>JAJIBD010038052.1:0-277613 GCA_021461705.1 Cryptotis parvus | reverse complement strand
CCCCCAAATTATATTTTTAATAGAAAATCTTTATTGTGGGAAAGTGATTAAACATGCCCCTAAGGATTTTTTTTTTTTTTCGTACTTGATTTGATTTTTTGTTATGTTAGACTAATGGTGTTTATGTGTTGAAATTTAAATTGACAACACAGTAGGAGTAAATCAAGTAGATATCTCTTCTTACATGACAGTAGGAATAAGCTTCAGTGATTTTTTACCAGTAGTGAAGGATATATACAGTACGTTGCATAGAAGACATGTAAATCTGTCTACCATCATAATGTGACAAGTGCTGCAAAGGGAAATTTGAAAGACAATACGCTCCTGCCCCTGGAAGTGAATGTCCACTGTCATCGGCAATGCTGTTCTCCGAGGAAGAAGCTAGTCGCAGACAGTAGTTTGGCCGAACCTACACCTCCCTCACTTGTCTTCTTGGACAGTTGATACTATGACACCACAGTTATGTGACTTGTTGAGCTTTAGTGAGCAATTAATTTTCTTTGGAATGCACAGTCTCTGGGAGAGAAAATAAGTTAAAAATAATATTCACTACTTTTCCCTCTAAACGAATATAATTATCAGAAAAGCAGCAAGAATAGGAAGACTGATAAAATCAGGGAAGTTCATATATCTCAGTTATAGCTATTATGAGCTGCAAAAAAGAGATTTAATGAAACAAGCTGTATCCCCTCAATTTACTTCCCAAACTCTCCAGAAATATCACCCACTTTCCAGGAGTTTCAGCAGTGAGTTTGGTGGTGTGACTTACCACCATTCAACGTGTCATACATCTGGAAGCTTTTAGTGAAATAAAGCTCTCACACTGGGAAATGGCTAAAGAAAAGCTGGCTTTCATGTTCTTGTATATATATCTCCCTTCTGTGCAAAGTTTTATAATGCTCTAAATTTCACTTTGGAGGATCCTTTTTGAATATCGTTCTAGCTCTCCAATTAAGTTCTATATGGGAAGCACCATGTTTTGGTGGCACAATGATGCTTTTGGTCTGGAGATATAGTAGAGTGTAGGTTGCTTGCCTTGCATGCAGCTGGCTAGGGTTTGATACCCAGCATCCCATAGGGTCCCCCAACCACTGCCAGGAGTAATTCCTGGCTGCAGAGCCAGGAATAACCCCTGAGCACTGCCAGATGTGGCCCACCCAATCTTTTCTTTTACATTTTGTACTATTAAGAAAAGTTAATTGGCTGGAGAGCTAGTGCATCAGGCAGGTTTCTTGCCTTGCACATGACTGATCCTGTTCTATCCCAGGCATCCCATATGGTTTTCTGAGCACCACAGGAGTGATCACTGAGTGCAGAGTCAGGAGTAAACCCTGAGCATTGCTGGTTGTGGCCCAAACAAACAAAAAAGTATCCTTAACTTGAAGGGTTGGAGTCTGTTCTCTTTTCTGTGTGAGTCCATGGTACAGTAGACAGAGTGTGTCTGAATTTTTTTTTGGTTTTGTTTGGGGCCACACCCCTGTGGCACTCAGGGCTTACTCCTGGTTCTAGTCTCAAGGATCACTCCCAGCAGGGCTTGGGGAACCATATATAGTGCTGGGGATCAAACCAGAGTCAGCCTCATGTAAGACAGGTGTCCTACCCACTCTACTCTCTCCAGCTTAGTGTTTGATTTTTTAATTTTTTAAAAAATTTTTATTATACCACCATGAAACATACAATTACAAAGGTGTTCATAATTGGTTCTTGGTAATACAGTATACCAGCACCCATCCCTCCACCAGTGCCCCATTTCCACCACCAATGTACCCACACCACCCTCCCGCCTACCCCCAGGCTGTCTCAATAGCAGGTACCCCAGTTTCCTCTCTTTCTCTCTCTCTCTCTCTCTCTCTGCATCTCTCTCCCTCTTATTTTACACATTGTGGCTAGCCCTGCAGATATTTAGAGTTTATCACTTAAGTCTCTTTGTGTATATTCAATGGTGAGTTTTTCGGTTAATCTGCCATTACCATTTCCCACATTTAGTAAAACACTGGTATCTATTTATATCCTATTAATGAATGCAGTCATTCTATATCTGTCCTTTTCCTTCTGACTAATTTCACTCAGCATGATAGTCTCCATGTCCATCCATTTGTAGGTAAATTTCATAATTTCATCTTTTCTGACAGCTGCATAGTATTCCATAGTGTAGATGAACCACAGTTTCTTTAGCCAGTCCTCTGTTCTCGGGCATTTAGGTTGTTTCCAGATTCTAGCTATAGTGAATAGCGCAGAGATGAATAAAGAAGTACAGATAGTGTTTCTGCTATGTGTTTTTCGGTCTCTTGGTTATATTCCCAGGAGTGCTATTGCTGGATCAAATGGGAGCTCAATATGTTTGATTTTTTTTAAAGCCTTCATTTGCCCGAGCAGATCCTTGCCCTCAACATCCATGCTCAGGAAGACATCCAGAGGAGGAAGACACTTTCCAGTTCTTTCTATCATCTATGGGTGTCAGTCACCATTATTTTTTCCTCACCAGTTCCACGTTTTTAGAAGTCTCCACTTTCATTTGTAGTCACACGCCATGAACACTGGAACATTCTTGTGCATATGTTGTGTGATGAGAGTCACAGAACACCTGAAAACCAAGAGAGAACCAGCAGATGTTGGATGGAGAAATGATGCTTTGCCTGACTCTGGATGAATAAACTGTGTTTGAATGGGGTCAGCTGTTGGGGACTAGGGGTGGACCAGATGTCTGGGGGGACGTGGTGATGCATTTGTGAAATGTGCGAAGTAGAGGCTCCTCTGTGTTTCTAATGTAGACATCTCAATTCTCCTACCCCTGCAACACAAACCGGAGCCATATCTCGTCCTATCCTATTCTATTCCTTTGGTTCATTGCTTGCCTCTAGTTTGCTTACTCAGTGGCATCATACTCGTGGTCCCCTTCGGCCTAGACAGAACCAGGAAGTGTGTATTTATGACTATATCTAGCAGCATTGCTAAGACAGCATGAATGAGAAGTGTCATACATTTCCCAAATTTTGAAGAGAAATTGTATTCTTGAAAAATTAATGTTAATTTTTGAAATTCTTAATCTTAAATCAATCTTTAAAATTAATTATTTTTTAACATTTTATTATGCCACTGTGAGATATACAATTACAACGTTGTTCACGCTTGGAGGTTTCGGTCACACAGTGTTCCAGCACCCTGCCCTCCACCAGTGCCCATCTCCCACCACCCATGTCCCCAATTCCCTCGGTCCTTCCCACGTCCTGCCTAAATGGCAGGTTCTTTATCTCCTCTCTCTCCTCTCTCTCTCTCTCTCTTCTCCTACACATTGTGGGTTGCACTACTTGCACTTAGGAGCCATCATTTGCATTTTTGGTCTGTATTTAATGCTCAGTTCTATGTTGGTATCAGACCTTTTGACATTTATTCACACATGTTCCCTTCTCTATCTTACCTAACCTCCTGACTCCCACGCGCTTGTGGCAATTTCCACTTTTGGTAAGATCACCTGGTATATTTATGTCATGAAAATAAATGCAGTGATTCTATGTCTCTCTCTTTCCTTCTGACTAATTTCACTCAACATGATTCTTTCCATGTCCATCCATTTATAGGCAAATTTCATAACTTCATTTTTCCTGACAGCTGCATAGTATTCCATTGTATAGATGTACCACAGTTTCTTTATCCAGTCATCAGTTCTCGGGCATACTGGTTGTTTCCAGGTTCTGGCTATTGTGAATAGTGCTGCTATGAAAATAAAAGTGCAGATTGTGTTTCTGCTGTGTGTTTTTGGCTCCCCAGGGTATATTCCCAGGAGTGGTATGGCTGGGTCAAAGGGGGAGCTCAATTTCTAGTCTTTGGAGGAATGTCCATATTGTTTTCCAGAAAGGTTGTACAAGTCGACACTCCCACCAACGGTGTATGAGAGTCCCCTTTTCCCGCATCCCGCCAGCACTTGTTGCTTTTACCCTTTTGGATATGGGCCATTCTCTGTGGTGTGAGGTGATATCTCATTGTTGTTTTGATTTGCATCTCTCTGATGATTAGTGATGATGAGCATTTTTTCATATGCCTTTTGGCCATTCGGATTTCTTCCTTGTCAAAGTTTCTGTTCATCTCTTCTCCCCATTTTCTAATGGGGTTGGCTGTTTTTTTCTTATATAGCTGTACCAGTGCCTGATATATCCTGGATATTAACCCCTTATCAGATGGGTATTGGGTGAATATTCTTTCCCATTCTGTGGACTGTCTTTCTATCTTGGTCACTGTTTCTTTTTGAGGTGCAGAAGCTCTTCAGTTTCATGTAGTCCCATATGTTTATATTTTCTTCTAGTTGCTTTGTTAATGGTGTTTCACCTTTGAAGATGTCTTTAGCTTCATTGTCGTGGAGGGTTTTTCCTATATTTTCTTCAACGTAATTTATGGAATCAGGTCTGATATTGAGGTCTTTAATCCATTTTGATCTGAGTTTTGTGCAAGGTGTTAGACACAGGTCCAAATTCATTTTTTACATGTAGCTGTCCAGTTTTCCCAGCACCACTTGTTGAAGAGACTTTCCTTACTCCATTTTGGACTCTTTGCACCTTTATCAAAGATTAACTGATCATGTATTTGAGGGTGGGTGTCAGGATACTCAACTCTATTCCATAGGTCCACAGGTCTGTTTTTATTCCAGTACCATGCTGTTTTAATTACTGCTGCTTTGTAGTACAGTTTGAGGTTGGGAAAGGTGATGCCTCCCATCTTCTTTTCCCAAGGATTGCTTTAGCTATCCGTGGGGTTTATTATTCCATACAAATTTCAGGAGTGTTTGGTCAATTTCTTTGAAGAATGTCATGGGAATCCTTATAGGAACTGCATTGAATCTGTACAAAGCTCTCGGGAGTATTACCATCTTGACAATGTTAATTCTCCCCATCCACGAGCAGGGTATGTGTTTCCATTTCCTCGTGTCCTCTTTTTATTTCTTGAAGCAGTGTCTTGTAGTTCTCTTTGTATAGGTCCTTTACACACTTGGTTAAGCTGATTCCTAGGTATTTGATTTTCTGTGGCACAATTGTGAATCGATTTCTTAATATCCCTTTCTTCTCTTTCAGTTATTTGTGTATAGGAAAGCCACAGACTTTTGGGTATTGATTTTGTACCCTGCCACTCTACTATACATATCTATTGTTTCTAAGTGTTTTTGGGTCTAGAGTTTAGGGTTCTCTAGGTATATCATTTAAAATTAATTCTTGAAAAATTAATGTTAAATGATAATTTTTCTCAAAAGGCAAAAGAATGACTTTCATATAGATAACATCAAATGAGCATGTGTTAAAGATTATACTTAAATTTGGGGCCAGAGCCATAGTATAGCGGGTTGAGCGCCTGCCTTGCACATGGCTGACCCACGTTTGATCCTTGGCATCCCATAAAATCCCCTGAGCTGGCCAGGAGTAATTCCTGTGTGCAGAGCCAAAAGTAACTCTTGAGTATTGCTGGGTGTGGTCAAAAACCAACCAAACAAAAAAAGCACTTAAATCATTAAAGAGGTAGACAGGAGAACTTAGGAACAGACACATTCCTGGTTTCAGAATATGAAAATCAACAGTAGCAAAGCAGACATTCCTGAATCTTTTCAAAGTGAGAGAAGAGAAATAAGCTTCACTTAGAAAGAATGTGCCTGCCTTTAGGTAAGAGGGATTTTCTTTATAAGTTACTTAAGCTTTATGGAGTCTAAAATGATTTCAAGAATCAGAGAGGCAGGAAGTGTGTGTCAGAAGTAATAAGAAGTTTCACACTAGGGCACACATTGTGTGTGCTTTAATGAAGCAGCTACTTGGGGAAGACATTCTTAAGGAGAACATAAACATAAGCTTTTATTTTCACCCTCAGGGATGGTTGCTTTCAGTTACGTCTTCCCATGCTCCTCTATTATGGGTTGATAACACTTGATTTTCTTACTGTTGCTAAAAATAATTCAGAGAATTATTCCTTGTGCTTGACCTTATATGCTGTCCATACTAGATAGCATGGGGATAGCAGTGATTACTGGCATAATTTATTTCAATGACTTTTTAGATGATAGCATCAAAAATTTGCTGTGCAGAGTTAGCTTTAGAAGACAACAGCTTCCTAGATTCAGGTGTCACTAATTAAGTTCCATGATGCTTTTAAAGAGTCTCTGGCTTTGCCCTTGGGAAGGCCATTGGCCTTGGCCTTGGCCTTGCCTTGGGAAATGATACCCAGGCAATGACCCCTTTTCCCCATTTCTTCACTCCTACTCTTATTAATAATGGCGGTTATTGTAAATGTCAGATATCAAAACCACCAGAAAGTAAGGCATCACAAAGGATTAAAGACGAGGTTGGTCAAGGACTCTAGAAAGATTTGAAACCAAATTCTTCGTATGAGTCAATA
This sequence comes from Cryptotis parvus, assembly GCA_021461705.1. Classification (NCBI taxonomy): domain Eukaryota; kingdom Metazoa; phylum Chordata; class Mammalia; order Eulipotyphla; family Soricidae; genus Cryptotis; species Cryptotis parvus. The sequence goes on along the minus strand of JAJIBD010038052.1, from coordinate 271,244 downwards.
AATCAACTCCATATGCTGTTTTTTGCTCTGCCTAGTTATGAACAGAGCAGAATGTTAGCCTACCATGGTATGCTATGCCTTCATCTTGAGCTCATAAGTAATATTCATTTTTGAATCTACTAAGTATCTAGTATCTTCCTCTAGGAAATATGTAGAGACCCAGCTCCTTAGCTGTTGCTGGATCTTGGTAAAAGATTGAGGAAAGACCTGTGCAGGAAACTTCCAGCCTGGGTCTGACCTCTGGGAGGAGTTTGTCTTGTCCTATTAGATCAGGGGGACAGCAGAGATGACTGGCATGATTTCAAAGTGGAAATATTCCATCAAGATTAAGTGATTTCAGGAATAGTTACGTTTATTTATGACCTTTATTCTATATATAATTAATTTCATTATATGTCTATAGAATGAATTTATTAAGCCTGGCTGTGTTCAGCAACAGTCTTGCAGGATCTTGTTCACGGAATAAACATCTCCCAGGTCATTTTCAGAACCCCATGGGTATTGATAACCCTGTTTTCACACAGAAGTGTTGTCACGTTCCCTGGCACTGGTGTTCTCCACAGGGTCATAATACTTTTGATCATATCTGAGAATTTTTGTGTTCGGAGGGTCATTAAATGTTACTTAGACCATCATTGCATCTGATTTTTTAGTTCCTTCAGAGAAATCCTCCTTAGTGGCCACTCAATTTATGATGATCCCTTGAATATACCATGAAGTCTTTGGACTGGAATTGTTAAAGAAAAATACCATCTCTTTGTTAAATTGAAATCAGCTGCTTGTGAAATCAAATTGCCATTTGATCCTCATGCCGCCCCCACCATACATCATAAAAAAGAAATTAAATATCTCGGCTCTGACAATCTTTAAATGTTTGAATTGCCTAGTGTCCTTCCTATTGGTGGCTTTTGTTTTGGGGCCGCACCCAGCTGAGTTTAGGATTTCTTCCTGGCTTTGACTTCAGGGATTAGTCCTGGTGGTGTTAGGGACACTATATGGGGTGTGAGACAGTTCCAAAGATCTCAGAAAGAAAGTGCTGTCGGGCAGAGGGACCATAGGAAACAACCGGTCTCTGTGTGAACTCTTGGGCCCAGACCTTCCAGCACAGACCGGAAGCAATCCAGTCAGCTGCACACGAGGCAAGTGCCTTACCCTGCACTCTTGCTGTGGTCTTTGGTGTTTATTTTTCTGATCAAGGTCCTTAGCTCATTCAGGTGTTCTAGATTGTCTGTTTGCTTCACAGTTGAACACTGGGCAGGGTTAAAGCTCCAGAAGGGAGAGAAAAAAAATGCCCCTACTTCTAGACACCGTATTGCTAACTAACAGCCGAAAGTTATAATAGTTAATAGTTTCCTTGTTGGTCCCATAATTTATTGACTGACATCAAGTTTAGTGCTGATGAAAACTCCCAAGTACTTGTGATATATGCTAGAGCGATTGAAGTTCTATCTTCCCCACACTTTAATGGGACAGTTTCCCTCTCCCCGCCTCAAGGGCTTGGCAAATCAAGGGTTTATATTTACTTTCACCAAGTTTTCATCTGCTTTTCTAGAACCCAATTCTAGCCTTGTCAGGATTCATGGGGGTGGAGGGAGTGTCATGATTCTTTCAATATGTTTCGACCTATCTTGGCTTCACATGCTGTGGAAATTGGAAAGGCGACCGATACCAGCAGCGTTTCCTTCTGGGTCTGTGCTGGAAGGCCCGGGCCCGAGAGTTCACACAGGGGCTGGTGGCTTGCTCTGGTCCCTCTGCCCCACAGCAGTGTCTTTCTGAGGACCTTTGGAGCTGTCCTTCACCCTCTCATCACTCCCGTGCCTTGTTTCACAGCGGAACCAATGGCTTCTAAGAGCACCGTTTCTTTTTTCATGTTAAAAGCCCAGGTTTTTGAGACACATTCTAGACACAGGGTTACACAAATGTAGGAATGACTCACAATTGTGTTCGTGGATTCTGAATCTTCAAAACAGAGACAGAGATGCACTCTGCTTTCTATAATTTTTGTGCCACTGAACACTTCTTTTTCTTTTAGGTAAGCAGCATTGGCTAAGACCAAATTGTTCTCTGGGTTGATGACCTTTTCCCCCTCCATCAGGGTAACGTATAGGTAGTTTGAAGGTGATCAGAACTTTGAACCAGATTGTCCAAGGTTAATTAGAAACATGGGTTCTCAGAGAAGCAGCTTATTGGGTTTGTGGGAAGGAAGGCATGAGAGAGGATGAAGGGAAACAAAGCACAGTGTTTGGAGGGGACCAGGGGGACCGAGTGTGAGGTCAGAATGCCAGCTCTGATGCCAGGCCAGAAGCACAAATGTATGAGGTCCTGCCCTCGAACTGGGGCCTGACACTCACTAAAAACATTCAAATAATTTTTCAAAGCACTTTGCCAAGCAAAGCAAGTCTTTGGTTGTTCCGTTTAGTCTAAGTATTAGCAGCTCCCTGGGTGAACTCAGTTCCATCAGAGATTTGCTTTGTATTTTAGGAGAAGAATTTATATATGTATATATTTCATCTTATTCTTTTGGAGGGAAGGGCACACCTAGCTGTGTTCAGGGTTCAGGGCTCTCTCCTGGCAGTGCTCAGGGGTTCATATGTGGGGCAATGAAGGAACCTAGGTCGGCTGAGTCTAAGGCAAGTATTTAACCACTGATGATACCTTTCTGGTCCCTGAGTTTTATACGTACACACATATGTATGTATTTATTTTTTAATTGATTTTTTTGCCACACTTGGTGATGCTTAGGGTTCAGGGATCACCCCTGGCTGGATGTAGGGTACCGTATGGGATGCCAGGGATTGAACCTGGGTCAGGTAAGTGCAAGGCAAGTGCCTTGCCTGCTGTGCTATCTTTACAGTAACCTGAGTAGTATTTTTATGTGAACTTCTTCCTTTATAGTAAAGTTTCCTTGTTGAGTCATAAAACTTTTGTTCTTACCTGCAAACTAGGTACTGTAAGTACTTAAGTAATAGCAAAGCCTTTTATGTGGCAAGTGAATGATGATACCCTCAATGGTATTATAGGGAACTCTTGAAGGGGGAGTGATATAATACTGCATAAGAAATTAGAAAATAATATTTTTAAAATATTTTAAGCCTTTTTACATTTTGCCCTGTTGGAGATTGAATCTAGGGTCTCGTGAGTAGAAGGCAAATACGCTCCTAAACTGTGAACCCTCAGACTTCCTTCCAAAGTCTGTCCATCTCTTTATCTCTCTTCACCTCCCCCATACCAACCCACTTTATTTTTGCTTTTTGGCCCATACCCTGACAGTGCTCGTTCTGTCACTGTCATAGAATGTTCTATCACTATCATACCCAGTGGCTGTTCCTGGTTTTGTGCTCAGGGATGACCCTTGGCAATACTTGGGGAACATATGTAATGCTGGGGGTAGGAAATGAACCAGTTAGCTACATGCAAAGTACCCCTGTACTGTCTGTCTGTACCGTTTCTTTTTTGCTTGAAATCAGTAATGTTTTGGTTGGTACAGTTTTTTGCAGTCTCCCCCTCTCACCGCTTAACCTCTCTTTTTATACTTCTTTCCCATTTATGGCTTCTGGTTAGGTTTTTGTGTTGTAGAGGGGAAAAAGAATTGTAGTCTTCTGAGAATGAAAGAGTATTTAAATTATTATAATCATTCCTGGAGCATTTGGTATTCTTGAAGTTTTGTCTTGAAGGCTTTGCTGAAACTTTGACTTTGTTTTGTATATTTATTCTTAGAGGAGTTGGATTGAAAACTTGGCCAGGCATTATTCAACATTCTACTTTTATTTCTGGTATAGCCAAGTAGAAGCTTCAGCATATATGTGAAAATACGATTCATTGAGTGGCGAGCTAGTTGTAAAAACATACCTGAGGTGAAAATATAATAATTTAACTGTGTGTGACTCATCAGTTTCTGCATTAGGTTGGTTTTCTACTGGGCATTGGTTTCTAGGCTCAACTGGAGAGAATTTATGATTATATTAGCCACAGCACATTCCACTGGACCTTAGACAAGCCTGGCTTTAAGGGTTTTCAAGGAAATGGAGAGATTTCAAGGAAGAAATTTTAGCAGAGTGATTAGCAAACTTGTTTATGTTGCTGTAAAGTATATGCATAGTTTTAAAAAGAAAATACGCTCACCAACTGTTTTAGCATTGCCCCACAATAATTAGCTCCATATAATCTTTAAAAACCAGTTTTCTAGAAGATAACAAGAGTAACAATCATTTAACCACTTGGAAGTGGGCATTTCTGTTGAGCACTCTGGAGCTTCCTGTGTGTGAGTGGTTTTGAGTAGCTAATTCATAGTTAACAAGCATCGAGTTGCCCTTTCAGGTCACCATAAGTGTTCATCAGCTGTCTTCTAGAACAGACGGTCTGGCCACCTGGCACCCTGAACAATTTGGAGGTGCAGTGATCAGTCTTCTGTACACAATTAGAATGTTCCTATTTAATTAGAAAGGAAGCTTATATGTCAAAATAATGACATTCCATCTTCCTCAGTTTTAAAACTTCCCTTATTTTGGAGTTTAGGTTTTCATTACATTTTGGGTGGGTGGAGGGGGAGAAAGGAATCTTTTTAAAAGCTCATGTCGGGAGTTTAAGATAGCAGGTTTAGAACATGAGGCAAAATTGATTCAGAACAATCTTGATTGAATTCTTAATAAGCAAAGTTAATAGTGCTCTGGAAAGTATTGTTCTTTCCCCCAGTTTTATTGGGGTCTGTTTGATAAAGAGATTATGTGTCAGGTTTTATATATTTCAGATGATTTTAAGAGGTACACAGAGTGATGATTTCGTCAGTTTATATGCTGTGGAATGATCATCACAAATGAGTTCATTAAAGATTTTAGTTTTCTGTCTGGTTTGGGACCACACCCAGTGGTGCTCATGAGTTATTTCTGGCCTGGTGCCTGAGGTGCACCTCTAAGGTGCTCAGGGGACCACATGGAGGTGGGATTGAATCCAGGTCTCCAACATGCAAAGTTTGTGCACTAGCTCCTGAGTGATCTCCCTGACCCCAACAGTTTATATTGTAATTTATTCTTTGAAAACTGGTTAATGGTGACTAGAATATCATAATTCACAGTGAACTGTATTTATTTGGAAGAGTCTTTCTGGATGCTATTTTGGATAAAAAGGGAGCTTATTCTCTTATATATATAAACATTGTAAAATATTTGCTTACATACTGTTTTGATTAATTTTCTTTTCCTAAATTTCTTTTTCTATTTTCCTAATTTCTTAACATTTTCCCTCTATGTACTTTATCTCTGTCTCCCTCCATCTTTACATATAAAGCACATATAAACCAGTCTCCAGTCATGGGTTAGCTTTATAAGTTGTAGAAATGACAACACTTACCAATAAATCACTATCACTATCTTCCCATTCATCATCTATTTGCTCAAGCGGGTACCAGTAATATCTCCATATGTCCTGTCTCATGCTAGTAGAGCCCAAGGGCATCTGCTTACTCCAGGAACATAAAGAGCCTTAAACATTATATTAGGTCATGAGAATGAACTAATATAATTGATACTGGTATTTGGCATATCAAATACGACATGGGCAGCTTGCCAGGCTTGCCGCGGGTGGCATACTCTTTGTAGTCACCTCTAAATACAGCATTTATTGATGAACCATGGCAAGCCAAACTGTGATATGCTGGTCTGCTGGGTGGAATTCTGATGAGAGGAAAGTCCGGATGTGGAAAATGGCGGCTCCCATGGAGTTGGGGGTCGCCTGGCTTGTTGCGAGGCTCTGCTGGGGTGGCAGGCCAGGGCTAGAACCCGCCATCCCTCCCGGGTGCCTCGCGAGCAGCTGGGCACAGGGAGAGCAAGTAGCAGCGCTGCCCCATGTCTGTGAGTCTCTGGATCAGCATACCTGGGCGGATTGAAAAAAAACTGCTGCAGGGTGGGTGTTGATGATCCGGGCTGTGATAGGCTGGTCTGCTGGGTGGAGTTCTGACGAGAGGGAAGTCCGGATGTGGAAAATGGCAGCCCCCATGGTGTGTGGGGGAGGTCGTCTGGCTTGTTGTGATGTTCTGCTGGGGTGGCGGGCCAGGGCTAGAACACCAATAAATATGTCAGTATTAATTTCTAAGAAATATATAGCAATTGTAGCTTTAAGAAATAAATTCTCATGCCTCAATGAGTAATTTTTTTTTTTCTTTTTGCTCTTTGTGTCACACCTGGAAATGCTCAGGTTATTCCTGGCTCTGCACTCAGGAATTACTCCTGGTGGTGGTTGGGGGACCGTATGGGATGCCAGTGTTCAAACTTGGGTTGGCTCCATGCAAGGCTAATGCCCTAACCCGTGTACTATTGCTCTGGCCCCTCAATGAGTAATTTTTAATGTCATCTTATTCCTTGCTCTATGCTCAGGGATCACTTCTGGTGGTGCTAGAGGTGGGATTTCTTTTTTCTTTTTTGGTTTCCTGGCTCTGCACTCCAGGAATTACTCCTGGTGGTGGTTGGGGGACCGTATGGGATGCCAGTGTTCAAACTTGGGTTGGCTCCATGCAAAGCTAATGCCCTAACCCGTGTACTATTGCTCTGGCCCCTCAATGAGTAATTTTTTAATGTCATCTTATTCCTTGCTCTATGCTCAGGGATCACTTCTGGTGGTGCTAGAGGTGGATTTCTTTTTCTTTTTGGTTTTTGCATCACACCAGAAAGCTCAGAAGTTACTTCTGGCTCTGCATTCAGAAATTACTCCTGGCAGTGCTCAAGGGACTGTATGATATGCCGGGGATTGGACCGGGTTGGCTATGTGCAAGGCAAATGCCCTGCCTGCTGTGGCCCCAGTGTGGGGATTTGTACCTGAGTCTGCTGCAAGTAAGGCACATTACTTTCTGTGTTGTCTCTCAGCTCCTGCTTGCTATCTCTTCTACATACACTACTTTTAGTGGTTTGAGGTGCTATCTTGCTGTTTTGATTTACTTTTCTGTGCTCGGCAGTGATAGTAGACAGTTTTTCTTGTGCCTGTTGGTCATCTGGAGTCTTTGGTGAGAAAGTGTCTACTGAGCTTTCCCTTCCCTTTTTTGGATGGTGTTCTTTGTTGCTGAGTTTTGGGAATGCTTTATATTTCTTAGATACTAGCCTTTTAGTAACTGTATGGTATAACATATTTTCTCACATATTTTAGGACATCTTTATGTGTTTATGTAGTTTTGGGGATATGCCTGGTAGTGCTTAGGGCTTACTCCTGGATATGCCCTCAGGGATCACTCCAGGCAGGGATTGGGATGCTGGGGATTGAACCCAAGTTGACCAGGTTGACCAGGTTGATCAAGTCTGAGGCACATACCTCCTGTTCTATCTCTTCAGCCCTATACTGTAGTTCAAAGTCATGGAACATAATGGCTCTCTATTTATTTATTTATTTTTTTTAGATTTTCTATGGCTATGTGGGGAGTTTTATGGTTCCATGCAAATGTCAGTATTATTTGTTCTAGTATCTTTAAAGAATGCCATCAGAATTTTTATTTTATTTTATTTTTTATTTCTAAATTTTATTATACCATCATGAGATAGACAATTACAAAGCTGTTCATGATTGGGTTTTAGTCATATGATGTTCCAGCACCCATCCCTCTACCAGTGCCCATTTTGATCGGAATTGTGTTTGTATCTGTATAGTGCTTTGTTTAGAATGATCATGTTAACTATGTTGATTCTTCTGATCCATAAATACGGAATACTTTTCCATTTTTTTGTGTCTTCTTTTTCATTTAATAAGGTGTGACAGGTTTCCAGTTTATAAGTCTGTCACTTTGAACTGGTTTAGAAGCAATGAATGACGTTGGCTGCTCTTTGTCTGAAATTTTTTTTTTTTTTTATTATTCCTTTAAATCTGAGTAGTAACTTGACATAATAGAGGATTCATGGCTCAAGTTTCTTTTCGTTCAAGACATTAGAGATACTCTTGTTCATGGAGCCAGGAATGGCCATTGGACACCTTTTGGGTGTGGCACCCGACCCAAAGTCCTCCTTCACCTGCACCCAGTCTCAAAATAAAATAAAAAGATTTTGGATATATCATAGCATCCCTTTATGGCCTATAGAGGTTTTATTTGAGAAATTTTATGTGAATCTTATGGAGTTCTTTTTTTATGTGAGTTTTTCCTTCTCTTTTGCTTTTAAAGCGCTCTTTCTCTCTTTCTCTCTCTCTCTCTCTCTCTCTCTCTCTCGCTCTCTCATTCCTGCCATTTTAATTATAATGTTTCTGTGCATCCTTCTGTCCTGATATTTTTTGTTTGGAACCTTCTGTGTTTGTGGATCAGGGTGTATGTCTCCCTGTTAGATTAGGAAAAGTCTAGACTCTTACTTCTACCAGCAGTTCTTCCCCTTTATCTCTCCTCTCCTTCTTCCTATGGTGTCAGTATTGTTCTTTTTAATGCTGTCCCATAAATCTCTTCACTATCACTATAACTATCCTCCCGTTGATCATCTATTTGCTTGAGCGGGCACCAGTAATATCTCCATAAATCTCTTACATTTTCTGAATTTAAAAAATTTGGGTTGGTGCGATAGTACAGTGGGTAGTGTGTTTGCCTTGCATGCGACTGACATGGGTTTGATCGCCAGCATCCCATATGGTCCCCTGAGCAACACCAGGAGTAATTCCTGAGTGCAGAGCCAGGAATAACTCCTGAGCATTGCTGGGTGTGACCCGAAAAACAAAACAAAAAATTTATCTGGGACTGGAGTGATAGTACAGCGGGTAGGGTACTTTCTTTGCACATGGCCCACCTGGGTTTGATCCCGCATCCCATAAGGTCCACTGAGCCCAGCAGGAGTAAGTTCTAAGCACTGCCAGAACTTACTGGTGTAGCCCCCAACCAAAATAAAAAAATTCTTTTTTATCTTCGTTTTTGGATGGTCCCATTCGTCTACCTTGCTTTTGAGGTCACCAAAATTTAATTTTCAGCATCTACCTTATGTTGTCAGATCCTGCTAGTTTATTTAAAAGGTCAGTTACTGCACTTTATTCTCTTTGAAGTTTTAGCAAACCTTTTCTCATGGGCTCTCTGAACTTACTGATAGGCTCCTCCCATTGATTTCTCCCATCCAAGTACTAATGAGGCCTGACCCTGCTTAGCTTCCAAGATCAGACGAGATTGGGCCCGTTCAGGGTGGCATGGCTGTAGACTCCTATTGATTTCTTTATCTCACTGAATGTTGAAGGATCGTTGTTTGGAAGTGTTCCTCAGGAGTTTAGAAAGTTCAGATTTGTTTGAAGATCTTTCTGGGTTTTTTACTTCATTCGTCTGTGAGGGTGAGTGCCTACGTTTCATCCTTATGCTTTGTGCTATGTGAGATCTGAGAGTAATCTAAGCACAAGGTGGTCTGAGCAATGAGCAGGCGCTCATGCTTGTCAAATTTAGTCAGTGCCTGAGGCTTTGAATGTGTGTGTCTGGCTGTCTGCTGGGTGACCTGTAGCAGCTGCTGCAGATGTGATGTAGAAGTCTGGTCACCTGAGCAGTGACGAGGGACTTTGCTCATGGGTTCCATGAAGGCTTGGGTTTCAAATCCCAAATGCCCTACAGCGTCTGAGCACTTGATTGGAAGGGCTTGGGTGACTGTAGGGGCAGGTCATGAGATCTGTATCAGAGTCTGCCACCTTCTCCTCTCCCATCCCCCAGCTCCTTTATGTAAGTTACTCTGTGTTACTCTGTGTGTGTGTGTGTGTGTGTGTGTGTGTGTGTGTTTAACCTGTGAGGTGACTCAGACTTAGTAGGTATCTCTAGAGTTGAATATTTGCATGGAAGTGTAACTCTTTGCTAGCTGAGAATGCTTTGGAAGGTGAGTGTGAGCTGGACAGGGTGAATCTGTTGGCTTGGTTTAACAGGTGTCAGTTAGCAGTGAGCTTATTCTGCAGCTGGCCTGGGTGGGCTGAGTAGCTAACCTCAAGAATGGTGGGAACAGACACAATGTCTAGCACCAGCTGTGACTCAAGCTTCCGGTTCTCAATCACTTGTTTCCCACTTTGGTGGAGGTGAAATCAGAGCTGGGTGTCTGTCTGGGTAACCTGTGTGCTTGGCGTTCTCTGCCCTGTACCCAGGACCTTACAAGCAAGGTCTGTTTCTCAGCCCATTGGGGTCTGAGCACTCATGTGCCCTGTATTCTCCTGTGCTGTGGCTTTGGTAATACCACAGTGGGCTTCCTCTCCTGGGAGAGATGCCTGAATCCAGCGACATATTCTGGCAGAATTTTGTCCTTCATGCATTTTTCTGGATCTGTCTTAGTGATAGGAGCATGCTCAATGTACTCCCCTAATCAGCTATCTCGGAATATTTTATTTTCCTGTTGTTGTGATGATTAGGGCAGTGTCTACATGGCTGTGGTGGAGGTTGCACACTCTGTTTGGCTGCTGGAAATCCCAAGTGGCAGTGCTGTAGGATCTTGCTTGGCACTTATGCCAGGGATTGGACTAAAATTTGAAAGGCAGGTGCTTTTGCTACTGAACTCTCTCTCTCTCTCTCTCTGCACCTGGGGACCATATTTCATAGAAAGGTTTGTTCCCTCCCTTTCCTATTAATATGATGTAACAGAATATTCCTTATTCTAAGCCACATTATTTTGTTTTAAGAACGAGTTGTGATGGCATTAGTCGTTAATATTATGAAAGTATTATAACTCGTTCGGATATTGTGTGTTTGGATCAATTTTAATTTTATTCCTGTTACAAATAATGCCAGACACAGAGCATGTTTTCACACTGAGAACATCATTTGTTGTTGTTTTCTCCCAAATCAAATGTTTTGCATTGCATTTGGTTGATATATATATTTTAGTTTTTAGGGTACAGGATTTCTTTCCTACTTCTTTTATTTGATGACTGAATTTTCAGAGAGACCATTTTATTTGTCTTGTTGATTGTCTCACGTTCCAATGTATCCATTTGCCTTGTACAGCATTGTTTTGCTTATTCCTCTATTTCTTGTGTTTCCTGTCAACTTTACCCCCCCTCCACAAATAAGCCTTTATATTTGTTACCATTAAAAAGTCTTAATTCCAAACAGATTTTCGTGGCTCCTGTCCATCGGCTTGTCCGACGTTATCACCTATCTTGTCACCAGTAGTTTTTCCAGACCACCTTTACCCTGAAACGCTCTGAGTTTTCCCCATTCAAATTTGGGCTTCTTCTGCCTTTTTGCTTTTCTAACAAAGACATCATGGAGTGGATAAAGAGATTGGCAAGCATTTTCTGTGTCTTTTCCACTGCTGTCTGGAATCAATTTATCAACCACTTCTTTCAACTCATTTGTCTGTACCTCTTGGGTCATGTTTTCAATCATCTTCTTGTGGATTTGGCAGACTCATTGGTGCTGAGCATAAGAAGCCTTCCAAATCTGATTGTTGCATTTTTAAAAAGTAAAACCAACACGGAGCAGATGAAGTAACTAACTCTCAGTAGTCTCGACATCATTTTTTTCTCTTTTTTTGATCATCAAGTGATATTTTGGGAGTTAGTGAGATGCATGTCACAGGAGCTAGACAGGGAGTTTTCCTTTGAACATTCTCAGAAATAAGCTTGAATTTTCTAAATGCGCTTTGTCTTTCTGCGCATCAGCATGAATAAGTTCAAATACCCAACTATTAAACTCCGGTACAACTTTGGTTTCATGAGTTCTTATGACTAGGTTTTCCCCCCAGTGTTTCATATATCGAACCTGGCTGGTGCTTCACATCTTTATCTTTATTAGAAAATGGGCCAGCCCCTTTCTTTGTTGCTGCCTTTTGGCTGTCTTTCACAGAGCATTTGTTCTTGCTGACCACCAATATGCAACTTAGTGAGCCAAACTCTGTGTTTTCTATAAGTCTGATAAGATTCAAGATTTTTGGCAAGAAATTTGCATAGGTGATACTGTCTCTACTGCTGCTGGAAAAGCTCAATAAAATTTGGTTGGATATTTAATCTAAAAAATTGCTTGCTCTGAAATGATGTTGAGTTATTTTATGTCTTAAAATCTCCTTTTAAAATACTATGCATATACACTTTGATGAAGAGAAGGGAACAATAAAAATTTCTTGTTCTGTCCTATTCAAATGTCAAATTTTCTACATTTACTGAAGACCAGTAAATGCTTTCTTTGGTCCTCAGTAAATGTAGAGAATTGATATTTATTTGTATAAAAATGACACTTTAAGAACATGCCAGTTCCCGAGTCTGATTGTGAATGTTGAAATTGTTAAATGGATCATCACCAAATGACCTAATATAATATAATGTTTTGAGGCTCTTTATGTTCCTGGAGAGAGCAGATGCCCTTGGGCTCTACTAGCATGAGACAGGACATACGGAGATATTACTGGTGCCCGCTCGAGCAAATAGATGATCAATGGGAGGGAGGATAGTGATAGTGATAGTGATCATCACCAAAAAGTGAGTAGTTCTTGTACCAGATCTGCTCTGAAAACTCTTGAGAGAATACAAAAATGCAATTTTGCTCTGAGTTTGGTGTACACATCTAATTTTGAAAGAACTTGAGGAATCCTGACTTCTTCCTAAGATGATCTAACCTTTGCTAGCCCTTGGTTTTGGGACCTGCCATTATCTTTAGGATCCTTGGTTTTAAATTTTTTATTACATGAATTTCTTTAATCAATGGTATTCATGTTTGTAACCATAACTGTAGGCATTTAATATTTCAGCACCAATGTCCACTTCCCTCCACCAGCATTCCAATACTCCACTGCCCTAATCTTCACTACTTACCACCCCACCTACCAACTTGACAAGCACATTACAAAGTTTGGTGGTTGCAGCTTAGATTTAAGAGAGGTATATTTCAAAGTAATCAAAAAGTTACCCCCTAACTGGCTGCTAAAATATCTGTTGTGTTTCTTGGTCTTTGACTATGAACACTTTATAGCCACTATCAAAGTAGAATACATCCTAGAATATTGAACCAGCTGTAACAATTTGGGGGTTCACTTGATCACTTGACATCACATTATTCATCAATTTGCTCGAGCAGGTACCAGTAACATTTTCATTTGACCCTATCACGTGCCAGTGTAGCCCAATGGCATCTGGTTGCTTTCAGGAATACGAAGAGCCACAAACTGTTCAGGGTTTTGACGAAGAAGTCTGGCGGCCATGTGATATTTTGACATCCCGTGGGATCCAGTTGGTAATGGCTCTAGTCCAGTGGTCATCTCCAAATCTCATTACATGTCCAGCTCATCTGATTTTCGATGCCTTAGCAAACGAGACAGCATCCCTGACTCTTGAACAGTGACGGAGGTTGGAGCTCTGGATTCCTTCTCTCACTTGAGTGAGGCATGATATTCCAAGCATAGCTCTTTCGATTCCTAATTTTGGAAGACCTGAATAGCATTCTCATCCTGCTTTTGTAGGACTCAGGTCTCTGGAGGCATATGTTAATGCAGGGAGAACGGTGGAATGAAGAGAGCGTGCCCAGAGCTGGAGGTTCTTTGTCTTTTAGCTATTTCTTCGATGCTTTTGAAGGCATTCCATGCTGCTCTCTTCCTCTTGCACAGCTCAGGTTTTAGGTCATTCATCATATTGACTTCTCGACCTAGGTACACATAACTGCTGCTTTCAGAGATGTTTGTTCCATTGAGAGTGAATGGGGCCTCTGGAACTAGTTCATTTTTCATAAACATAGTTTTGTTGAGATTCAGCTATAGCTATCTTTCCACATTCTCGGTCGACGTCAGCCAGCATTTGTGCTGCTTAGCTAATGTTTGGTGTTATTAGAACGATGTCATCAGCGGAGGTGGTGTAGTTGCCGACCGTCTATCTTCACTCCCATTCCTTCCCATTCTAATTGTCACATGATGTTCTCAAGGGTGGCACTGAAGAGTTTTGGTGAAATGATATCACCCTGCCTAACTCCTCTTTTGACATCAATGTTCACTTCCTTGTAGAATGGTGAGATCTTGGTGGTAAATCCATAATACAGCTCATGAAGGATCTTGATGTATTGGGTTTGAACACCCTGTTTGGCTAGGGCTTCAATGACTGCTTCAATCTCAACAGAATCAAAGGCTTTCTTTAAATCAATGAACGTGAGACAGAGCAGCATCTTGAACTCCCTAAAGCCTAGTGAACTTGGTTACTGTGTGGATATGGTCATTGTGCTGAGAATGGGTCTACAGAACTGAGCTTACTATGGCAGGGAGCAAAGGGAGGTTGTTGGGATGCAGATGGGTTGAATTGGGGGACATTTGGGAAAGTGACGGGTTGTGCGTTTTTTGGATCATACACACGAAACCCTGCCATTAATGGTATTGTAAATCACAGTGCCTCATGTAAATAAACAGTGCAAGAGGATAATCTCTTTTTTGATAGCATTTTCTTTAACATATAATATTACCTATTGAGAAACGTGAGTGCCAACATAGGATGTAATCACTGTACATTAATGAAACTCCAGAGTTGCTTGCTATTTGATTAGATTATTCCAGGTTTGAAATGACATAAATCAAGTTATATTATCATGTTGAAGAGAGGTGACTTGAACTGAGATGCTAATTATACTCAAGCTCGTTAAAATAATAAATAGCACATACTGCAGTTCTAGAAATGCAAAATAACATTTACAGGTAATTAATGGTGTAAATAATAATAAATAATAATAAATAATAAATGTATTATTTGGCCCAGTAATCTCAAGCAGGTATTGGATTGTAAAATCTATACCAGATACATGAAGAAAGGTAGTATAATTAAATTCTTGAAAGAAATTCCCAAAGTGGGTGGAGTGAAATTCCCCTGTAATCTGTGTGCTAATATTTGCAACAACATTTCTTGTTGTTGCAAATTGTTTGAAGGAAATGAAAGAGTCCTTCCTTCCTTCCTTCCTTCCTTCCTTCCTTCCTTCCTTCCTTCCTTCCTTCCTTCCTTCCTTCCTTCCTTCCTTCCTTCCTTCCTTCCTTCCTTCCTTCCTTCCTTCCTTCCTTCCTTCCTTCCTTCCTTCCTTCCTTCCTTCCTTCCTTCCTTCCTTCCTTCCTTCCTTCCTTCCTTCCTTCCTTCCTTCCTTCCTTCCTTCCTTCCTTCCTTCCTTCCTTCCTTCCTTCCTTCCTTCCTTCCTTCCTTCCTTCCTTCCTTCCTTCCTTCCTTCCTTCCTTCCTTCCTTCCTTCCTTCCTTCCTTCCTTCCTTCCTTCCTTCCTTCCTTCCTTCCTTCCTTCCTTCCTTCCTTCCTTCCTTCCTTCCTTCCTTCCTTCCTTCCTTCCTTCCTTCCTTCCTTCCTTCCTTCCTTCCTTCCTTCCTTCCTTCCTTCCTTCCTTCCTTCCTTCCTTCCTTCCTTCCTTCCTTCCTGTGCCACACCCGGAAATGCTCAGGCTTATTCCTGGCTCAGCACCATGTGGGATACTGGAAAGTCAAACCCCAGTTGGCAGCATGCAAGGCAACCGCCCTATCCTCTGTACCATGGTTCTGGCTCCTGAAAACACAGTTCTTTGGAGACATTGTTCTTCTGTTTACATAAGAAGTAACATCTTAAGTCCAAATTAGTTGTTAGATAGTTTGAAGGGAGTAAACTTCAAATATTGTCTCACCTCTTCAGATTGTTCTTCCCACCATTTATCCTTCTCCTGCCTCTTGCCTTTCATGTAGGTTAAACTCTTGAAGTTTAACCTACATGTGAAATAATGAAAATATGTGAAAATTTAAGAAAAGCTTCCAATTAGTATGGATGTACGGATGATGATCAACTTTACACATAGCTTCCTGTGTGGTTGTGTGTATTAATTATTGGAAGAGCAGAAGTCTTAATCCTGTTGAAGTTTTTAATTATTTCTTTCTGAAGCATGGCCTAGAGGAGGGGCTCAGGAGGAACAGCTAACACTGCATTCAGAACAGAATTGTGTCTGGAACAAAGTGTGTGATAGTTCTGTTGTGTGACACACACATTATCCCAGACACACAGTCTCTTTTGTTTTTGAGGGGTGCACAGACAGTGGTACTTGGTGGACCATGGGTGCTGGAGATGGAACCTAGAGTGCCCGTGGCTCCCTGGGTCCTTTTCTGGATTTTGAGAGGGAAATATTGACAAAGCAATCGTAAAGGAAGAAAAAGAGAGCTAAACACATTTAGACTTTTCCTTGTAGCAAGA
The DNA here is from genome assembly GCA_021461705.1 of Cryptotis parvus. Classification (NCBI taxonomy): domain Eukaryota; kingdom Metazoa; phylum Chordata; class Mammalia; order Eulipotyphla; family Soricidae; genus Cryptotis; species Cryptotis parvus. Next base: position 255,168 of record JAJIBD010038052.1, on the reverse strand, counting down.
ACATCAGAATAAAACAGGGGCAGTAAACCTGAGAAAGAGAAGAGTTAGAGATGGTCATAGTGACATAAAGGGAAGATGCTTATCTTCAAGAGTGTGATGAAATGTTTTCCCCCTAGCCCTACAGAGTATAGCTGAAATCACGGGAGGGAGTTAACATGGGTACAAATCTGTCTCTTTCCCGATCAATAGCAAGGTTGTTTAAAAGTGGTTTCCTTTTGAACTGGTGCCCCCACCGTCCCCCCCCCCGTCATTGGGAGAGTTCAAGGGTTCCAGTGGCAATTGTTAAGTGCTTATACTTGGGCCAGGCACTGCATTAGGTGTGCAGAATAATGTGACATAATTTCTCTCTGTGAGTGCCTTTATCTTCCTAGAGGAGACAAGACATAATAAAGCGCAATTCAGTTTCTATGAGAACAGGATAGCGGAGAGTCATAAACCAGGGATACTTTAAGGAAGAATATTTGGGTTTAATTTTGAACAATTCTTAAGTGTTTACTCAATGGAGGGAGGTTGGGAGGAGGGAAACTCACAACACTTCTGTCAAAGACATCCTTTGGGCTTAGATATTGTTATGGTGGGTAACCCTCAGGGCTTGTGGTATTTTGACAACTGTCCTCAGTGACTGCCTCCTAAAATAACTTTACAGCCAGAAGCCTAACATTGAGCCCCAGTCTTAGTTTTGCCTTGGGCCACATAGAAATGGCCAGGTCTGTGAATATTTCTTGAATAAAAAAAAATGAAGACAGAACCATTTAAACTCTCTGGGCAAATACCCTGATCCTGAAGAGCATTTGTTTGGGAGGGAAGCTGGGGCCAGGCATAACAAAGAGAGCTTCTCATTTCTTCATTTGTGCCCAGACACAGTAACCTTTTTGTTTGGTCACCTCAGACTAAACCTTCTAAAACCCCGAGGAAAAATGGCTTGAGATGAACTTTTTTTGGTTTTTTGACAGACAGACATCAGTTCAAAGCCTGTGTCCTGTCAGGGGGTGAAGGAGATGCTAATGGTCTATAAGAAGAGGCTCCCAGGGGGTCCACTTTCAGGGCAAGAGGGCAGATGGTTTCTCCACTTGGGATCACGCACCACATTCAACAGCACCCCCCCACCCCATTTTGCTCCCCACCTTGCTGCACACTCCCTTCTTCTTTGTAGAGACCCTAAAGGAACACTTTTACTCATGGCTACTGTTCTTTTCAGCTGTTTTGTTGGTAGGTGACAAAAAAAGTGGGCTTAGTAAAACATGAATTCCATAAAGAGTCATTGTATATACACATGTACCTTCTGTGTGTAAAAACCGAATTTGTATTTGAAGCACAAATTGGTTTCAAAGGGAAGTTCAACAGTGAAGATCTCAGGGCTTAATTATTGGTGGTCAGCTCTGACCAGTGTATTGCACTGTACCTGCACATCCTGCGAAGATCCACGGCTAAAACCAATTATTTGCGTCTGCTAGAAAAGGCTTCAGGGGATAATACCACAAGCCCTGAGGGTTACCCATCACCACAATATCCAAGTCCAATATAGTAGTTAATATATGGGCACATATTAACCACTGTGTCCACATGTTCAGCACCAAGTCACATAGAGACTCATAACACCAGTTAAACTTGCTGAGAGTAGCAGTTAATTTTTTGGTCATATGTCAAACTTGATTTGTCTGTTGATATTTTCAAGTCTTAAGTACTAACATAAAGTTCAGAATAAAAGAGGTAATTTTGTTTATTTCTTTGAAAAAAAATTTTTTATGAGGGTCTCCCAGTCAATGTTAGGGGCTGGGGTCCCCTCTCAGCCATACTGTGGTAATGTGGGGTACTGCTGAAATTCTGGGGGCTTTATTCTGTTGTTGTGCTTGGGAATTGCTTCAGGCCAAACTCAGGAACCATTATGGAACTTAATGGTACGGGCTGCATACAAGCATGGGCTTAACCGCCTGCACTATCTGTTGATTTTTATTTTTTATTTTTTAAGTATTTTATTATACCACTGTGAGATATACAAAGATGTTCATAAGTTGTTCATATCTGGGTTTCGGTCATACAGTGTTCCAGCACCCATCCCTCCACCAGTGCCCATCTCCCACCACCAATGTCCCCGATTCCCTCCCCCTCCCTAGCCTGCCTCCATGGCAGGTTCTTTATTTCTTTCCCTTTATCTCTATCTCTTTCTCTTTTCCTTCCCTTCCACATTGTGGATTACAGTACATACATTAAAAGGTTGTCATGTGTATCTTTTTGCCTGTTTTTTAAAGTGAGCATTTCTAACTGAATGTGTTGTATGTTCAGAGGAAAGAGGATTCAGAGTGTTAGATACTCCTGACTTTTGTCACAAAAATAAGAAATGCCTTTAAAAATCCTTTGGTTTATTATTATTATTTTGGAAGCAAGCCGAGGCGAGGCCCAGCTCGGCTAGCGGCCTTGCGGTTCATCAATAAATGCTTTATTTAGAGGTGACTACAAAGGTATGCCACCAGCACTGCAAGCCTGGCAAGCTGCTCGTGTCGTATTTGATATGCCAAATACCAGTAACATTTATATTAGGTCATTCCCATGACCTAATATAATGGTTTGAGGCTCTTTATGTTCCTGGAGCAAGCAGGATGCCTTTGGGTTCTACTAGCATTAGACAGGACATATGGAGATATTACTGGTGCCCGCTCTAGCAAATAGATGATGAACGGGAAGATAGTGATAGTGATTTGTGAAGCAAGGTATTTATGGTTATTTAATTAAATGAAACTTGATTAGGAAGATGTGAAAGGGAGAGAAAGAGGCAAAAATGTGCTAAAGAGAGAACACAGGCTTATCTAGAGTAGAAATAAAGGAACAGGAGACAAGCAAGCGACGTATGCGTTCCAAGGGGAAAACATGGGCTGGGAGAGCAAATGACTTTTTTTTTAAAGTATTTTATTATACCACCGTGAGATATACAAATAAAAAGATATACAATTAAAAAAGTTCATGTTTGGGTTTTGGTCATACAGTGTTCCAGCACCCGTCCCTCCACCAGTGCCCATCTCCCACCACCAACATCCCCGGTTCCCTCCCCCTTCCCCAGCCCACCTCCATGGCAGGTTCTTTATTTCTTTCCCTTTCTCTCTCTTTCTCTTTTCCTTCCCTTCCAGACTATGGATTACAGAACATATATTAAAAGGTTGTCATGTGTATCCTTTTGCCTCTATTTAATGCTCAGTTCTAGGTTGGCATTAGTACCCTCGACAATTATTAGCACCCTGTTCCATTTTCTGTCTTACCTAACCTCTGACTCCACACGTTTGTGATAATTTCCACCTTTGACAAGACCTCCTGATATATGTTTCACTTGACCTTGGATATTGGTATCATAATATGTACATATATATTTATGCCATGCAAATAAATGCAGTCATTCTGTATCTGTCTCTCTCCTTCTGGCTAATTTCGCTCAACATAATCTTCTCCATGTCCATCCATTTATAGGCAAATTTTATAACTTCATTTTTCCTAACAGCTGCATAGTATTCCTTGTGTAGATGTACCAAATCTTCTTTATCCAGTCATCGATTTTTCGGGCACTCTGGTTGCTTCCAGATTCTGGCTATTGTGAATAATGCTGCTATGAACATAAAAGTAGGGATGGTGTTTCCGCTGCATATTTTTGGTTTCCCAGAGTAGATTCCCAGGAGTGGTATGGCTGGGTCAAATGGGAGTTCAATTTCTAGTCTTTGGAGGAAAGTCCATATTGTTTTTCCAGAAAGGCTGTACCAGCCCGGCATTCCCACCAACAATGGATGAGTGTCCCCTTTCCCCACATCCACGCCAGCACTTGTTGTTCTTGCTCTTTTGAATATGTGCCAGTCTCTGTGGTGTAAAGTGGTATCTCATTGTTGTTTTGATTTGCATCTCTCTGATGATTAGTGATGATGAGCATTTTTTCATATGTTTTTTGGCCATTCGAATTTCTTCCTTGCTGAAGTTTCTGTTCATTTCTTCTCCCCATTTTTTTGATGGGGTTGTTTGTTTTCTTCTTGTAAAGTTCTACCAGTGCCTGATATATCCTGGATATTAACCCCTTGCAAATGACTTTTATAGTTTTTTCCCTTTACAGTTTATAACTGATCTCATATTAATAAGAATAACTCTGTAACAACTAGGTCTAGAGGTATAAAAGCATTGTTACATTGTTATAATAAAAAGTTAGCATAAGAATAACTCTGTAACACTCAGGTCTAGAGGTATAGAAAATTTGTTATAATAAAAAGTTATAATAAGAATAACTGTAACAACCAGGCCTAGAGGTATAGAAGCATTGTTAAAATAAATAAAAAGTTATAAGAGTAGCTATACCAACCAGATCTAGAGGTTTAGAAACATTGTATAATAAAAAGTTATAATAAGAATAACTCTAACCAGACCTAGAGGTATAGAAGCATTACAGTCATGATTTGCATCTGACAAAACCTAGACCTGGAGGAAATGTCTTTGCCCACGTTGTCAGCCTTTTCTTTTTCTAATTATTTAGGAGAGTCTCGGCTGACATGCAGACATGATCTTCTAAAAATGCAATTTTAGGTAAACTGAGAACTTTTCAGTATTTTTGCTAGTAGTGGGAAACAGTGGTTAGACAATATTGCTTTCGGTCAAATAACTAGTACTGATTCAGGATTCAAAATCATATAACAACAAATGACTTTGAAAACTTGCCGTTTTATGACCTAGCAAACAAGAAATGGGAATGTTACATGAATGTTCACTGTATTAATGATTATTCAGTGACTCAGGTTGTTGATGTGGTTCAGTGCTGATTTGGTCCCTGCACAGGACTCTAAGGGTCTGGGTGGTACTTAAGATTAAGCGTAAATAAAACATTTCAATGATCAGTTTGAGTGAATTAGTGAAGAATGGAAATTTATTTCTCACACATTGTTTTTATTTTATCTGTAAGGCTTATTACTTTCTATTGGAACTTCTACTTAGCAATTCAATTACTGAATCATTGTTCATATATCGACTATGGTTCTGCTCACCACAAGATTTCTCTGTGGGCTGTTGGGTGCAGGGTAAGAGAAGAAGCCATTTTCCATGTGGCATCTGTCTCTCTTTGCCCTGGACTTAGTTTAGTGGTCTTCAGATCCTTCTAGGACTTCTGAGTTGCAGAGCTTGCCAAGGGTTGCACTCCTTTTTGTCTTGCTCTATATACACCTGAGTGAGATGCAGCTGGAAATTGCCAGTGGCACCATGGATTGCGAAGAGCAGAACTGCCAGGATCATTTTGGTGTGTGTGGGAACAGGGATTTGAAATAAACATGTGCTTGCAAGGCGGACACACTAAGCTATCATGCTATTCCTGCAGGCACTGTACACCCATTAACTAATGGGATTCAGCTAAGTGATTTCCATCTATATTCTTTATCTTTTTTTTCATTTTTAGGGACCACATTTGGAGATGCCTAGGGGTTGCTCTTGGCTTTGCCTTTAGGAATTACTCCTTGTGATGCATAGGGGAACCAAATGGGATCGAATTCGGGGTGGCCACATGCAAGGTTGCATGATAGTACTCACAGGACTGTCTTTCGAGATCCTCCAGTTATAACTAATATTCTATATTAAATTTGTCATTTGGTCATGTATAGGCAACATCAGATTTGGTTTTATAATAATAGCATGTAGAAAGTGGCAGTTCATTTTCTAAGTGCTATTGGTGAGACTTTCTTGAAAAAGTGCATTTGCAATTAAAACATTGCTAACTTTTTTTAAATGATTTGGGAAATGTATATATTTTTCCATGTTAATTCTCTGAAACATATGGCATGTATGCTATAAAATTTTTATACTTTTCTCCCCAGGATTTCAACCATACCTTAAAATTTGAAGTTAAAAGGAAACCATCACTATGAAAAAACAGCTATGTTGCTCAAAGTTGAAGGTTGTTTTTTTTTTTTTAAATATCTATAGAACTCCCTGGAAAGGTGCTGGTCAAATTTCTTTACTGCATAGATCATAATGTATAACTGGTACTAAGTAATATTTGATAGGATGAATTATAGAGTCTTTGAAAATGCTGGCCTCTGAAGGCCAAATCCAAGATTATAGATGAAATTTTCACATCATGGTGAAAACAAGGTAGAAAGCGACATAGTTGGTCTTAGGGGGCTGCTTTGTCACATAAGTGAAAGAGCTGTGGCCATCTACTTAATTTAGCAAGGGACTATTTTCTTTAATAGCCACTTATTTCGGGACATTGAAAAATGAAAGCCAGAAGAAATCATATAAGTTTTGGCTAAAAGTTGGCATTTTCACTCCCCACTTCCTTTGACAGTCAACATTATTTATGACCTTTCACTAAATTTGCATTTTAGTTTTGTTTTCTCTGTTACCAGGAATTTTGCATTTAGGTGTTTTTTGAGTAAAAAATAGTTATGAAAAAGAATGCCTAAAGAATGCTGGTTATTTTCCACAGAGACAGCCAGTGGGGATCAGCCTAAGCTGGCTCTAAATCAGGCTCAGCTGTTTTCCAACTGGTTGGGTTTGGGCAGATTACTTGAGTCCTGATAGCTGCAGCTCATCTATAAGCTAGGAAAATTAATAGCCACTAAGAATCACCAGTTAATTAAGATAGCATCTGGTCATTGTCACATGATCTTTTGACAATTAAATGTAATTCCAAATATCAGGATTCTGTTAAAAGTAAAATTTGAATAGTGCTTAAAAGAAATTAGAAATAATAGCAGGTAGCCAGAATAATGACATGGATTGGGAGGCAGCATTCCACTTAGCAATATTCCCATTAGAAATGGAATATTCTTATTGTGCCGGCTATGTCTGAGATAATGATGGCCTTTAAACTAACTTTGTTGTTGATTTGGACCATACCTGGGGGTGCTCTGAGCTTGATGGTCACTCCTGGTTGTGCTCAAGGGACCACATGAGTGCCAGGAATGGAAGCCTTATAAACAAATTTCCTGGAGCCAGGGGCGAGGGCCAGAAGAGAGAGACCTGCCCTTTGGGACTTTCCATATTGGCAGGATGGAGTGAGGGGAAGCACAGGAAGCCCAGGGAAGTCTCCATGTTGAGGAGCTTACCTTAGAAGGGGACCTACACCTTGAAGAGACCTGTATGGCTTGACCATGGCGCCAACTCATGCTTGTCATGAACTCAGCTGATTGCTGAGTGCCAGTGGCTGGATTTGGCTCCCAAAGCAATGGTCAGCAAAGACCCTTTATGGCTCACCCATGCAAGGTTGTCCTGACTGGCCTGTATTTCTCCTATGGTTCTTAAACCACAGTATTGAATGTGTGCCCATCTTTGACTCTAGATGCTGAAGATTTTAGAATATTTTAAAGTATTCTGTTATTTTTTTTCCCTTTTTTGTTGTTGTTTTGGGGCCTCACCTGGCAATACTCAGGGCTTACTCCTGGGTATGAGAGGGAATGCCAGGATAGAACTGGCTCAACCATGTGCGAGCCCTGCCCAGTGTATCTCTCCAGCCTCAATTCTGTTGTTTTTGAGCGGTTGCATGGACTCATTCCACAAGCATAAGAAAGGTAAGAGAGGTCTTCTATTTACCTTAGCCTCCGCTGAATGACTGTCATGAAGAAACCTCAGTGTCTTTGCAGGGATAGATTGCACAGGAGTGGATATGTCCCTTCTGCTTTATGACCTTGGGCAGTGGGTATATTTTCCTGACCTCACAACAGCAGTAATTTATGATATAAAATGCGTATGTCATGATTCAATGTGCACAAATACTTGCCCTAATTATAACAGTCTCCTGGAAAGGAAAAGAAAACCCAAAGGGAAAAGGAAAATGTTTCAGTAATTGCAAATCTCCTCTCATCACCAAACCTCCCGGTGCATTCACATTCTGTTGACTATGGGAACATAATTGTGCTTTCTTAAAATAATGTTCGCTTGTAGTATATTGCCTTCACACCTTGCTTTTTCAGAATGTGTTCAAATAAGTTTCAGTTGATGTGAGGAATTATTTGGGGTTGAGAGTTTATGGCAAACCAAGCTCAGCTTTTTAAAGTTTAAATTTTTCCCTCATATAATCCCTTCTACCATGCACAATTTTCCCAAATGGGTTAAATGATTTTGATGAATGCATGTCTTAATTAAAAAAAATAAACCCCCTCCCAAAATATGCCCTTGGGTGAAGTCAGGTTTGATTAGAGCTCTATGATTCTCTACTACTTATAAGAAAAGTATATAAAGCCATACTGATACAAGAAGGACATCAAGGGCATCCAGATAGGCAAGGAAGAAGTCAAGCTATCATTATTTGCAGATGACATGATATTATACCTAGAGAACCCTAAACTCTCTACCAAAAAACTCCTAGAAACAATAGACGCATATAGTAGAGTGGCAGGATACAAAATCAACACCCAAAAGTCAGTGGCTTTCCTATATACAAATAACGAAAGAGAAGAAAGGGATGTGAGCTTTTTAATTGTATATCTTTTTTATTTGTATATCTCACGGTGCTATAATAAAATACTTAAAAAAAAACAAAGGAAAGGCGGCTGCCTTCAGAAACCAAATATTGCTACCCACAGTTATCGAATCCACAAACAGAAGATCAATGGACTACAGTTCATTCCTGAACAGCATTTGAAGTTGAATGAAAGCTCACTGTCTTGCATCACAAAGTCAAATATTGTCATACGGTCTTTTGTTATATGGTCCAGAGTGCAATAAAAACTGGAGTAATGTGCAAAAAAAATTTTTTCTTGTTTGATTACTGTGCTTAAAACTTGGAGTCTTATTTAAATTGGTCAGGGATATAGAACATCTTCTTTTAATTGGGTTTCTTTCTAGCTTTTTAAAAATTATTTTAGATCCTTGGATCTTGATAAACTCAATTCAGTAGGAAAAGACATTTAATGTCCTGCAATTATGTTCTTTGGTTTACATGATGTTGGAAATCTTTAACAATCGTAACATTTAACTTTATTAGACCTTCTCAGTTTGACATATGAATGAGAATTTGCATTTTTTGTCACCAGTAGTGCTAGATGAATGGAGATTTTCTGACAGAATAGTTAGAATAGGTGATTAAATCACATTTTAAACAAAACCACAAAATAAAATCTCCATAGACTTTTACTCTGTGGGTTTCAAAGCTCTTAACTCAGCTTTTGGGCTCATTAGCTTCTCCACCATGTGTTTTAGGATGGTCTCAGATTCTAGTGGTGCAGCATAACCTAATTAAGCAAATGCAGAACAAGCTTCAGACCAGTGGTGAAGGAACCCCGAGGACTTCCCAAAGCCTGGTAGTGCAGAAGTCATGGGTTGACTTTATAATTGCTACTTGGCTTTTGCATGAAAGAAGTAAGTAATTCACCATATAGAAACAAGTTGTAGATACAGTGTTGTGTTATCTCCTCTCCTCTGGAAATGGGAATGATTATTTTTTGGTGGCCTTTATGCCACTCCTGATAATGTTCAAGGCTTATTTCTGGCTCTGTACACAAGGGTCACTCCTGATGGAGTGCAGGGATCATATGTGGTGCCAGGGATGGAACTGGGTCAATTACTTAAGAAAGCAAGTTCCTTAGTCCTCGTACTATCTATCAGTCCCTGGCTGGGAATAATCTTTATCCTCTCTTGTAGAAGATAGGCTGTCCTTTAGGTGGTATTGATGGGTGCGAATATTATAAACTGAGGAGATCCTGCTGAGTGGTTGGGAGGTCTTTGATTTATGGAAGCCAGTTCTGGAAACAGCGCATTCTCTCCTGGCCTCTGCACATCTATAAGTTTCTTGCCAACAGCAAAAACAGTCTATAAGTATGCTCTGAGGTCAGTAGAGTGTATTAAGAGTACTGGAAGCTGCAGTGCATATGCCATGAAGTTGATAGTGGCATTCTTTCTCTAAACTACTTCATTGGCACACGGCGATTACTGCAGGTCATTCATCTTCACTTGTTATTTCCAGAGAATGATCGTTCTTTTGCTCTCCTGTCTTCCCATTCTGCCTTCCATGCAAATAATGAAAACAACAACTGGCATCCATTATATTGAGAATCAAGCATTGTTGGAAGTTTTTTTCATGTATGATCTCAGTTTATTCTTACAGCTATCTTATCCCAGTTATATAGATGGGGTCAGGAAAACCACTTTCACAGATCACTTTGTAAGTGAAGGTTAGCTCAGTCTTATTCCATAGTCAGAGCTTTTAGCACTGAACAGTTATACTTGTTGCTCCTTAAGATGCTATTTTAATAATGTTTGCAAAAGGGATATACGTGATAACCTCTAAATGAATATACTGCAAGCCACAATGTGTAAGAGAAGGAAGAGAAAAAAGAGAGAGAGAGAGAGAGAGAGAGAGAGAAGGAAAGTACCTGCTATAGAGACAGGCTGGGGCAGGGGGAGGGAATTGGGAACACTAGTGGTGGGAAATGTGCACTGGTGGAGGGATGGGTACTGGAACACTGTATGACTAAAACCTAAACATGAACATCTTTGTAATCGTATCTCTCAGTGGTATAATAAAAAATAAAAAAAGTTTGCATGTGAAATGTTGGAGTGCATTAACAGGAAAGATTTGTAGAAATATATTGTAGGGAAGAGGACATGTAGGTACACCATCAAAATGTGAGTGGGACCTTAAAGAAAGGCTCACATTTTCTCATAATGCTTGGTTATAGTTCCTATTTTTAAATAGGGATTCTAGTCAAAATGGAATACTTCTGTTGATTCTTCCTTTTTTCATAGATTGACTTTTGGAGTCCTTATCTTCTTCATGTTGCCCACATCTAGTGGCCATTTGGCAGGAGAGAATAAGAGGAAGCAGATGCAGCTTTCTGAGAGTTGAAGCTAGAAAGGTTGGTGGTACAAGGCATAGGGACATAGTTGTGGTAATTTCTGAAGATAAACCAGGGTTGAACTTGCAGTTTCATGTTGAGGTGTGGGCACGCTGGGCCACTGATCCAGCCTGATACTGTCCTCACTCCAATTTTAATGTGGTGTGAATGATCTAACTAACACTGCTTCTCTGCAGTATATACAGTTAGTACATCAAGAAAATAGAAGCAACGATAGGTATTATGAGCTTATTTCTAATTAAAAACCAGCACAGGGAAAATCTCCACTATAAATCAGAAGGAACTAGTAAAGGGAATGAGTAACTGATTTGTTCAAAGGAAGCAGTACTGTCTCAGTTGTCTCTTGGCTTTCAGCTCAGGGCATTCATTGCAGGCACAACTATTAGTCCAGAGCCTTGACCCATGTACACTGCAATGTCTCAACTCTCTGACTTTAACAGTTGAATAGGTTAGGGAGGGAGCTGGACCAATATAGCTCATGGTTTGCCTCAAAAAAACTTGAGGATTTTCTAATTAAATACTGGATGATCAGTGAGCTTTGCTATGCTTACTAAATCATGATTTTCCCCCCGTCTTAGTGACATGGTTAAAATTGGAAATGTCAGAACTGTCTGAGTACGGCATGATTCATGGGCTTGAACCCGAACTTTCCTTCCATTTTCTTTATTAAAAAAAGACATTATAAATAGATTAAGTAGAAATGATGGTGTGTACCTATTAACCCATCTTTTAGCAAGGCTGTTCCTGAGTCGGAAAACACCTACATCCTCCAGCAAGGGGTTTCTAGAATAAAATTAATTACCGAACACCAGAGGCAAACCTGCCTGGCCCCAAAGAATAGAAGCCAGAGCACTCGTGTGTGGAGTGGGACGTTGGAGGTGTTTGTGAAGCTGGTTGCTGGTCAGTGATTGCCGGTGTGACTGGACTGTCTTACAAAGCTCCTTTGAAGGGTGGGATCAGTAGAACCCCAAGTGTTGCCAGGCATCGCAAACGGATTATGGCACAGACTGCATTTATCACCTCCCGCTTCCCTTACTGTATGTTCCTCCCTCATCGGACACGGTTGTCATTACCTAAAGCAGACCCGTGAGCCCTCGCCTGGATGCCTCTGGTGCCCCCTCACATTCTTCACTCACCATGTTCTGCCTTTTCTCCTCCTGGAAGTCTCAGATCTGTCTTGCTGTTTCTCTCTGCTCTGCTACTGCCCTGGTCATTTCCACCGCTTTCATTTTGGGGCTGATACAGACTGGATTTTCCTGCTTTGCTGCTGTCTTCCTCCATTGTGTTTTGCATATCCTGGTCAGAGTGCTCCTTCTAAAATGAAATCTCTCAATCAAAGCCAATCCTGTGAGCCTGACAGCCTCCTTGGCCCGGCTCTCACCCTTTCTGGCACCCTAGGCCAGATCCTGAAGCTCTCTCTTTTCTCCATTTTTTTGCTCATTTTTACCTTCTGGTCCTTCATCCCTGATGTTCCAAGAGATCCTTGGCCCTCCTCATACTTCAGTTCCAGCATTTATGTCATTTCTTCCTAAAGTTTCCATTCTCCTACTGTTCTCTGACTGGATTATGGTGTTGCTTAGCATTTTAAAGAAAGCTTGCATTTAACAACCTTTTGGGAGGCCATTTCTAGCTAGTTTGCCTGTTTCATTATATAAGGTACATCTAGTAAGAGGCTCTCATCAGTTATAAGCAACAAACACCCAGAGCCAATTATGGTGTGACATTATGCAAATATTTAATGAATGAATGAGGTTGTCTGCCTGCCTGCCTACCTGCCTTCTTCCTTCTCTGTTCTTTGGTAGTATATAATATTTTTTTGTACTTTTTAGTATATATGCATGTTAGTTTTCATTGCTGTTCAACTCAAACTTACCATGCAATATCACTTCAAAAAGAATCTATGGTATAAGCCTACAACTGAGCATTGAATATAGGCAAAAGATACACATGCTAACCTCGGAATGTATGTATTGCAATGCACAGTGTATAAAAGTAGGAAGAGAGAGAAAGAGAGAGAGAAAGAAAGAGAAAGAGAAAAGCTAAAGAACCTGTCATAGAGTCAGGCTAGAGGAAGTGGGAGGGAATTGGGAGGATTGGTGGTGGGAAATGGGCACTGGTGGAGGGATGGGTGCTGGAACACTGTATGACTAAAATACAAACATGGGCATCTCTGTAAATGTATATCTCATGGTGGTATAATAAAATATATTTTTTTAAAATTTTTTATTATGCCACAGTGAAACATACAATTACAAAGGTGATCATAATTGGTTCTTGGTAATACAGTATACTAGCACCCATCCCTCCACCAGTGCCCCATTTCCACCACCAATGTACCCCACCCCTCCTGCCCACCCCCATGCTGCCTTAATAGCAGGTACCCCAGTTTCCTCTCTTTCTCTCTCTGTCTCTCTCTCTCTGTCTCTGCATCTCTCTCCCTCTTATTTTTACACATTGTGGCTAGCCCTGCAGGTATTTAGAGTTTATCACTTAAGTCTCTTTGTGTATATTCAATGGTGAGTCTTAATCTGCCATTACCATTTCCCACATTTAGTAAAACACTGGTATCTATTTATGTCGTATTAATGGATGCAGTCATTCTATATCTGTCCTTTTCCTTCTGACTAATTTCACTCAGCATGATAGTCTCCATGTCCCTCCATTTGCAGGTAAATTTCATAATTTCATCTTTTCTGACAGCCGCATAGTATTCCATAGTGTAGATGAACCAGAGTTTCTTTAGCCAGTCCTCTGTTCTCGGGCATTTAGGTTGTTTCCAGATTCTAGCTATAGTGAATAGCGCAGAGATGAATAAAGAAGTACAGATAGTGTTTCTGCTATGTGTTTTTCGGTCTCTAGGGTATATTCCCAGGAGTGCTATTGCTGGATCAAATGGGAGCTCAATATCTAGTTTTCGGAGGAATGCCCATATTGTTTTCCAAAAGGGCTGGACCAGTCGGCACTCCCACCAACAGTGGATGAGAGTCCCTTTTCCCCACATCCACGCCAGCACTGGTTGTTCTTGCTGTTTTGGATGTGTGCCAGTCTCTGTGGTGTGAGATGGTACCTCATTGTTGTTTTGATTTGCATCTCCCTGATGATTAAAGATGAAGAACACTTTTTCATATGCCTCTTGGCCATTCGAATTTCTTCTTTTTGGAAACTTCTGTTCATTTCTTCTCCCCATTTTTTTGATGGGGTTGGCTGTTTTTTCTTGTGGAGTGCTACCAGTGCCTGATATATCCTGGATATTAACCCCTTGTCAGATGGGTATTGGGTGAATATCCTTTCCCACTCTGTGGATTGTCTTTGTATCTTGGTCACCGTTTCTTTTTGAGGTGCAGAAGCTTTTTAGTTTTATATAATCCCATTTGTTTATCTTTGCTTCCATTTGCTTGGTCAGTGGTGTGTCATCTTTAAAGATACTTTTCGTTTCGATGTCGTAGAGCGTTTCTCCTATGTTTTCTTCGATGTACCTTATAGATTCATGTCTGATGTTGAGATCTAGAATCCATTTTGATCTGACTTTTGTGCATGGCGTTAGAAGGAGGTCTAAGTTCATTTTTTACATGTAGCTGCCCAGTTTTCCCAGCACCATTTGTTGAAGAGGCTTTCTTTGCTCCACTTAATATTTTTTTGCTCCTTTATCGAAGATTAAGTGGTTGTATATTTGAGAGTGTGTTTCAGGATACTCGGTTCTATTCCATAGGTCTACAGGTCTGTCTCTATACCAATACCACACTGTCTTAATTACAACTGCTCTGTAGTAGAGCTTGAGGTTGGGGAAAGTGATACCTCCCATCTTCTTTTTCCCAAGGATTGCTTTAGCTATTCGTGGAGTTTTATTATTCCATACAAATTTCACGAGTTTTTGTTCAATTTTTAAAATATTTTTTAAAAAATGGAAAAAAAATCCCAAAAAAGAATCTATGGTAGAGAAGTATGGGAGAGAGAGGGAAGTGGGGACTGCCCAGAAAATGGACATCATAGATCTGGAATCAAGCTTGTGCTGCTTGTAAAATCCACCCATTATCCTACTGGTCAAATATACATTGCAGGAGAGTGAGTGAGCAATGGCATGATCAAAGGCATTTTAAATGAGTAAATATCAACATACATATGCCTTTATGTAAGTCTTTATAAAATGGTAGAAATGTTCCCTGGACCAAAACGTTAATGTTAAAGTGGACAAATACTACCTTTTAGTGAATAACATTAATTTCTCTATATTCCAAAGTTGACCTTAATCCAAAATGTGGTTACTGAACATTCATAGTGTGTCTAGCATTAAATTTTGTACCATAGGAGATGCTATAGTAATTTTTTTTCTTGTGATAACTTTTTAAGGTTTACTGTCTTGGAGAGATAGGTCAGGGTGTAGGGCATTTACCTTGCCTGTCAGCTGTTGTTCCTATCTCTTATTTACACATTTAGCTAATTTGCTCAGTGTTTCAATTGCTGGTCATCTTTAAGCCATCCATCAATTGGAATTCTAGCACTCCTAGTAGAAATTTCATAAAGAGCCCATTCATCTTGTGTTAGTCACACATGAAGTCTTTATTGGGTGCATGCAATGTCCAGATGACAGGGCAGCTTCTAAACTTCTTTTCCTTTCTGCTTTTCTTTTGTTGTTTTGAAATAATATTGCTTTATGATGTTAAATGAAGAAAGATGTCAGGGATAGCTGTAGAAATAGAAACAAAGCTCTCTGTCTGTACATATCAAAGATTATTTATGTGACTTAGCAATAAAACTTAGCATTGTGGACATATGTCAGTATTCAAATTTATGTTTTTGGTAATCCTAACTGCAGTTCTGGGGATAGGGGCGGTGTTGTGTTAAGCTATTAAGAAGACCTTACCTTTAGAATTAAACATGGCACTTTCCCACCTGCATGAGAATGAGTTTCGCAAATGCAATGAATTTGGGCTTTATCTCTTAAAATAAAGGTGTAGGAAAGGAAAATGTCATTAGTGTCAGTGATAGACTTGTGGTTCCTGTCTTTGACTTTTCGCCTTTTAATCACTATGGCAATGAAAATTCTTCCCTCCCCTTGGAAAAAAAAACAACTGGGAAATTGCAACCGTATGTCTGGAAGAAACAGATGAGAATTTGCAGCAATAGACATTTCTAGGTGATGTTTTGGAAGTTGGAAAGTTATTTCATAAAGAAAAATAAGATTTAGTGGCTAATCACCTAGATCGATTCTTCTAATTGTGGATGTTCATTTCTTTTTAAAATAACTGTGTTGAAACTGCTTGCACTACTCAGCAGAGGGAGACTGGCAGCCTTGCCTTCTGCTAGGGCACTGTGCTAGGGGCTGCTGAAGTTAGGGTGTAGGTTGTAGTTTGGCTCACAAGGGCCATCACTATGGGAACAAGACAGGAGCTGACATGTAGATTCCTGTAGTGTTCACAAAATTTTATTGCGGTTAAAGAAAAAAAAGTTTTCCTATGAAAGCTTTATGGTTATTAATAACAAAATATTGATCACTTTTACTATCACGTTATAATCATATTGACTATTTGCATAATGGCCCGGCGCTAGTCACAGTTCCATTGGGCCAACGTAGCCCAATGGCATCAAAAATGCTGGATTTTAGGTTTTACTAAATATGGAAATGGTAATGGAGCCTCAAACCATTCCTTCAGAGTCTTTACAAAGGATAGTGCTGACCAATCTATGTAGGGTGGGCTGGCCACGTGATCTTTTGATAGCCGGGGGTGGGGAGGGGGGGGGGGGGTCCATTGTCGGTGGAAATGGGGCACTGGTGGAGGGATGGGTGTCTGGAAATAGCTGGTTATTACCAAGAACAAAAGTATAATAACACCTTTGTACTAGTATGTTCCTGATAATAATATAAAAAAAATATAATTTTAAAGATAAAATTGAGAAAGACAGTGATACAGTGATGCAGTGATTAGTAATAATGATAGAGGTAACATCATGGACCACTTGTTGACTGTGTCCATGCTGTTTGAAGAGTTTAGAAATATTTTATTCACAAAATAATTTTATGAGGGAAATATTATTTACCCCACATTTCAAGGTGATAAATTGTGTCACAGCTAGAATTACTAACTTGGAATCACTATCCTGCTACCGTTATTGTCGGGGGGGTGCCGCGCGGGGCGCGGGGGGGGGGTCGCGGCCGACCGCAGGGCCTTTCGACTCCCCGGAAGTTTGGGTGCTAGTTCCCGGGGGTTGGCCTACTTGTGTCTATTTGATATGCCAAATACCAGTAACAGTTATAGATCTCTTCCCATGACCTGTGGCTTTTTGTCCTGGAGTGGGCGGACAAGACAACTAATATGTTAGTCAGAGAACCCTGAAGGTTGACTTGTGCCACATTGGGTAACAGGTAATGGAAAAGATGTGGAGAGATTCAGTTGCTGTGAACTTGTAAGTTCTGAGGTTGGGAAGGGGCAGGAAGAATGGAGAGGAAACCTTGGCAAGAAGATTCTATTGGGTCTTGTTACCCATCGAGGGACATGGAATCCACAATGGCATCCAATCCTTGGATTAACTGTGATATTAGTAGCAGGGAGAGTCCATCTGTCTTCAGAGTAAACTTACTTCCGGATACTTTCTGTTTCTAATAACTCTCTTTTGAAACAGTGTTTTACTTTTCATTTATTTATTTGAAAAATCGCTTTTATTATTGTTAATGCAACAGATAAGGGAGGGGCATTGAGGGCAAAGGGCCAAATAAGTAAAACTCTTAGCTGATTTAAAAAAAATTTTTTTTTTTCAGTGTCCGCACCCACCCACCACAGTGCCCATTCCACCACCCCCGGTTCCCCCCCCCCCCCTAACGTTTTTTTTAAAACCCAGAATCAGTTGCAGAGATTCGGTTCTGTTTACTGTTGACCACTATTCAATCTTGGTTCTCCTCATACCTAATTCCTTCTTCAGAGACCTCTGCCGGAGTGCACAGACTTCAGAGCCTCAATCTGGAACTCATTTCTTTCTTTCCCCATGTCTATTTCACTACAGAGTGTGCTTGTGGTCCAATTACCATGAGTCTGGGGCCGTGTAACCTCACAGAGGAGAGAGAACTGGGACCAGTCCCAACTACACCTTATTAGTGAGCCAGGATAATGCGTTTGATCTTACTCTGCTCATTTATAAATCAGAGCAATAGCTACCTTTTGGGGTTCTTATCAGCCTTTGAGAAATCCTGGGAAAAAGCTCTCAATGCAATAGTTCCTAAGTTTTAATTAGTTAATTAATTTTGTTCCCTTTCCTCCTATGTAAGTATTTCCCTTCAGTTCAGGTTTTCTGGGATGGAAGCGCTTCCTGCAGGAAGGGGAATCATTCTGATATTCTTTCGCTGGCCAGATGTGAACCCATCCATTATCATCTTACATGGAGAAATAGCACAGTAATTGTCTTTCTGTTTTAAACATGGAATGAGTTAATACTCTGAAAATCTAAGATATGCACTACAAAGAGATGTCATAATAAACGTTCTATGTGAAATTGCGCTTTCAGACTGAGGGTGAAAATTTATCTTCAAATTTGGAATCTTAAGTGCTGCTTGAAGACAAGTTGTGGGAACATGATATATATGAAATATAAAAATTTCCAACCTCCTTACACATCTAGAAATTTCATTTGTACAGATGTTATGAGTGATTTAATGACTGATCATTTATGTAGCAAGTGGAACAGGAATTTTATTTGCTTAAACAGATGCTATTAAGGATTTATCATAGCAAAACATGGAGAAATAGTAAGTGGGAGAATGAGTCAATATGGTCCAGTTAGCTAATTCAGGGATTTGGAAATGCCCCAAGCGTTTTTGTGATTCAGTTATGTTCCTAGAACTGTAATATTTAAGGATAAAAGGATAAAAACATTTAAAGGACAGAGGAGGAGGAGGTTTTGTGTGTGATCTGCCATTATCACTTTCTTTTGAGGAAGAAACTCATCTCTAACAGTGAAAGCGCCTTGGGGTCAGAAAGATAAGGCACATGACTTGCATGTGGCCAACCCTGGGTCAGTCCCTGGCACCCCATGTGGTCCCTGGAGCACTAATCAGTAATTACTGAGGACAGAGTCAGGAATAAGCACACAGGTTATGGGCCCCCTGACCAATCTCCTCCCACCCCCTCACCAGACCAACGGACATCTGTAACAACAACAACAAAATGGAGCAAATGAGACTGGAGAGATAGTAAAACAGGTAAGACACTAGGACACTTGCAGGTCATGGCCCAGGGTACAGCTGGGGTGTCTCCCTTCCCGTGATCCCTCAAAGAACTTTCTTAGAACTATTCTCATAATGACACTGATGGCTAGAGTTAGCTCCAGAGACTGAGTGCATGCTTTTTTTCTTTAATGTTTTTAACTTTATTTAAACACCATGATTTGCAAAAGTTGTTCACAATGCAGTTGTTTCAAGTATTCAATATTCCAGCACCAGTCCCACCACTAGTATGAGCATATTCTTAGTACTTGTTAGTTCTGGAGTTTGGACCCTGGGACTGCGTGGTCCCCTTGACCACACTCTAGAGGGACTCTCAGGTATAGAACTGGGAGCAAATTGTGAGCTTTGCAAATGTTGAATGTTGTGGTAAAACTGAGTCCTCTTGATTAGAAAGAAAGGTGATAGGCTTGAAATTTAATTTTTTTCTTTCTTGTTTTGTGGTGCTGGGTATTAAGCCCAGACACGAAGGAAATGCTCTTGCTCTGAGCTATATCTCTGACCCATTAATAAACTTCTTTAATCAGGATCCCCGGTACATTGTCAGCTAGTATTACTGTAAAATAAATTCTAAAACCTTACAATCACAGATATCTAATTACCTCTGAAGTATTCCATGCATGGATGTGTCGGGAATATATTTCCTGCTGGTTCTCTGGCACTTACATTCACTGTGGCATGAGCTCTGGTTTGAGAAGCTGCCTTAATCATTGGAATGACCAAGAGAGCTCTTCTACATGTTCACCCAAGGTTAATTTGATAGGAAGAAAATTATTTAACTGTCTACACATTTGATTAGTTAAAAAGTATTGTCTAACTATTGGTAAGATTTTATTTGGAAAGTTATTGCATCCATAGCACCAGAAGGCCACTGTAAATGTTCATATCTGTGTATAAATTTGGTATGTGGCTCCTTTCCAAAAAGGTGTCAAGTTTAGGAGCAAGGAGGGGAGATTAGTGGTGATGAACAAACCCTGTGAGGAGTAGATCTGCTCCATGCTAAAAATTCAGGGATGACTTTTTTTTAGTGTCACTTGAAACCTGTAGAATACTCATTTTAATGAACCAGGTCCTGCCCCTCGAGGTGTTGCAGGTGTGGCTGCAGTGCCTGGCTGTGTTGGCAGGTGGCAGACAGGGAGACAGGCTTGGCCACACCCAGGGCTCTGCCCCATAGGCCCTGGATGGTTGATGGCCTGACATAGAAAAAGACTGGACCCCTGGGATGAACCCAGAGCCACGGTAGAGCCTGGCAATCTACCTCTGGTGTATTTGATATGCCCCAAACAGTAACAATAATGAACCTCATTCCCAACTAATGGAGACGCTACTGGCGGCCACTCTAGCAAATTGATGAACAACGGGAAGACAAGTGATACAAGTGAACGAACCAGGTAAAAACATGAGAGCAGAATGGGGTGGAGCATTTGGTGTATCCTAAACTCAAAGTGAATTTTGGTAACATGCTTCACAGATCCAGTACTTGCTGTGAAGCAGACACACATGGGCTCACCAGAAAGCACCACTTAGAGGAGAAATTTATTCATTCTTGCTCCTTTGATTTTTTTTTAAACAATTGCTCACTTCTACTTCCTGGGATTAGGGTAAAATCAGAAGAAGGTAAAGAGATTTTAAAAACAGTTTAACACATGATTATAAAAATGGTCTGAATGAATGAGAGCGGGGGGGTGTCACTGAGCAGAGGGAGGGGCTGCAGAGAAAAATTCTTGGGGTAGCCTTCCCAACCACAAATATTCACCTTCTTTTCAATCCTGAGACATTCTGCCGGGGGTAGGAGGAACCACAGCTTTGGAGTGAAGAGAGAAAATACACTTGGAAAACACCCAAACCACGAGGCTGTGAGCTTTGCACCAAATCTTCAATCTTCAAATCTGCCTGGGTTTTAGCAGTGTGGCACTTTTTTGGTTTGATGATTTAAGTTTTATTTTTTAAATAAAATTTTAGCATCAGATGAAGTTATTCTTGAATATATATGAGTGTGAATATTACAAAGATCCTGTTTATGCGCAAAGTAATTTTTCATGATGGTTAAGCTCAGAATTTCTGAAAAAATTGCACAGGCCATATTCTTCTTGCTCCAAGGCTCAGAATTCTCCAGGCAAGTAAAAATTTGAACAAGGAGAGGTTTTTCCCACCTGAACAAGGTTCTTATTTTTTATTTTTTTTGAGTAGTCCAACCTCCAGGTTTCACCCCACAGAAAAAAGACAGTATTTTCTTTGCCTAGTGACTGCACTTCATCCCTAACGGGTGAGATTGTGTAAGTCTTGTATTTACATTAGTGTGTTTTGAACCTAAGAGTATTCTGGGAAAGCACTTAGCACAGTGTTTGGTAGAATTTCAAGAGATGTGAAATTTCTCTTCCCTTTTCTGTCCTCTGTAAGTGATATCTAGAGATGTGCATGTGTGCTTATTGGTTTGGAACCTGTCAGAAACTTAAAACTGCATCATAAACTTTTTTTACTAGGGATATAAATATTCTTCCCACGCTCAGGGCTTTATAACCCAGGGTTGTTGAGAATGAGGGGGACAATATTTAATAAATTACATATCTAAGAATATAATATAGTCACTGCATCATTGAAGTAATTAAATTTTTTCAGAATTCAATGTTTCCCACATATTTTTTGAACTAATTACCACTGAACTGCTGGTCATATTCTTATTTTGAAAAGTATTGGGAATATAGCATGAGAAACTCACTTAAAAATGAGATGGTGAGGGGCTGGAGAGATAGCCCAGCGGGTAGGGCGTTTGCCTTGCACGCGGCCGGCCCATGCTGGCCTGGGTTCGATCCCCGGCATCCCATATGGTCCCCCTGAGTACTGCCAGGAGTGATTCCTGAGTGCAGAGCCAGGAGAAACCCCTGAGCATTGCCGGGTGTGACCCAAAAAAAAAAAAAAAAATGAGATGGTGGGGGCCAGAACGATAGTCCAGCAGGTAGGGTGTTTGCCTTGCACATGGCCAGCTCATGCCGGCCTGGGTTCGATCCCCAGCATCCCCATATGGTCCCATGAGCACCTCAAGGAGTGATTCCTGAGTGCAGAGCCAGGAGTAAACCCTGAGAATTGCCAGGTGTGACCCCAAAAAAATGAGATGCTGAAATCTTTTGGTTTCCTGACTTGGTTAGTACACACACACACACACACACACACACAGACACACACATGTGCATGCACACACACACAAGAAAATTTTATCTGGGGATATTTTAATTTCTGTCCCAAACTCAGAAATTTATGTAGAATCATATACATGTTAACACAGCTTCCTCTAGAATCCAGGTCTTCAAATTCCTAATCACCTTTCACTGGATGCCTGGTTCCTTGAGGAAAAAGTGTGTTTTAATTTATACTTCCCATTTGCTCAATGCGATCTATAAGTTCTTCTCTATATATCTAGCTTGTTATGCTTTTTGCCACTGAATTAGAGCATTTGAAGGGCATGGACATGAATTAGTAAACATGATTACTAGTAATTTATAGCTAGCAAAAATAAAAAAAAATTCAAGTACATAGAGTAACCTAATTTTCATTGCTGTCAAATCCTTTGTGCATAAAGGCAAGTAGAAATCTTATTAGGTCAACTTTTATGAATATATTAGACTTAAACATAATTAAGATTATGAACTACTTAAAAACAGTTCACCTAGAAAGTTTAAGTAGGTCACGAATATTTACAGTATCCTTTTTATTTTAATAAGCATTTTTAATGGATGCAAAGGTGAAATTAATCTTATCAGAATTGAAGTGTGCTATATTTAGTACAATTAATATTGGAACTATTATAATGACTATTGCATTAGTATATCATTTTTTCATTATTTTGTCTCTTCTATTAGATTTTAATATTTTTATTTTTTTTTTTTATTTTACAATTACAAAGATATACAATAAAAATTTGGGTGTCATACAGCGGCGCCCCTCCCCAGTCCCACCCCCCGGTCCCCCCCCCCCCCACCCTCCTCTTGATTTAAAATGAGAGAATGAGGCAATATTGCATATTCCATATGCCTTTTCCCCAAGAATCCAGTCTGTGTTGGACCAAGGTGGTCAGCAAGTAGAGCTACTGATATAGTCATGATGCAAGGGAACTGCTTTCTCCTCCCAAGGATATAGAGGATGAAGCAAGAAGCTGACATGGGCTCCTGGCTTTAGGTGACTTGGAGTCTGTTAGATGACCCTTATCAAGATTTATATTGGGAATACCCTGTTCTTTAACAGAGATCCAAAGAGAGTACTGTGAGGATTTAGGGGAAATACTTGTGTGTTCTGCCTTAGAGAGTCAGAAAAACCATCTCAGGGAAATGGCATTTGAGTTTTTAAGACCAGGCCAGATGAGAACAAAAGGAAGATACTTCCAAACAGTTTTTATGCTTAAAAGGTGCTAAGGTATAAAAGGTGTAAACTTGTAAATGTGCTAAGCATGTGTTATTTCTTTTGTTTGTTTTTGTTTGGGGGCTACATCCAACAATGCTTAGGGGTTACTCCTGGCTCTGCACTCAGGAATAGCTCCAGGTTTGGTTCTGGGGCTCAGAGTGGAACCCGGGTCTGCCACTCGCAAGGCAAATGCCCTACCCACTGTACTAATGCTTGGGCCCCAAATGCCTTATTTTTTGGGGCAATGCCTGCTCCCCAGTAGCTGTTCAATGAATGGATTCCGGATAAGTGCAGGAAGCCCAGTGGACTGCAGGCGACAGGCTGCCAGCCTTCTGATGAGTGCTGTCTGAAGTGTTGCTCAAGTGTGGACGACTATGGTTATACACTCCTCCAAGGGTTCTCCCTGCTGTTTCCCTGTGTTCACAATCTCATGAACATTAACCGTCATGCTTTGTTCCCTGAGAGAGAGTGCAGCTGCTTGGGGGCTGTGTCGCCACCTCCACTACTCAGCTGTTCCCCAGAGAGCTGGCTTGATGTGTGACAAACATATGATCGCCTGTGGGGCCCGAGGGAAGGAGGCTCTGCAGCTGGCAGGTAGCCGGGGCCTGGGATTTGTCACATTTGTGGGTGGAGATTGATGGCTGCTTGTTTTCAAGCTAGTGATGCAGATTGAGAGACATTGTTGAATTTTGTTGGGGGGGTGAGCTTCTCTGAAATGCGGTGTCCACAGATGCAGGCAGAGGTGGAATATTGTGTAATGTCAATTTAACTTCATGTTTCTTTTTACACTGCTCATTGAATTGGGGTGCTCGGGACCAGGGACCTCCCTGACATGAGTGCCCATTTGACTCCAGAAAGATTTCAGTCCCCATGAAAGGCCATGATCTGTTCCATAAACTTTTCAGCAAAATCAATATTTGCCAGTGCCCACTCTCTGTGTGTTTATTTTTCACTTGATCACTTGACAGCCCATTATTCATTGATTTGCTTGAGTGGGCACCAGTAACATTTCCATTTGACCCTATCACGTGCCAGTGTAGCCCAATGGCATCTGGTTGCTTCAGGAATATGAAAGCCTCAAACTGTTCATTTATGGTCTTGACGAAGAAGTCTGACCATCTTCTAGGTGGGCGGACACTTGATATTTTGGCGTCCTGTGGGATCCAGTCAATAATGGCTCTGGTCCAGCGGTCATCTCCAAATTGCATTACATGTCCAGCCCATCTGATTTTCGATGCCTTGGTAAACAAGACAGTGTCCCTGACTCTGGATCATTGATGGAGGTCGGAACTCCGATTCCTTCTCTCACTTGAGTGAGGCGTGATATTCCAAGCATAGCTCTTTAGATTCCTCTTTGGGAGACCTGAATAGGATTCTCATCCCTACTTTTGTAGGGCCCAGGTCTCTGAAGCGTATGTTAATGCAGGGAGAATGATGGAGTCTTAAGAGATGTGCCTGGAGTCAAAGGTTCTTTGTCCTTTTAGCTATTACTTTGATGCTCTTGAAGGCATTCCGTGCCGCTCCCTTCTTTCTGCGCAGCTCAGGTGTTTGGTCCTTCATCATGTTGACTTCTCAACCTAGGTACACATAACTGCTGCATTCAGAGATGTTTGTTCCATTGAGAGTGAATGGAGCCTCTGGAACTAGTTTATTTTTCATAAACATAGTTTTGTTGAGATTCAGCTGTAGACATATCTTTCTACATTCTCAGTCGAAGTCAGCCAGTATTTGTGCCGCTTGGCCAATGTTTGGTGTTATTATAATGATGTCATCAGCAAAGCGGAGGTGGTGTAGTTGCTGACCGTCTATCTTCACTCCCATTCCTTCCCATTCTAATTGTGCATGATGTTCTCGAGGGTGGTGCTGAAGAGTTTTGGTGAAATGGTATCACCCTGCCGAACCCCTCTTTTGACATCTTTTGACATCAATGATCACTTCCTTGTAGAATGGTGAGATCCTGGTGTCAACAGGATCATAATACAACTCATGAAGGATCTTGATGTATTGGGTTTGAATGCCCCTGTTTGGCTAGGGCTTTGATGACTGCTTCAGTCTCAGTAGAATCAAAGGCTTTAGTCTGAGAGAGAATTTGCGTCACTCCAACAGATTATCCTACTGTGTGAGATGAAGAAGGAAATTCAGCTTGACTTGGGGCTAAGGACTGGGGAGTAGCAGTGAGCTGGGCTATCCCAGCATTGCTGTGCAGGGCCGTGTGGGAGGTCAGATCCTCTTACTTACTCCCGTCATGGTGGAACCATCAGCTATTCTCTTGATTCTCATTATTTGCAGTTCTCTCAGTATTCCTCTCTGCTGGCTCCATTTCCCTGAAGCCTTTTTTTATCTCTGCCTTCCAATGGAGTCACCTCCTTATTCTTTTTCTCTGCTTCCCCTCTTGTAGATCCTCTTCTTTCCCACCTCTGTTGTCGAAAAAGTAGCTCCAGGGTGTTTTACTTAGATATTGTCACAGATGCCTGTTGGAGGACATGCTTCTAATGCGATCCTACTTTTCTTTGGCTCCACTGTCCTTCCTCTTGGGGCCTCAGCTCAATTCCCTATCTTTAAATTTGTGTGTTTATTTTTTATCGACTTATCATTGTTTTATATTATGGCATTTCAGGGGCTTAACCTCTACATCTGTATAATACCCCATCCATTGTCATTGTTCCTGTGCAAACTGCCACTGAAGATGCCATCTCCCCCTTCCTGGCACACACTGATCTTTCTGGTAGCCACCGTAGTTTCTAGGTTTTAGAAGATAGTTTTAAAAATTTTAGTCAGTTTATTTACTTTAGTTATCTTTCTGCACACAAGTGAAACTATTTTGGTAATTATTATTTGACTTCCTTAATCACTTAGCATAATAGTGTCCATCCATTGCACCCAAATGGCACTATTTTATCCTTTTTAGTGGCAGAGGAGCATGCCACTGAGTATAGATACTATCAGATCTTTATTCAGTCATATGTTGACAGACTTTTGGGCTGTGAATCCCATATATTTATTTTAAGTTCTGATCATATGGCCTCATGATGGTTATCCTTACAGAGTAGCCAAGATTTATATCACATGTCAGAGATGAACTTCAGTCTCTGAGTCTTACCTATCTACCTAATGTTGATTTTGTTGTTATTTACACAATCTGAGTCTTTCTTTTTTTGTACTTCTCTCAATCATTAGTTTCAAAGCACTTCTTCTTAACAGCATCATACATATTCTACATTAGGCTCATGTTACCACCTATAGATTCTTTCCATCATCTTTGCTCTTTGAGCTTGTGATTTTTGCCTGCATTGCTACATGGAAGTACTGGACCAACTTCTCTCCGTCCTTCCTGACCCAGCATTCAGAGCCATCAGAGACTGGAGTCCTTCCATCATTTCTGGCTCTTCTCTATTTCACATAGAGGGCCATCTATTAAAAATAAGTCTCTATATCCCTCCCTCCCCCCATAGCAAGGCCCCTTAATCTTTCATCAAGCAAGGTCGTCCCTCTAGTTTTTTAAAATTTATTTTATTGAGTCACCGTGTCATACAGTTAGAAGTCTGTTCATGATTGGGTTTCAGTCACACACTGTTCCAACACCCATACCTCCACCAGTGCCTGTTTCCCACCACCACTGTGCCCCTCTACCCTCCTGCCACCTCCCCACATCATACCCCCCCAGCCTGTTTCTATAGCAGATACTTTCCTTCTCTCTCTCTCTCTCTCTCTCTCTCTCTCTCTCTTTTCCCTCTCGCTCTCCTCTCCCCATTGGGCATTATAGTTTTGCAGTATAGATACTGAAAGGTTACCATGTTTATTCCCTTACATATTCTGTACACAGTTCTTTTTTTAACGTTTTATTATACCAAACCGTGAGATATATACAATTACAACGTTGTTCACGTTTGGAGGTTTCGGTCACATAGTGTTCCAGCACCCCTCCCTCCACCAGTGCCCATCACCCACCACCCATATCCCCAATTCCCTCCCCTCCCACATCCTGCCTAAATGGCAGGTTCTTTATCTCCCTCTCTCTCTCCCTCTCTTTCTTCCTTCTCCTACACATTGTGTACATAGTTCTTAGACAGTGGTTATTTACCACTGTCTTTGTCATAGTGGTCCCTTCCCTATCTCAACTGCCTTTTCACAAGAGGTTGAAGCAGGTTTCCAAGTGTGAACAAAACCTGGTCCTTGTTTCTACTCTCCTTGGATATTGGTTTCATATTATGTTTTTTACATCCCACAAGTGAGTGTAGTCATTCTGTGTCTGTTGCTTTCCTTATGACTTATTTCACTCAGCATGATACTCTCTATGTCCATCCATTTATAAGCAAATTTCATGACTTCATCTTTCCTAAAAGCTGCATAGTATTCCATTGTATAGATGTACCATATTTTCTTTAACCAGTCATCTGTTCTTGGGCACTTGGGTTTCCCCCAGATTCTGCATATTGTGAATAGTGCTGCAGTAAACATAGAAGTGCAGATGGTGTTTTTGCTGTGTGCTTTTGAAGTCCCACAATATAGTCTCAGAAGTGGTATTTCTGGGTCATATGGAAGTTCAATTTCTAGCTTTTTGAGGAATTCCCATGTTTTTTCCTAAAGGACTGGACCAGTTGGCATTCCCACCAACAATGAATAAGAGTCTTTCTCCCTGCATCCACACCAGCACTGGTTGTTCTTGTTCTTTTGGATATGTGCCAGTTTCTGTGGTATAAGATGATATCTCATTGTTGTTGTTTTGATTTGCATCTCCCTGATGATTAGTGCTCTGGAGCATTTTTCTCATGTGTATTTTGGTCATTTGAATTTCTTCTCTGAGGAAGTTTCTGTTCATTTCTTCCCCTTTTTTTTGATGGGGTTGGATATTTTTTCTTGTAAAGTTCTACTAGTGCCTTATATATCTTGGATACTAACCCCTTTTCATATAGGTATTGGGTAAATAATTTTTTCCCAATCTGTGGGCTGTCTATGTACCTTGGTCACTGTTTCTTTTGAAATACAGAAGCTTCTTAATTTCATGTAGTCCCACTTGTTTGTCTTTGCTTCCACTTGTTTGGTGAGTGGTGATTCATCTTTGAAGATGCCATTAGCTTCAATGTCGTGGAGAGTTCTGCCTACATTTTCCTTCCATATACCTTATGGTTTTAGGTCTGATATTGAGGTCTTTAATTTATTTTGATCTGACTTTTGTGCCTGGCATTAGAGAGCGGTCTGCATTAATTTTCTTGCAAGTAGCTGTCCAGTTTTCCCAGCACCATTTGTTGAAGAGACTTTTTTTTTGTTACACTTCACATTTCTTGCTCCTTTATCAAAGATTAGGTGATCATATACTTGAGGGTTGGTTTTAGGATATTTGGCTCTGTTCTATTGGTCTGTGAGTCTGTCTTTTAGAATACCACGCTGTTTTACTTACTACTCCTTTGTAGTATAGTTTGATGTTGGGGAAGGTGATGCCTCCCATCTTCTTTTCCCAAGGATCACTTTAGCTATATGTGGGTGTTTGTTTTTCCATGTGAATTTCAGGAATGTTTGGTATTTATTTAAAAAAAATGTTATGGGTATTCGTATAGAGACTGCATTGAACTGGTATAATGCTTTGAAAGTATTGCCATTTTGATAATGTTGATTCTCCTAATCCATGAGCGTGGGATGTGTTTCCATTTTCTCATATCTTCTTTTATTTCGTGGAGTAGTGGTTTAGTAGTTTTCTTTTGTATAGATCATTTACCTCTTTGTTTAACTGATTTCGAGGTGCTTGATTTTCTGAGGCACAATTATGAATGGGGTTGTTTTTCAAATCTCTCTCTCCTCTATATTGTTTGTGTATAGAAAAGCTATGGGATTTTGTAAATTGCCACCATACTATATAAATCTATTGTTTCTAGGATCATTTTTGGTGGATCCTTTTGGGATTTTCTAAGTACAGTCCCCTGTTATCTGAAAACAGTGAAAGCTTGACTTCTTCCTTTTGTATCTGATGTCCTAGTATCTTTCTTGCCTAATTGCTGTAGCAAGTACTTCCAGTACTATATTGAATAGAAGTGGTTAAAGTGAAGGCTGTCCCTCTTATGATCTCTGGGCAACTCCTGATCATCTGATGCAAAAATTCACCAGATTTGGTCATCAAATCATTCTACCATTCCTTTGAGCTACAGATATCCTAAACACAGTTCTGACCAATCACCTGAGCTTCCAACTTAAAGCATCTGCCTTTATAGATTTTCACTTTTACTCTGTGCTATAGCTTTTTGCTAAGTTATCACACTCTGTGCTGTGTTTTCACCCTATTCCCTCTGTTTTTTCTGGAGCTAGTGCTAACTTAGTAGGAGTTCATTTAATTATGTGCACAGTAATTGGCTGACTGTGTGCAGCTCTCCAATCCAGTGAAGCCTTCTCCTTACTGCTTGCCAGAGTTTTTCCTTCTCCCCATATGGCAGGCCCTCTCTGTTATTTCATCTTGGGCTTCCATCATTCCTCGCTTCTCTAGAGTGGCCTTTCAGTGGATGTTCTGACTTTCAAAATAAACTTTCTTTTCACACCTTCCTACCAGTTAATTATCTCCTGCATACCAGTCCTAGAAAAAAAAATCTCTTGGAGACTTTTCAGGTGTCTCAAGATCTTAGCTGTAGCAAAACAAGAGTACCCTTAGTCAACGATAAGGGTATCTGTGTGTCCCAGTCTAGGGCATTCTGTTCTCACCTGCTATTTTGGTTTGATTATTAATAGAACCCCCTTCACGCTCATAAATGTCTAATAATTCCATATAGTAATTATAATAATTATACAATCTGTTCATCTAACCTCTTCTTAAAAATGATAATAGCTAATGAAGTTTTTCCCTATCTGTTTTAATTATAGTTCCACTCCTGGGAAACTTTGAGGTTTTGTTTATTAAAAATCAGATAACAATATATTTTGTTAACTCTGAGACTTTGAGTTTATAGCTATTGGAATAGAGATATTCCCGATCACGATCTTCCCTTCATCTATTTGCTGGCGGGCTCAGTAATATCTCCATATGTCCTGTCTCATGCCAGTAGAGCAAAGGGCATCGGGCTTGCTTAAGGAACATAAAGAGCCTCAAACCATTATATTAGGTCGTGGGAATGACCTAATATAGTTGTTACTGGCATTTGGCATATCAAATACAACACGAGCAGCTTGCTAGGGCTTGCCGTCGGGGAGGGCATACTCTTTAAACACATCTAAATAAAGCATTTATTGATGAACCGCCTGCCGAGCGGGCTGTGTGGGCTGTGATGGGCTGGAGTTCTGGCGAGAGGGAAGTCGGATGTGGAAAATGGCGCGCCCGTGGGTGGGGTGGGGTGTTCATCTGGCTTGTTGTGAGGGGGTTCTGCCCGGGGTGGTGGGCCGAGGCTGGAACCCACCATGCCTCCCGACTGCCTCATGAGCGGCTGTGCCGGGAGGGGCGGGGGAACCGCTCTGCCCCCATGTCTAAGGTCTCTGGACCGCTGCCTGGGCCGGGTTGGGGAAGAAAATGGCTGCGGGTGGGGTGTCGGTGGTCGGGCGGTGATGGGCTGGTCGGCTGGGTGGAGTTCTGGCGAGAGGGAAGTCTGGTGTGGAAAATGGCGGCGCCTGTGGAGTGGGTGGGTGTTCATCTGGCTTGTTGTTGGGTTCTGCCAGGGTGGTGGGCCAAGGCTAGAACCCACCGCTCCCGCGCCTCTGCGGCTGGGCCAGGGAGAGCAAGGGAACCGCTCTGCCCCATGTCTAGAGTCTCTGGCGGAATAGAGATATTAAAATGTAAAAATTTCAAATGGGTAAATCAAGACACTATCTTTTTTAATTTATTGTTCATTGTATTGTCATAGGCTTAAGAATTCCTAGGAAGCAAATTTGAAAATATTTTTATTACATCCTTCACCAAATATGCTATAAAGACACAATTTGCCTAAGCTCTTAATTTGAGTGCTTATAACTGTATATGTTTAGTTACATAAGCTTCTTTGGGGACCATACTGCAAATGATGAACTTGTTGAAGTAATTTTAAATGATAACAATCCTAAAAATATGGCATCTGAGTAATTTTTTTAAAAAATAAGTGATAGCTTGCCTTTCATGTGCAGCATAGCTGAAAATGACTAACCCTGGTAATTATTCTCAGGGCTGCTGTCTGTGAGTTAAGGCATAACTGTCTTAAATTGCAGATACTCCAGCTTCTTTTTTATTCACTTTATAAAGTCTCCTAAAATTGTGGCAAATTGCTGCAATAGAAAGGGAACAGTTGGACCTTGTGAGCACATTGAAATGAAACACAATTGTAATCATAGGAAGGCCTGTGAGGCCACTCTGCTCTTCCCTCTGATAGCTCTGATTAATTCTGTGAGTTTTGCAGCTATGATTATCTTGCTATTCTTAGTACTTTCAAGAGCATTAAGATATTACAAAGAAGTAATTGTTGGTATGTCTAGACTCTATGCTTTTCCACTGTGTATGCCTAAATTACCTTTATTCTAGGAGTGAAATGTTTATGCTTGGGCTATTTTTCATTGAAAGAGTAAAGAAGCTATTCTATTTCTTTTCTTATTTTTTCCTGTCAATTTAATGACAGGTAAAGGAGGAGACTTTTTATTTATTTATATTTAATTTTTTCTGTTTTTTAATTTTTAAAAACTATTTAAATTTTATTAACACTGTGAGATATAAAATTACAAAGCTGTTTATGATTGGGTTTAAGTCATACAGTGTTCCAGCACCCATCCCTACACCAGTGCACATTTCCCCACCACCAGTGTCCTCAGATTCCCTCCCCCCACCTAGCCTGCTTCTGTGACCTGCACCCTTTCCTTCTCTCTCTCTCTCTGTCTGTCTGTCTGTCTGCCTGTCTGTCTTTCTCCCTTCTTTTGCACATTGTGGCTTATTCATTCTTTTACACATTTATGGGTTATCATGTATATACATTTGCCCACGTTCAATGCTCAATTTTAGTCTGGCATTACCATGTCCAACCATTATTAGCACACTGGTAACTTTTCTGTCTTACCTAACTTCTGACTCTGACAAACTTGTAAATTCCAAACACTGACAAGTCCTCCTGGTCCATGTTTTGCCTGGCCCTGGATACTACTAGTGTCATACTTATTTTTATATCCTGCAATGAATGAAGGCATTCTATATCTGTTCTTTTACTTCTAACTAATTTCACTCAGCATGATACTCTCCATGTCCATCCATTAATAGGCAAAATTTATAGCTTTGATTTTCCTAACAGCTGCATAGTATTCCATTGTCTAGATGTACCATAGTTTCTTTATACAGGCATCCATTCTCGGGCACTCAGGTTGTTTCCATATTATGGCTATTGTGAATAATATTGCTATGAACATAAAAGTGCAGATGGTGCAGATGGTGTTTCTGCTATGTATTTTTGACTTCCCAGGGTTTATTCCCAGGAGTCATATTGCTGGGACAAATGGGAGCTCAATTTCTAGATTTTGGAGGATTATTCATATTGTTTTCCAAAAAGGCTGGACCAGTCGACATTCCCACCAACAATGGTTGAGAGTCCCTTTTTCGCCCCTGCAGTCACACCAGCACTGGTTGCTCTTGCTCTTTTGGATGTGTGCCAGTCTCTGTGGTGTGAGATGATATCTCATTGTTGTTTTGATTTGCATCTCTCTGATGATTAGAGATGAAGAACATTTTTTCTTATGCTTTTTGGTTATTTGACTTTCTTCTTTTTGGAAGTTTCTGTTCATTTCTTAGGAGAGCAACTTTTTTGTCTGATTGGAAGGTCAGCAAAGGGGTCCAGTTTACTTTGTTATGAGAAGGAGCCTCCATCTCTGGACCTGTTTTGTCTTTAATGCCTCCCTTCTAGCAGCCAGTATTTTCATTTATAAATTATTATGTTAGAATTGATATAGAGAATCTGCCTCAAAATCACTGATTTTGTAGGCTTAGAGGGGCCAAGGGGTATTCTCCTCATCCTTTGCTTTCACCCTCCCAAGTCCAGGAAGATGATAGTCTGTGTCAGACTTGGAGACTCTTAGAGACCAACCCCTATCCATGGCTCCCCAGCCTCAGTGTCGATCTCTGAGGAATCTTTCTCAGATCTAACCTAAGTCCTTCATATTGGAATTTAAGGCTATTTCCTTTGGTTCTAGCCTTATTGCAGATAAAGAACAGCTGGTCACTGGAATAACTGATCAAATAGCTTAAGAATGTTATTAAATCATCCATCAGTCTTCCCTTCACTCAGGCACAATAATCTCAATTCCTTTAATCTTTCCCTGTAGATATTACTCTCCAACTCTTTAATCATCTTTGTGGCTCCCTCCACTTTAGTCAAGTTAAGTTTGAACCATAAAAATTGGGTACAGGTTTTAAGAACTATTCCGTAAAGAATAAAGAACAGTTATCTGGTCCTATGCAGCATTTGGCAGGGTTTCAACTGCGCCAGAGACCCCCTTTCATCCCAGAAGTGGGGTTGGTTCCTGGACCTTTTCCTTCAAGTTCAGAAAAGAATTTTTTCCACATGTATTGATGGCATGAAGTCTCATGGGGTCAAAAGAGATGAAGGCATGATTCTAAGGTGAGACTCTTTTGAGCTACCATTCTTTCTTCAAAGTCAAAAAATTTGTCCTAGTTTGTGAATGTAACACTAGTTGGAGGAATATTTTAAGTAGAATAGTATTGAAAAATCAAAGTTTTGAAGCTTATTGGAAACAATTTAAAGAACTTTGAAATCAATACAAATATTGGTATATTTGCTAATATTTTGATAATAATTACTAGAAAAGGAATTTCTCAAATTCTAGAAATAGAAGCATTAAGAAAGTCTTAGTGAGATAAAAGCTAATCACTGACATTTATTTTCATAAAAGTTGCAGCTAAAAAAATAAAAGTTTCAGCTCATGCAAGTAATATCAATATTAAGGTGTGTTTTTAGGTTGGATGTGAACTTAAATTAGAAGGAAGAATTGTTCCAATACAAAATATGGTGTGGGTACATCAGGATCATGTTGTAAGCTTAATATCATAAACACTTATATTGATTAGCATCCCACACAGCGAAACTACCATTTTTAACCTGGCCTTCAACCTTATCACTTACCTTTTGAAAAACTTTGACAAATTGTGTGTTGGCATGTGTATTCATAGCAGGGAGTGGAGTATAGGTGGGTTAAGGGCATTCATTATTTCTGAATTTAGTTAGCTCTTTCAAAAATGAGGTTAAGGACTTTTAAGAATAGACCATGTGAAGAAGAGGTTGGTGAAACTGCCTTCTTAATACACAAATGATATAAAGCTGTGGAAAGGTGACTGTGAAACACAGCAGCAATTGTGGTGTTTGTAGAAAAACCTGAATGATATACACGCATGTGCAAAGGAGTATTGCCCTTTGTAAAAGCTCAGGACACAGATGTCACAGCTAGAGAATGTGGAAAGATGAAGCCTTTTCACCATTAATATTCCATAATCAGAGTGGAAAAGTCTACGGTTGATACTGAGTCTTTCTGTCAACTCCCCCTGGTTTAAGTGCAATGGAAGTCTATTATACTTGTAATAAAAAAGACTTATGAACACATCAGGAATCTGTACAAATGAATTAAAGTCATGGAGCTAGTTGTCTAGGGGTGAGAGTGGGGTTACTAGGTTCCACTAACTCGACTTCTACAGCAAATTTTAAATGTTTCCTGTGTTGTAAATTAGAAACTACTTGTTTTTAATTAAGACCATCTGTAAGCTTAAGAGGAGTTGGGGACTATGGGAGTGCCAGGATGAGAACTGGCTATATTTATGAGTCATCTATTCCTCAGGTCAAATATTCTTTGCTAAACAACTATTTCATAGATATGAGTTAGCACCTGACCCATTTTCTCTAACAGTATTATGAGGCTAACAGGTGAGTTAATAATAATGTGTTCAGAAATTATCTAGCAAATAAAACCTTCCCTTCCTGGTACGCTATGCAACTTAGCACAGGTTTTAACCATGGCTCTTAATGAACATGACAGGTTTCTAGAATGTATGAACTGAGAGACAGTTTAGAGATTCTTTTTTTTTTTTTTTTTTTGCTTTTTTGGTCACACCGGCGATGCTCAGGGGTTACTCCTGGCTCTGCACTCAGGAATTACTCCTGGCGGTGCTCAGGGGACCATATGGGATGCCGGGCATCGAACCCTGGCCGGCATGGGCTGGCCGTGTGCAAGGCAAACGCCCTGCCTGCTGGGCTATCGCTCCGGCCCGGATTAGAGATTCTTTTGCTCAGTACTTTAAGTTTGGATATTATAAACAGAATAGAAGCTCCCTGAGTTTCAGAAAAGTTTTTGTCTTTGTATTCTTTTGTTGTAAGACTGGTGGTATGGATTAAATAGTTTATGTCTATTATTAGTAAATGACTAAGTAGTCATTCAACAAATAAATGTGAAAGGTATTGTGTAGGAAGAATTAATCTACATGAAAATGCTCAAAAAAATAATGAATTGATTTTAGGAAAAGCAAACATGTTCTTTCAAGGTATTATGTATTTACATTGTTTCAGAAAGGATTTATAATTTCATGTGGGATATAAATGTGATCACAGTATAAAACAGGAGTAGAATTTAAGAGGCAGCTAAATTTCTGAATTTTCAGCTAAGCGCTGATGGACTTTAATTTTTTTTTTGCAATGACCTCATAAAGCACTATTTCTCTCACCCTCCCTATTTTATGGTTTAGGGAACTGAAACAGAGACAATTATTAGTTCAAGTGACAATGTCAGGATCAGAACTCAGGTCTGTTGTTCTGCAGTGTTTGCTCATAACTGTGAGATGGAGCCTTAAACTATATAAAGACCAATAATAGTGGACTGTAAGAAAGATGGATATGGATTTAAATATGGAATTCAAAGGCCAGAGAAAATCACTCAGGCCAAAGGGGAAGTCAGGGTTGGAAGTGGGGCTGGGGGTCGTGACCCTGAGAATGCTCTTTGAAGGGTCATGTGAAGGGTGGCCTTTGAGAGATGTCATGGGAATATGTTTCTGAAAGTTTAAGGGTTCCATGCTTCCGTCCATTCCTCTTAGTAATGATGGGACAGATTATAGTATTGCCATTAAGTCATCTTTTTGCTTTTAATAAGAGGACTTGAATGGAAATGTCCCAATTATGACTTTACATAATCCTTAGGATAATGCTATTGTTTATTCATATCATTAAAAATATTTCTCTTTTTACTGCTTTGGCAGAAGGGTTATACCCTTGTAAATTTTCCATTTGAAAAGTTATATCTGGGTGAACCCTAATTTCCTTCAGTGTGCACTGAATTCTGAGCCTTTTGCAGAATGCTTCAGATATGCAATGTTTTCTCCAACTACACTGCTGGTAGGGTGTCCCTGCTCTCTGTGTCTAGTTGTGCTATTTCTTTGAGCAGTTGTGTCTCAGCACTTATTTTTAGTGTGTAGAGCATGTTCCTGATACTTTATTTCCATTTCATTATACATCCAGTAGTGCAAAGAACTGATCCAGGGATGCTGGGATACTATCTAGCCACTGCATGAAATAGGACAGATGTTAAATTATTTATCAAGTGTTACTGGTTCAATCACTTTCAGTTTACTAGCATGTACAGCTGATCAACCAATTGGTAATATAGATGGTAGTTAAAAAGCCTTCTTTACTAGATTCTGATATTTTTACATGCTGCTAAAATTCTTTGAAGACTTGTCTTCATTTTCAATGATCATTCTGCATAATTTGAAAACATATAACAATGTTTCTTTAAAAATTCCTTCTTAAAAATAAATTTTATTTTTTACTTAAAAAAATTGTAGAAGAACCCAAATTGGTGCAGCCTGTCTAGCTTGCATATTCTGGTTTGGAATCAAATATAATAGTCATATTAATATCAAATATCCGTGTTTTTTTTAACAATTTATCTGTGCATTTACAGCTATAGACTAGGACTACTGGAGAGACTTACTAAATCAAATGATGCTCTTTAAACTCAATGAGATCTTTTAAGATTGTTCCAGAACAATGCATAACAGGGCATTTCTTGAAAACATTTACTTAGAGGAAAATGAGAATTAAAGGCTCATGCCTTTTTGTTTAGAAGAACTTTATATGTGACTGATATTTAGCAATCAACTATGCCTTGTGCGAGACTTAAAATATGAACTAGATTTATTTATTTCCTGAGGAATTGAGTGAGAAAAAGTGGACAGTTAAATGTAATCCTAAGTTTTATTGAGCATTTAAAAAAATGAACTGGAGAAATGACAGATTTCGGGGAATGGAATTGGGTTTCATCCAATCTACAACTAATATTCTCTGCCACATTCTATTGATTTTGATGACGGGCAAAACAGAAAATACAAAAATAGCTCTTATTTGGAGAGAATCAATCAGTTTCTTATTAAGTGTATCTTGCCTTACTTAGCTGCTGATTTCCTGGAAAAATTTTGTATTGCATGAATTTTTATAAGTCAGCTGTTTCATATACATTTGGTACTTATATAAGCAATATTACAAATGTGAATAAACCTTTGGAAAAATAATTTCTTCAAAGTTTAGGGCCGGAGGCGATATCCCAGCGGCCGGCCCATGCTGGCCTGGGTTCAATCCCCGGCATCCCATATGGTCCCCTGAGCACCGCCAGGAGTAATTCCTGAGTGCAGATCCAGGAGAAACCCCTGAGCATTGCCGGGTGTGACCCAAAAAGAAAAAAAAATTCTTCAAAGTTTAAATTTGAAAAAATTCAAACTTTTGTAGTTTGGTAATTTTTTTTTAGCAGTTACTCTATTACAATAGGATTTAACTTTTTGCTTCTAGAAATGTTACAAAGAATATATATGAAAGAACTGAAATGTATACACAGTATCATTAAGCAAAGCCAGCATTTTCAGCCTGTGTTCAGCCACCCCTGGAAGCCCCAATATTACACCAGAGATTGCGCCTTGAGTTGCTAGGTGCTTTTGTTCCAAGTGGGTGGTTATACTTAGAACCATCTTTGTAATAAATGTCTTTGCCATTGAGGAGATTACACCAAGGCTGATTGCCAAGTCTGTGCCACACAAGGCTACCAGACTTCATTGCACTGTCTATGCCACGGATTGGGTTTCACCTGTTGTGTTTTGTTTCACAAATTTACTGGATGAATTCTGTAAGGTCAGTGGTCTTTGCCATATAAGCTGTCTCTGCAGTCATATTTCCTTCTGTGCCTTGAGAAAATCTCCTTTCATTTTGAGTTGAGGCTAGGTTCTTTGTGATATAAGTTGGCAGCCTGTAGCCAACAGCTGGTTTCCTGGTTTTTGTCAATGGGCATGACCCAGCAAGTGTAAAATTGTGTGTGTGAGAGAGACAGACATAGTAGTTTCTTTTCCCAGAAACTCTGAGCAAACCAAATTAACTTTGACCAACTCTTCCCTAAAACTACTGTATATTGCTGGTAAGGGGGAAAGAATTATCATCGTTGGCTTGAATCAAATATTTGGAGTAGATCTGAGAGACATAGTTTGGCAGTCAGAGAACATGCATTCCATGTGGGATCCTGGGTTGGATCCCTGGCACTGCCTTGTCCCCTCCAGCACCACCTGGAGTAAACCTCTGGGCACCAAGCTAGGAACACCTATAGGTGTGGCCCCTGAACAACAACAACAACAACAACAACAACAACAACAACAACAACAACAAAAAACAGAAGATAAAATAAAGCAGTCATTTGGATGTTGGACTGTCAACCTCACTGCAGTCAGAGCACTCCTAGAGAATGGCTTTAGCTTAGGTAAGACACACAGCCTTGAAGGAGAAAAATAGCTGGGAAGTGAATCTTCAAGACCATCAGAATACTTTCCTAAGCCTTGGCTTTAGCTCTTGCTTTTAGGAATCATTCTTGGTGTGGGCTGGGGGACCATAAAGGGCGCTGGGAATTGAACCTGTGTTCTGTCTCTTTGGTCCCTTCTTTTTCATAAGTAGTACAGAAAAACTTGGAATAAGGTTGCCTCTAGAACTGGTATAGAGTAAAGAATGGACCATTGACAGATGGTTATAAGGAAAAACTAGATAGCCTGCACAGTAGGCTGGGCGCATGCTTTCCCCGAGGGAGGCCTGGCTCAATCCCCAGCACTGCATGACCCCTGAACACTATTGAGAGTGCCCTGAGCACTGATCTGGTAGCCCAAGAATGATGCCAGATTATGCCGCCCCAAAAAAAACCAAATAAAGGAATGAGTAGGTAGAAAATAGAAAAATGTATTTGAGGCTGAGAAGTATTCTATTGTATTTTGGCTACTCAAGTTGAGGGCCTTCTTAAGCAGGCATTATTATATTTGGAAGCAGAATCTGTAATCTGCAGAGCATTAAATTATTCAGTAGTTGGAAACGGGTGATAGAATTGTATATTTCAAATGATATTTGAATTATTTTGTCCTTTGGTCCCTAAGTGCTCACAACTACCTACTGCAGAATATTGACTATGAGTAATGGGGTTTCACTTTTTTATAATAATGTCAGATAATGCCTTCATTAGTTTTCCTCACATATCTGTATGTAGAGACATTGCTTGACATTATTTGATACTGCAGATTGAATCTCAAAAATATGAATCACATTATTGTAGATCCCACACTTGCTTATATTATGAGTAAATTTTGGAATCAATTCTTATACTGTTCAGTGTTCATTTGTTGAGTTTTTTTAGCAAATGGATTTAAATATAATTTCTTCTAACAGTTGGAAAAAGAAAAAAATTTACATTTTCTTTTTGTAGTTTTGTGTTCTGGTGTTTGTAAGGTGAGATGATCTTGGACAAGTTGGTTTTCTTTTTTTTCTTTTTCTTTCTGTTGGTGCTGGAAATTGGACCCAAGGTCTTACACATACAAGGCAAGTGCTCTACTATTGAGCTAATCTTCAGCAATCTGGACAAGTTTAACAAGAACAAATGTGACAGAGTAGTAAAGAATAAAATCAGTGTAATTAATACATAGGGACAAAGAACAAAAAGAGAGAGAACATGAATTTATCAGTCTCAAGTAAAATTATAATTAATATTCTTATTAAATATTAAATTATGAGAGTGATTATATTTTCATTAGGCAGCACATTCTTTCCTTGTTAAGCAACTTGGAATGCTGTACAGCTGATTAGCATTAAAAAGCTGTTTTCCCCCTGAAGGAACTAAAAACAGGTCCTTTAATTCAGTATATATGTAGGTTAAAGTCATGTTTGGTAGGAAAGAAGAAGGTAAAATTAATGAATAACCCAAAAGATAGTTGTTGCTAGTGTTTGGTCTATTTCCAACATTTTGACTTCCTCTTTTCCACTGCAGATAGCAATTATCACTTTTTAATGTGGCTTTGAAATTTTAGAACAGAATCCTTGTGAAGTACATCAAACATTCTTGAACTGTTTTCAGAGCATTCTTTTCATGGAGCTATGGAACCAGCTGCTTCTCTGTCTTAGTCAGTTAGCGTTTTGTCAGTGATGCTTTTAAGAATGTGTATATAATAAAACAGAATCTGAGACATTGATCCTGTTGCAGCTATTTTAAGGAGGCAATTATAGCAAAATGAGACACTGATTTATAATGTATTGTTCCTATGGTCTAGACCACATTACATGATTTGTCACAGAGGTTACCTATGCATAGCTCTCGAAAAATATTCTACAGATGTAAATGCAGAATAGTCAATGGAATATTCTTGTGGTGAAGGAAAATGTAATCCTATATTAGGGATTTTTTTTTTGTTTTGTTAATAGTTGGTGGTCTAAGAGGATGTATTTTTTAAAGTTAGGATAAAAAGAGACCCCCTTCCCTTCATTGTTACTTTTGTTGTAATTGTTTTTGATGTGATGACTGGGGGGTTGTGTACTTGGATGTGACATAGGGAATGGCAGTGCCCCTGGAGCTCAGTATGTGGGCTGGTGTTGGGAAGCTGACTAAGGGGCTGACAAGCAAGGCATGAGCTCTACCGCTGAGTCACCGCCCCTAGAAATGCTATGGTGGAAGTGACACAAGTCAGAATTAATAGTCTAGAAGGGTTGTCTCGAATACATACTTTTACTGACTTATAAAATCTAAGTGATGCTAACTCAAAAAACCTAAGTGGAAGTTGTTAGTCAAAATCACAAGGGTGTTGGCGATAGCATCAATACTTGGGGTTCGCTATCTAAAGGTCTCGTAATTTTTATTGATTGCAGCATAACTAAAGTTAAGTATCTCCTGTGTGTCACGTTAGATACTGGATCCTATGAATTCACAGGGTATTGTGTTTGACCAGGGAATAATTGAAGGCAGAGTTTATAATATGGTCTTTGTTCATAGTGTGACTTACTGACAAAGTATTGATTTTTGTATTTAATGGATGAAAGTCCACTTTTTCTCTCTCTCTCTTTTTTTTTTTGCTTTTTTGGATCACACCTGGCATTTCTCAGGGGTTTCTCCTGGCTCTGCACTCAATTACTCCTGGCGGTGCCTGGGGGACCATATGAGATGCCAGGGATTGAATCGGGGCTAGCACAGGCCGGCCATGTGCAAGGCAAACGCCCTACCCACTGGACTATCGCTCTGGCCCCATTTTTCTCTTTTAATCTACTTATTCTACAAATTGTACATATAATGGGGGTGACTTTGAAATAAACAGTTATTTTTATGGGCTAACCCAGGTAATTGTGGTGCTAACTTCAGAATTCCTTGACATTATCCAGCACCAAAGGTTCATTCTATATTGAGTAATTATACATAACCAACTTCTTTGTTAGAGATTGTTGATACCTTAATATGCTCAGTTTACACAATATAATCAATTGGTGTAAGATTTACTTTCCTTATTTGGCACATAAGGAGACAGGATCAGCAAGTTTTAACCTGCTTAATAGGCACATTTAATAAGTGGGAGAGAGCTGAGGTCTGAATCTAAGACTATACTTTTTGGTTGAATTGTAAGACTATATGCTTTTTATGCTTTTTTCATATTGTCAGGTTGTTTCTCATCACTAAAGAAGCATCTCTCTCTGTAAACACCAGTAAGCTTCTTTAGAACATTGCACTTAGTTGGATGATCTGGATAGAATTCATAGTATGTTAAAGAAAAAGCAATGTTCAATGGGCAGCGCTATAGAGTTGATTCAGATGGACTTATTTTCTCAGATTTCTGACCACACACCTCCTGTCATGTAAAAAGATCTGCTGACTCCCTGCAGTTGTCTTTCCTGGATTTCTCTGTGAATTTTAGCCCTCTTTGATATATAATATCACACCACAAACAAGAATGTGGTGCAGTTTGAGATTGACCGAAGCTGAGCTGGTAGTTACAAACCTCTGACATGCAAAATTGAAGTTTAACTAAATCATAAGTCTTGGAATTTCCACATTGTAGAATTTCAAGATGGGTAGATTAGTTAGTCACATAATGTGAGAATTGCTATGAATACTCAGGATCTTTTTG
Organism: Cryptotis parvus; assembly: GCA_021461705.1. Taxonomy (NCBI): domain Eukaryota; kingdom Metazoa; phylum Chordata; class Mammalia; order Eulipotyphla; family Soricidae; genus Cryptotis; species Cryptotis parvus. Next base: position 212,390 of record JAJIBD010038052.1, on the reverse strand, counting down.
ATAGTTATTTTTCAATTGTAGTCTAGGTAACATGGTTAAAACAGTGTTAGCATTTATGGTACTGATATATAAAATTAAGTCCCCCACCAACACTGGTGGTTTTGAATACTGATATTACTAGTCTTTAATAACAGATTATATTAGATTTTATTGAGTAAGTCTGCCATAAATATTTTTACCAATTAATTTTTATTGGCATTTTTTAGGTTTGCATTTTTGGAAGCAAATATATACACACATATTTTCTTTGTTTTCTACCTTAGCTCTGTTTTAAAAAAAATTTTTTAAACATCGTGATTTACAAAGTTGTTTCAAGTATTCAATATTCCAACACCAGTCCCACCCACCAGTGTGCCTTACCTCCACCGAAGACCCTTGTTTTTCCCCCCCCCCCCCATGCCTTCTTCCTTAATAGGACTAATTATATTGCTTATTATAACATGTATCTCAGAATGGTATTATCAAAGTCATGATCCTTTTACTGAGCTGATACGTGGAATTGGAGACCATCTGTGTTATTGCTTTCACTTACTGAACTTATAGTGACTTTTGCTCAGTTTTTTTAACAAAGTTGTTCATGTTCATTTGTATCACTTGTATCACTTGGCTTCCCATTGTTCATCGAATTGCTGGGGTGGGCACCACTAACATCTCCATAGTCCTGTCACAAGCAAGTGTAGCCCAAGGGCATCTGCTCGATCCAGGAACAAGAAGAGCCTTAAACCATTCCTTCAGGTCATGGGAATGAGGTCCATAATTGTTACTAGTTTTTTGGCATATCAAATAAAACACAGGTGGCTTGCCAGGCTCTGCTGTGTAGGTGGTATACTCTCAGTAGAAGGCTTTCACCTCGAGCATTTACTGATGAAACTCAATGGGGAAAGATCAGCTTTTCTCTCGGGTGGAGCTCTGAGGAACTATGGAGTCTGGATATTCAGAATGACTGACCTCATGGTATGGGGGTTTCCTCTGGCTTCTTGCTAGGCTCACTGGGATGATGGGCCATGGCTAGAAAACCTGCCTAGAACTGTATAGAGCGTATAAATGTGAAAGATCCTGGGAAGGACCTGATCCTAACATCCTAATTTTGGGATATAAAAAAAAATAGTATGAGACTAATATCCAAGGCCAGACAGAGACCAGGAAGGTTTGTCAATGGCAGTGGCTGGAATCTACCACAAGTATGTAGGAGTTAGAGGTGAGGTAAGATAGAGAAGAGACCAGAGTGCTAATAATTGTTGGAAATGGTAACGCCAGACTGAGCATTGAATGTAGGCAAAGGAATATACATAATAACCCCTAAATATATATGTTGAAGCCACAATGTGTAAGAAAAGGGAGAGAATGAGAAAGAGAGAGAGAGAGAGAGAGAGAGAGAGGAGCGCAGATATTTCTTTTTTTAAAAATTTTTATTATACCACCGTGAGACATACAATTACAAAGGTATTCATAATCGGTTCTTGGTAGTACAGTATACCAGCACCCATCCCCTCCCCCATTTCCACCACCAATGTACCCCACCCTCCCGCCCACCCCCAGGCTGCCTCAACAGCAGGTACCCCAGTTTCCTCTCTTTCTCTCTCTGTCTCTGCATCTCTCTCCCTCTTCTTTTACACATTGTGGCTAGCCCTGCAGATATTTAGAGTTTATCACTTAAGTCTCTTTGTGTATATTCAGTGGTGAGTTTTAATCTGAGAGCAGACATTTCTAAAGGGGAAACAAACAGCCTGGCATATACATTGAGATGTCATAGAGAATCTGCCACAAAGTGAAAGAAAATGAGGGATGTGGGAATGTCCAAGGTGAAGAATGTGCACTGCTTGTCTTTATAAAACTGGTTTGGGTTTGTTTAAAACTTTTGAGGCAAGGTGACTTACACTGCTGTTAATGGTTGTATTATCATGCATACAATGCTCCCACACCACACCCTCCATTATCTCATAGCTCCCCTCCCATCCACACCCACCTACTCTTGTTAATTGTTTGCTCAGTTACAAAGGACAATGCTCAGGTTCTGTTGTCTTTGACCAGTTGGGTCTTTTCTGAACTGCCCCAAACTCTGTTGTTAGGATATTGTCAGGGAAAAATTTGAATTATTTTTCTTTGGGGCCATACCAGGCTGTGCTCAGGGCTTACTCCTGGCATTTTCTCAGGGATCATTCCTGGTGAAGTTGGGGGAACACATACTGTTCAGGGTATTGGACCTGGACCAGCACTTTATTGGCTGTACTATCTCTCCTGTCCAGTCTCGGACACTTGATGATCTTTATATTATTATCCCAATCTTTAGAAAATCCTTTTTGATTTTCCTTTTCTGAAGGGGTCAACCCTTTTCTGGGCAGTTCTTCATCTTCTCCATTTCCAAAGAGCTCAGTGTTTGCTTCTCATGGGGGTGTGGTCCTCATGTCTTTGGGTTACTTCAGGGCTAAAGACTAGGAAGCTTCCAGAAAAGTTCATTGCCAGGGGACGCTATTTATCTACCTGCAATAGAACCTATCCATAAATAGTGACTCCTGAAACTTAAGCAGTCTGAGACCTTCCCTCCACCCTATTCTCCAGTCCAGTGAACCCCACTAGTAAACAACCATATTCTGTTATCTTGCTGCTTTTCTCCTTTCAATCTCTAAAGTCCTTGACTCCTGTTGTTTAGGTACATTTCCAAATAAAGGGGAACATGTGAGAGAGATGCAAGGAAAGGATTCTAGAACTGGAACATTTATCAAATATAGATATGGCAATGGTAGCAGTGCCTGACAGTTCTTATCCAGAGTGATCATTTCCAGCAATCGTTGTCTGTATCTCTCCTTGTGATTCATTTCACTCGCATGATGCTTTTCATGTCCATCCTTTAATAAATGAATTTCATGATTTCATTTTTCCAGACAGCTGTATAGTATTCCATTGTGTCAGTGTACCATAGTTTCTTTAACCAGCGATTTATTCTCGGGCACTTGGGTTATTTCCAGATGCTGCATATTGTGAATAGTAATGCAATACATGTAGAACTGTATGTGGCATTTCTTTTGTGTGTTTTTGAGCCCTCAGTGTATGGTTCCCAGAAGTGGCATTGCTGGGTTGTATGGAAACTCAATTTCTAGCTTTATGAGGAATGCCTGTGTTTTTCTCCAAAAAAGGATGGACCAGTTGGCATTCCCAGAAACAATGAAGGAGAGTCCTTTTCTCCCCACATCTACTCCAGCACTGGCTATTCTTTTGGATGTGTGCCAGTCTCTATGGTGTGAGATGATACTTTATTGTTGCTTTGATTTGCATCTCCCTGATGATTAGCTATGTAGAGCATTTTCTCATGTGTAATTTGGCCATTTGTAATTCTTTTTTACTTTCTTTATTAAAATTTATTTCCTGATTACATCTTATATAAACACTGTGGTGTACAGAGTTGTTCATGATGATTTGTTATAGACATTTAATAAGCCTACACCAATCACACCACCATTGCACCTTCCCATCACCATTATTTTCAATTTGCCCAACCACCCCTTAAGCCTGATGCCAGAGTCCACTGCTCAGGCCTGACTCCACTGTCCTCAGTAATTTATTTTATATTGCTTGATATAATTTGCTAATTATATCAATTTGCTAAAAGAATGATCAAAAATGTTTCCTCAGAAGAAAGTGAAGATTATGTATCTCACCATGAAGCTATTAAGCTTGTGTATAATATATTGCCAAAATTTTGTTACAGATTAAATCTTCTGGTTGATATTTTGTTAATCAATATTGGATACCTTTTACATTACATCCCATCCAATCTGTTATACTACTCCTGGTTTATCAGTGTTGTAGAATTTGAGGTGTCATGTAACAAGGTGAAACAACTGGAGTTAAGTTTTTTAACTGGGTGGAATTTTTGGGGCCTGCACATGACTGCTATGGTTTTTGGAAGTACAGGAAGATGGGGGAGGTCGGCCATTCTCTACTCTGTGATAGCCTGGAGATTTCAGTCACAAAAAATTGCATGCCTGAATTTTTCTGGATTAAATCTGCATACCAGATTTAATTTCTGGTATGGCTAGTCCTGAGCAGTGGAGTTTGGCCACAGGCATGTTGCAATTGTGGGATATGGAAGTTTTTGACTGCTGGGGTTTTGTTTGGGCAGGTGCAGGGGCTCACCCGCCCCCTCTGGGGTACCCCAGATGACTCAGCCTAGTATAGGGTACAGAAGAATCTCTGTATCTTGTTGATCTCTCTCAAGATTTCTTTTGAGTCTCTGGATCATGGCCAGTGAGAGTTTTCATAGTACCAGAGGTGGTTTGTTGCATTTCTTTTTTGAAGAAGTTTCTGTTCATTACTTCTCCATAGTTTTTGATGGTGATTTATTTGTTTATTCTTTCAGTTCTTACTAGTTCTTTAGTTCTGGACTATGACTATGTGACTGTTCAAAGTATATTTCATTTAACACACTAAGCCTTTTTAAAGAGATTTTGTAGACCAGAAGGATGGCCCAAAGAGCTGAAGTACGTGCTTTGCAGATAGGCTTCTTGGATTTGATCCCTGCCACTGTATGGTCCCTGAGAACTGCCAGGACTTGGAATCAGAGTCGTTCATGCTGTTCAAAGAACAAATTTGAACAAAGAAGCAAAGAATTGTGTGTAAATAATGACACAGCTATTCCTAAGGAAGTTCATTTATCTGCAGACAAAGAGACTAAAAGTGCTCCCACATCTTTTCAGATACTGAATTATCAGGAATTCCCTTATCAAATTTTAACGGGGTCTTTTATGTAAAGGGATGACTGTCCCACACAGTGATCTCTGGTTATACCGTTATGTCACCCAAAAGTTAAGGATAGGCTATGGCTTGGTGCTAGAGCACATGGCTTATCTGTGGGAGACTCTGGGTTTGATGGTGAGCACCACATACACTCAGGACAACCTACAGAGTGTAATGTCCATGAGACTCGTCCTTGTTATTGTTAAGTCCTGGATCAGGATGACAATTTTTAAAAGTCATATATGCACATCATGGGTTAAATAAAAATTGCAAAAAAGAGAGCTTAAGATACATTTTGAATAATGAAATAAATGCCAGCATAGCATTTTCCAAGTGCTTACTTGGAAGAGGATAATATAAATTCACTGTATCACTGTCTTCCCGTTCATCATCAATTTGCTTCGAGCGGGCCCCAGTAACATCTCCATGTGACCTGTCTCATGCAAGTAGAGCCCAAGGGCACCTGCTCGCTCTAGGAATATAAAGAACCTCAAACCATTCCATCAGGTCATGGGAATGAGGTCTATAATTGTTACTGGTATTTGGCATATCAAATACGACACCGGTAGCTTGCCAGGCTCTGCCGTGTGGATGGGTGCTGGAATACTGTATTACCAAGAACCAATTATGAACACCTTTGTAATTGTATGTCTCATGGTGGTATAATAAAAAATTAAAAAAATGTGTGTGTGTGTGTGTGTGTGTGCATGCGCATGCCCCTAAAGAAGGAAACAGAAACTTTTGAAATCATTATAGACTTTTGTTTTTAAACAAGACAAAAAGCACAGAACAATCTGAGTGGGAAAGAAAATGAGCTATACTGCTATTATGTACTACTGCTTGGTAATTTTAACATGGAATCAAACTTTATCTCCTCTTAAAAGATATAACACTCAAGAAGATGAAGGCCTCAGAAACTCAAAGGCATAACTAGTCAACTGAGCTGGGGAAGAATAAAGTTCATTTATTAAATCATTTCTTCAGTAAGTTATTTGAGTTCCTTATAAGTAATAGACCTTATGACCAGTGAGATTCCTTCTCTCTAAAAGTTGACTTTAAATGACATAAAAGAAAGACAGTAAATAAATTTCTATGAATGTGAAAAGTGAAAACTAAACAGGAAGTGGGAGGGTCCTCAGAGAAACTGATAAGAATGTTTTCAAGGCAGGAGAAATAGTGAGGAAAGAAAAAACTATGCATATTTGGAAGAAATAAAAATGCATATATATGTACATATTAAAATATATTTTAATAAAAAGGCATAACTTGATCACTTGACATCCCGTTATTCATCGATTTGCTCGAGCGGGCGCCAGTAACATTTCCATTTGACCCTATCATGTGCCAGTGTTGCCCAATGGCATCTGGTTGCTTCAGGAATAATGACCCTCCTTGTTCGTCCTTCTTAGTGCTGCCGTACTAAGGCCTCTTTCAGGGTCAGGAAGATCAAAAGCAGCAGACATATGCACTTAGATATGTAGTTCAACTATGTGTATGTATAGTTCTGGGGATTGAACCCAGGGGTTCATGCATGCAAGAGAAGGCATCTAATTTTATTGAGATTGATGACTTTTACTCAGCAGTAATCACCAGCTAGTTTTGATGGTATGCCTGGCTATAAGACATCATTCAGTAATTAACATGGGTGAGGGGTTTCATTATTTTTTGCGTTGTTGAGTTCCTACTAGACATAAGACATTTTGTTAGGTAATAGATTAACCAGTAAGACCCAGTGAATAGTCTAGATGAAACATTATTTTCTGTAGTTTTGAGTTTACTGAGAAGTTACAGAAAGGAATCCTGATCTTTATGCATATACAGCTTCAAATTTTTTCCCTAATTGTGAAGCTCAAGATGTCCAAGGAAGACAGATGCCCACCTTCTTTTATCTCGGAACTGTTTTCTGACTAAATTTGGGTGTTTCCAGCTGTTAGCAACATTCACTAATTTCTCTAGCCCCCCAAACCCTGGGGATTCAGGGTTTTGAAATCAGTGTTTAGCAAGCAGAATCATCATCTCTATAGTGTTGTTGATGAACTTATAATGAAATTATAATGTCTGATGTGTTCATGTAAAAGGGACTCCAAATTTCTAAGGGAAAACTTCAGAATAATATTGAGACCTATCTGGTTACAATGGATATAGCAGACTAATGATATTTATGATTTGTTAACTATCATATTGATAGTCTGACAACCAGTTTGCTATAAATTAAAGAGATACAAATATCTGCAAAATACTTCTCATTTACATTTTAATTTCTACAGAAGATAGAAAATATAAAATTATAGCAACAAGAAATAAAGGCTGAGAGTAGAAAAAACATTTCCTGAGAGTGTATGGATGTACAACATCATTATTTTAAGTATTTTATTATACCACCATGAGATATACAATTACAAAGATGTTTATAAGCTGTTCATATTTGGGTTTGGGTCATACAGTGTTCCAGCACCCATCCCTCCACCAGTGCCCATTTCCCACCACCAACGACCCCGATTCCCTCCCCTCCCCTCGCCTGCCTCTATGGCAGGTTCTTTATTTTTCTCCCTTTCCATTTCTCTATCTCTTTCTCTTTTCCTTCCCTTCCACATTGTGAATTACAATACATACATTAAAAGGTTGTCATGTGTATCTTTTTGCCTGTATTTAATGCTCAATTCTAGGTTGGTATTAGCAACACCATCTTCATTTTTAAATTTAAAATTTTTTGCCTTTGGGTAACACCTAGTGATTCCTATGGGTTAATCCTGGATCTACACACAGAAATTAGGCCTGAAGGTGGTTGGGGAACCATATGGGATGCTAGGAATTGAACCTGAGTTGGCCATGCACAAGGTAAGGCCTCTACCCACTGTCTTATTGCTCCAGTCCCAAGGATTTACAGCATCTTTAGAAAAAAAATATTGAAAACTCACCCTTCAAGAGTTAATTCTCGACTTTTCTGAATTTGCTTATGTGTAGAAACCTGAGGCAAGTAGATGAGTCTGGAATTCCCTTGGGTTCTCTGAATACAACACCCAGGTACCAACATTCCTTTACACAACCACTTTGATATAGTTAATGAGTTTCATTGAATTAATATACTCACATTCTGATTCACATTTATTTCCCAATTAATACAAAGTAGACTTATTAGAAAATTAAGCTAAGTGGGTAGAAAATCTGTTTAGTCAGGGAATTGGTTTAAACAATAGAAATCAGTACCCCCAAAACCAAGGACGTAGCTTTTTCATTCCGCACTTTAGATTTACTTTGTGGTGAGCCCGGGACTGACAGCTTCCTCTGGGAATATGTCTGGTTTATAGCTGTGAAGAAAACATGACCTTTCAAAACTCTCCTGGGTCACTGAGGAAATAGATGACTCAGTGTGCAAAGTAAAGTTTTAAGTTCTACATTTAGTGTTAATGTACAGGGAGATGGAATGGGTAAGTTTAGCAGAGTAAAATGTTTATCTGCACAGCAATCATCAAATAGCTTACTATTCATTACTGAGAATGTTATTTCTTTTTTAATATTTTTTCCTTTTTAAATTAATTAATTAAAATGCCATTAAAGGGTTGTGATTTACAAAGTTATTGATAGTTTAGTTTTAGGCATATAATATTTCAAGACCAATCCCACCACCAGTGTCAACTTCCCTCCTCCAGTGTTCCCATATTCCCTCCCCACCCCCAATCCTCACTTCACCTCTGCCTGTCAACTTGACAGGCACATTACAAAGTTTCAATGGTTGCAACTTAGATCTCATGTTTTAATTTTCGTTAACTCTTTGTTTTCGATATATGGCTATACCATAACTCACCTATATCACAGTATAACTGTAGTTCTGATGAATATTCACCTACAACTTCTTGTTCTCTTTTTCCCCATTGATTTATTTCCTTCTCTTTATTTCTCTCTTAGTACTTGGTGTCAATGGTGATCTAGGTCTCCCCTTTTACTATAATACATTTCCTCAACCAATATTCTATATATATCACAGATACGTGAGATCATCCTGTTTTTCTTTCTTCTTCTAGCTTATTCACTCAACATGATATCTTTCAGTTCCAACCATGTTTCAGAAAATTGCATGATTTCAGCATTCCTTGAAACTGCTTAATATTCCATTGTGTATATATACCACATCTACATAATTCATTCACCTATCACTGACAGCTAGGTTGATTCCATATCTTAGCTATTATACTGAGTGCAGCAATGAGAAATGTTGTGCATGTCTGTATGAGAGAGTGTTTTTATGTCTTGGGAGTAGATACCCAATGTAGAAAGAATTGTTGGGTCATATGGCAGTTCAGTTATAAATTTACTGAGAACTCTCCACACTGTTTTCCACAGAGGTTGTATTAGACAGCATTCCTACCAGCAATGGTTTATAGTTTCTTTTTTTACCACTTCCCCATTAACAGATTGTATCTACTGTTTTTAATATGTGCCATTCTCACTTGTGTAAGTTGGCATTTCATTGTCATCTTGATTTGGATTTGAGAATATGATTTTTACAAAAACTCAGTAGAGGCCAGAAGTTGATAAAGGTGAGTGTTTATCACATTTCTCTGGAACTCAGCATTAAAATATATAATGGTTTCAAGTGTTGGGAATTATTAGAAATGAGATTAAAGAACAGTAAATTATTTGGAGGGAGAGCTCTTCAGAGCTCCTCCCAAGAGAAAAGCTGATTTCTCCCTGTTGTGCGCTGCCGCCGCAAAGAAGCCGCATGGTTCAGTAAATGCACGAGAAGAGAGTCTACTACTGAGAGCATACCACTCGCGTGGCAGAGCCTGGCAAGCTACCCTTGTTTTATATATATATATATATATATATATATATATATATATGCCAAAAACCAGTAACAATTATCACCTGAAGGAATGGTCTGAGGCTCTTCGTATTCCTGGAGTGGCGTGAGCAGATGCCCTTGGGCTACACTAGCATGTGACAGGATGTATGGAGATGTTACTGGTGCCTGCTCGAGCAAATCGATGAACATGGGAAGACAAGTTATATAAGTGATACAAGTGAAATTATTTGGAACATTGAATTATTAAACATGGCAACAAATATAATTACAGAAACAGGATTTAAAGGTTGGCATTATTAAAACTGTATTAGACTGGGAATACTTGTGTCTGTTTTGCTAAGATCTTTACCCATTTTGTTTCCTTTCTACTTTAGGGGGTCCTAACAGCACAATATTGGTTCATGGCTGTGTCATATTGAGGATTTTATTATTAGTTAAGAGGCCATACTTAGTAGTGCCCAGGGACCAGGCAGTGCCAGGGATTCAATACAGGATCCTTTGAACACATGTGCTCTATCACTGAGCCAAATCACCAGCCTTTTTTTCTCCTCAGTCCACCTGTCTTAACATTTTATTTTATTTATTTTTTAATATTTTATTATACCACTGTGATATATACAGAGATGTTCATATTTGGGTTTCGGTCATACAGTGTTCCAGCACTCATCCCGTCACCAGTGCCCATTTCCCACCACCAATGTCCCCAATTCCTTCCTCCCTCCTCCAGCCTGCCTCTATGGCAGGTTCTTTATCTCTTTTCTGTCTTTCTTTTTTTTCTCTCTCTCTTCCTTCTCTTACACATTGTGGATTGCAATACATACATTTAGAGGTTATTATGTGTATCCCTTTGCCTCTTCAATGCTCAGTTCTATGCTGGCATTATCTTAACATTTTAAACACAGAATAATATGGATATAATAGGAAAATTAAGATATAGGTATTGGATAATGAAGTCTTTACAGTTCAGTAATGATAATGAGGCCAGATATTTAATAGGTTGGGCAGTTAAAGAGAAGTCAAGGAGTGGGAATAATAGTACTGTGGGTAGGGCACATGTGGCCTTGCACATAAATGACCTTTTTATTTTTTTACAATTACAAGATGTCTATGTTTGAGTTTTGGTTATATAGTGTTCCAGCACCCATCCTTCCACCCGTGCCCATTTCCCACCACCAATGTCCCCACTTCCTTCCCCCTTCCCCCAGCCTGCCTCCATGGCATGTTCTTTATCTCCTTTCTCTCTCTCTTTCTCTCCCTCTCTCTCTTCCTCTCTCTCTCCTTCTTGCTTCCCTTTGTTGCACATTGTGGATTGTAATACATACATTTTGAGGTTATCATGTGTATCTTTTTGCCTATATTCAATGCTCAGTTCTCGGATGTATCATTTTCAACAATTATCAGCACACTGTTTCCTTTTCTGTCTTACCTAGCCTCTGATTCCCACATGTTTGTGGTATACCAGGTTTTGAGATATGGCACGGGTACCTGCGTGCCATGGGGATCAGGCTATGTCCAGCTGTGGAGTCTGGATCAGAGGATGACTGTGGTTGTGTTGTGCGAGGTTTTCTGACTTCTGGGAGCCTGGCGGAGGACAGGCCAGGGAGCAAAAACCTGTCCCCACTCCAAAACGCTGCATCAGTCTAGCACAGGGCGGGCAGGCAGAGACTCTGCCCTGCACCTGAATACCTGGTGTCCAGCTGAGAGCCCCAGCAGCAGTTCTGGGGCGGGCCCACTAGGCCTTTGTGGAGGGAGCCCAGTCCAGGCTCACTGAAAGCCTGATTGGCATAGTCCCAGAGTCCCACATGTCGGGGCTTGAATTCGGCTTCTCTTTGGGCCGGGCTATGTCCAGCAGTGGAGTCCCGACCAGAGGGTGACTGTGGTTGTGTTGCACAAGGTTTTCTGACTTCTTCTGATCTTGGATTTACTTTCTGAGTTTCTAGAATGTGATTGGTTCTACTAGTTTGATGTACCGCACGGCTGCACAACTCGGGAGAGCCGGATAGCAGGTCTCCCCGTGTGTCTGAGTCTCTGCATGATGCTCGATAGGCCTGAGGCAGTTCATAAGTGAGTCCTCCAGGCCTCCTGGTCAGGACAGAGAGGGAAGGGGGATCCCAGCTCCATCTCCACGAATGACTGTGACTTTTGCCTCCAAGAACTGTCTACCTGGGTTTGAACTCAGCTGCTCTGCTGTGTGGGGCTCTCGTGAGCTGGGCTTGAGATCAGCTTCTCTCTTGGGTGGGACTCTGATGAGCTGTGGAGTCCAACCATGAAAATGGCAGCTATTATGGTGAGCAAATTTCATCTGGCTGCTTCCGATGCCCTATAGAAGTGATGGGCCGGGACTGAAACCCATCTTCCCTCCTGGGCACCTCACGGTAAGCTGAGCTATGGGAGAGATGGATGGCAGGGAATGACCTGGTTTTGATTCCCTGCACCCTACATGGTCTCCCCGAGGACTGCCAAGTGTGAATCCTGAGTGCAGAGCCAGGAGTAAGCCCTGAGCACCACGGGGTGTAGCCCCCAAATTAAAAAAAAATATTTGAAAGTTTAAAAAGGAAGTCAAAATAGGTAGATAAATTTTTTAAAAATTTTTTATTATTTTTTAAAATTTATATTTTATTATACCACCATGAGATATACAATTACAACATTGTTCATGTTTGGGGTTTCGGTCACATAGTGTTCCAGCACCCCGCCCTCCACCAGTGTCCATTTCCCACCACCGATGTCCCCCATTTCCTCCCCCTCCCATAGCCTGCCTCCATGGTAGGTTCTTTATTTTTTTCTCTCTCCCTCTCTCTCTTTTCCTTCTCTTACATATTGTGGGTTACAACACATACACTTAGAGGCCATCATGTGTATTTTTTGCTTGTATTTAATGCTCAGTTCTAGGTTGGTATTAGCCTTTTCAACATTTATTTGCACATGATCCCTTCTCTGTCTTACCGAACCTCTGACACCCACACGTTTGTAGTAATTTCCACTTTTGGTAAGACATCCTGATCCATGTTTCATCTGACATTGGATTTTGGTGTCATAATATGTATATATGTATTTATGTCATGCAAATATATGCAGTCATTCTATATCTCTCTCTTTCCTTTTGACTAATTTCACTCAACATGATCCTTTCCATGTCCATCCATTTATAGGCAAATTTCATAACTTCATTTTTCCTAACAGCTGCATAGTATTCCATTGTGTAGATGTACCACAGTTTCTTTATCCAGTCATCAGTTCTCGGGCATACTGGTTGTTTCCAGGTTTTGGCTATTGTGAATAGTGCTGCTGTGAAAATAAAAGTGCAGATGGTGTTTCCGCTGTGTGTTTTTTGTCTTCCCAGGGTATATTCCCAGGAGTGGTATGGCTGGGTCAAAAGGGAGCTCAATTTCTAGTCTTTGGAGGAATGTCCATATTGTTTTCCAGAAAGGTTGTACAAGTTGACATTCCCACCAACAATGTATGAGAGTCCCCTTTTCCCCGCCAGCACTTGTTGCTTTTACCCTTTTGGATATGGGCCAGTCTCTGTGGTGTGAGGTGATATCTCATTGTTGTTTTGATTTGCATCTCTCTGATGATTAGTGATAATGAGCATTTTTTCATATGCCTTTTGGCCATTTGAATTTCTTCCTTGTCAAAGTTTCTGTTCATCTCTTCTCCCCCATTTTCTAATGGGGTTGGCTGTTTTCTTCTTATATAGTTGTACCAGTGCCTGATATAACCTGGATATTAACCCCTTATCAGATGGGTACTGGGTAAATATTCTTTCCCATTCTGTGGACTGTCTTTCTATCTTGATCACTGTTTCTTTTAGGTGCAGAAGCTCTTTAGTTTCATGTAGTCCCATATGTTTATCTTTTCTTCTAGTTGCTTTGTTGATGGTCTTTCACCTTTGAAGATGCCTTTAGCTTCAATGTTGTGGAGGGTTTTTCCTATATTTTCTTCAATGTACTTTATGGAGTCAGGTCTGATATTGAGGTCTTTAATCCATTTTGATCTGAGTTTTGTGCAAGGTGTTAGACACAGGTCCAAATTCATTTTTTTACATGTAGCTGTCCAGTTTTCCCAGCACCACTTGTTAAAGATCTTTCCTTACTCCAGTTTGGACTCTTTGCACCTTTATCAAAGATTAACTGATCATGTCTTTGAGGGTTGGTGTCAGGATACTCAACTCTATTTCATAGGTCCACAGGTCTGTTTTTATTCCAGTACCATGCTGTTTTAATTAATACTGCTTTGTAGTACAGTTTGAGGTTGGGAAAGGTGATGTCTCCCCATCTTCTTTTTCCCAAAGATTGCTTTAGCTATCCATTGTTGGGCAATGCCGCGGGGTCCCCGACAGTGTCAGGACAGAGGTTGTCTTCTACCTCCGAGGACGCCAGGAGAACAGATGAAAACTCACGAATCCGGTGCAGCTAAACATGTCCTCCAACAATCCATGGGGGTTTATTATTCCATATGAATTTCAGGAGTGTTTGGTCAATTTTTTTGAAGAATATCATGGGTATCCTTATAAGGACCACATTGAATCTGTGCAAAGATCTAGGGAGTATTACCATCTTGACAATGTTAATTCTCCTCATCCATGAGCAGGGAATGTGTCTCCATTTCCGCGTGTCCCCTTTTATTTCTTGAAGCAGTGTCTTGTAGTTTTCTTTGCATAGGTCCTTGGTTAAGCTGATTCCTAGATATGTGACACACTTGGTTTCTTGAAGCAGTGTCTTGTAGTTTTCTTTGTATAGGTCCTTGGTTAACCTGATTCCTAGATATGTGATTTTCTGAGGCACAATTGTGAATGGAATCGATTTCTTAATATCCCTTTCTTCTCTTTCATTATTTGTATATAGGAAAGCCACCGACTTTTGGGTATTGATTTTGTACCCTGCCACTCTACTATACCTATCTATTGTTTCTAAGAGTTTTTGGGTCAAGAGTTTAGGGTTCTCTAAGTATAATATCATGTCATCTGCAAATAATGATAGCTTGATTTCTTCCCTATCTGGATACCCTATCTGGATGCCCTTAATGTCTTTTTTCTTCTCTGAGTGCTATGGCGAGTACTTCCAGTACTATATTGAATAAAAGAGGGAGAGAGGGCAACCTTGTCGTGTTCCTGATCTTAAGGGGAAGGCACATAGGTAGATATTTAAAACATTAAGTTCAAGTCTTCGGTAAAGAAAAAAATAAATTCTATCTCTGAGCTAGTAACAGACATTCAATGCTCTTATAATCTAATATTCAGGAATAGTGTTGCTTAAAATAATAGCAATTTTATCAATAACGAAAAACTATTTTGTTAACTATGTCCCATTTTCTCCCTTTTTATTATGGCAGTTAGGAACACATGTTGCTGAGTATTAGAAATGAAAAACTTGTATCACTTGTTTAGAGGATAGCAGAAGTGTATTAGCTTGTATAAATTAACTGATTTCTCTCACTAGGTCGCAGATTTAGCTATTTCTTGTGATCCTTACAGCTATAGGTTTTAGCAGGCAAGTTGAGACTTCTGTAATTTTATTACAGAAATTTGTACTCATTTCCATTCTCCTCAGATTCATTTTTTAAAAAATTATTTTATTATACCACTGTGAAATATACAATTACAAAACTGTTCATGATTAGGTTTCAGTCATACAGTGTTCCAGTACCTATAATTCTGAGAAAATCAAGTACCTCAGAATTAACTCTACTCAGATTTAACTGTGATGAATAAAACTTAAAAAAACTTAAACCTGCCTCAGTTTTCAGTGAAAATGTCTTTCACAAAAATATGATTTCCCCCTATAGTTTTATCATTTATTTGCCCCAAATTATAATTATTCAGTATTTGATGTGGATAAGACATTGGGCTAATCAAAAGGGGGAGAGAGAGAGAGAGAGAGAGAGAGAGAGAGAGAGAGAGAGAGAGAGAGAGAGAGAGAGAGAGAGAGAGAGAGCCTTCCATAGAGGCAGTTGGGGGCAGGAGGGAAACTGGGGACATTGGTGGTGGGAAATGAACACGGGTGAAGGGACAGGAGATGGAACATGTATAACTTAAACCCAATCATGAACTACTTTATAACTATGCATCTCACTGTGATTCAATAATAAACAAACAAACAAACAAATAAAGACAGACATTGGGCTAGGTTGGGAAGATCTTGCTTCCTAGGAATTCTTGGCTCCAAAAACTTACCCTCATAGTCAGCCTGTGTATTATTACATCTTAGGTCTATATTTCAGCCATAACATTTTTTAAAAAAAATATCTACACATATCAGTAAGAGAAGTATCTACTTTTTATTCTTTTTAGAGAAGTTATAAGCACTGGAACAATGTGAGACTGAAAACAGTGAAATAATAGCATTACAGGAAATAAATCATATTATGTGTGGTTGCTCAAAAGAAAGAAAATTATTTCCATGTGCTCTAAAAGAATTTGAATTTAGTTTCCAGAATTTAGATTTCAATAATGTACTTCGGAACTTTTGTCCATTATTACTGATGTTATCTCAGTGTGGTCTGATTTGGTCTTAATAGTGAACTACATTTCTATATACTTACGAAAAAATGGACCCATTATAGATATGTTATGTAGACGATAGGGCGTTCAAGTTTTATTATTTTATTGACACAGTTTTTAAGTTTTAAAAATCTTCATTAACAATGAAATTAAAATTGCGTTGTATGGGGGAACTACAGAGTGCTTGGCATAAACAAAAACCAAAACCTTTCAGTGAGTCTTTGTGTCTACTTTGAGTTGCTTTTGTTCATAAAACTATGTTAAGTAGAGCTATTTCTGAATATCTCATCATTTGAGATAAACCACAAGTGCCTAAAGAGAGCTGGATGTCTGTTTAATCT
Source organism: Cryptotis parvus (assembly GCA_021461705.1). Taxonomy (NCBI): domain Eukaryota; kingdom Metazoa; phylum Chordata; class Mammalia; order Eulipotyphla; family Soricidae; genus Cryptotis; species Cryptotis parvus. The sequence continues at coordinate 196,009 of JAJIBD010038052.1, read as the reverse complement.
CAAGGAATCTTCAGGTTCAGAAATATGGGTTCAAAGAGCAAAATCAGTTAATCTTTAAAACAAAATGTAATGAACCAATAAAAGAACTACAGTTCAAGTGGCTGACATCATGCTAAATGTCTTCCAGAAAACAGAGATTTTCTCAGTATGATTTTGATGAATTTTACCCTTGCAGAATATACAAAGACTCAATTGATTGAGAACTGAAAACAATTGGTGGCTATGGTATGGGTCTATTGCCTTTATTGGATTAGAAGTTAGACTCTCAATGACATATGGTACTTTCTAGTCTGCTTTCTGATGAGAAGGCAAATAATATAGAGATTTTCCACTGTGATACTGAACACAGATATAAATAAACATGACTTGTTTTTCAGGAATTTGTAATAGTACATAAATAATAAACACAGAACCAACCTTATTCAACATAAACTTTTTGTTTAGGGTAGCAAAATAAATAATTTATTGGAAGCTAAATGACATTTTATAATATGTCACATTTTATAATATTTTATAATATCATGTAGAAGACAATGTCAGGTAGAAGTTAAATTATAACGACAACTTGGACTGAGGAACTATTACTCTTTTTTTGGGCTAACCAAACTGAAACTGTGAAATTATGAGAGGCTTGGACTGGGTTGTATAATTTCCTCAAGAATGACTAATAGGAATTAATGAAAAATAAAGGATGACCTAGGAGAGCAGCTAAAAACGCATACTCAGATCATTTTTTTTCTCTTTTGGGGAGAGATATAGAATTTGGGAGTAAGGGGTTGGAAGGAGAATTGAAGGAAGAGTCACACCACTCAGAATGGTGTGAGCCCTGTCAATGAGAAATAGTATAAAATTAGTACCTGAACTAGAAGTTGAAAAGCACAGGAGAGTATTCGTTGATGAGCTTATCTTTCATGGTGTCAAATTTATCATTTGCAAAACAGCACATTTATGGATAATCTGTTAAGTTCCTTATAGTTCTGTCTTACTGTGGTTTGATGATTTGATAAAGTCTTCTGCACTGGTTTACTTACAAGATCCTTTCTAAGAATTGTGGATGACTTACTCAGGAAAACATTTGTTTGCTGCTAACTTTTAGAGTTTATAAATAATTATTCAGCTTCCACCCACCACTAGGGTGATGTTATTGAGACTCTTTAGATTTCAAGTCTTTCAATTGTTCAAGACCCATTTCAAGTTTTGAACTTTTGTTCCAAGTTCAAAGTTATTTTGTACTTAAATTCTATCATTTATTTATTTATTTATTTATTTATTTATTTATTTTTTGCTTTTGGATCATACCCGGAAATGCTCAGGGGTTACTCCTGACTCTTTGCTCAGGAATTACTCCTGGCAGTGCTCGGGGGACCATATGGGATGTCGGGATTGAACCCAGGTCGGCTGCATGCAAGGCAAATGCCCTACCCACTGTGCTATTGCTCCGGCCCTTGTACTTAAATTCTAGATGCCAGAATGATCCCATTATATAAAAGAAACCCCAGAAAACAGTGACTCCAATCTACCAATTTTTATAGCTGAGTCTGGGGTTTGTTTTAATCAGGAATGCATATTTAAAAGGGTTAAGTGTTTTTAAGTGAAGAATATGAAAAACACTGACTCTGTGTTCAACCAATTGAATTAATAAGCTTTTCACTGGGTCCGATTACGTACCAAATGTTTTTAAAGCTAGGAGACATGTGTTGCCTAGCATATGAGTACAGACTGCCCAATTTGAACAAGGACATGGAAGAGTGACAGATTATATTAAAATCTGAGAGGGATAGAGGCAACATGTTGGGAGAGACGGGTTTCTCCTGGGTTTGGATAGAGTTGAGAACCTTACTTTGCTGCAATTAAGGCTGTGTCTTCAGCACTGAAGTCCCCAACAGTAACACCCAAACACCAAATTTAGCAGTTGATTCTGCTGACTTTAGTATTGGGTAATCTATCAACAATTCTGGTGCCTACCAAGCATGACAACCCGTTACAGACTTTGTCCAGAATGTGAGTGTCAGCGTCTCCATTACTGGCTGATGAGAAATCTACTGTGTTATTTTCAGTTGAAAATTGGTAATACCTGCAGTCTGTAACTGTCAGCAGTACCATAGATACTACTAGTAGTGCCATGTATACACATATATGTATTTACTATATATATACACATACATACACATATATGTATATATGTATATATGTATTTATACCTATTTGTTATGCCAAAAACTAGTAACAATTATGGACCTTAATTCCATGACCTGAAGAATGGTTTGAGGCTCTTCCTGTCCCTGGAGCAAGAATATGCCCTTGGGTTACACCTGCTTGTGACAGGACGTATGGAGATGTTACTGGTGCCCACTCAAGCGAATCAATGAACAATGGGAAGACAGTGATACAGTGATATATATATATATATATATATATATATATATATATATATATAATTTATATAAGCTATTACACTTCTGCTATCCTCAAAACAAGTGATATGAGTTTTCATTTCTAATACTCAGCAACATGTGTTCCTAACTGCCATAATAAAAAGGGAGAAAATGGGACATAGTTAACAAAATAGTTTTTCGTTATTGATAAAATTGCTATTATTTTAAGCAACACTATTCCGGAATATTAGATTATAAGAGCATTGAATGTCTGTTACTAGCTCAGATATAGAATTTATTTTTTTCTTTACCGAAGACTTGAACTTAATGTTTTAAATATCTACCTATGTGCCTTCCCCTTAAGATCAGGAACACGACAAGGTTGCCCTCTCTCCCCTCTTTTATTCAATATAGTACTGGAAGTACTCTCCATAGCAATCAGAGAAGAAAAAAGACATTAAGGGCATCCAGATAGGGAAGAAATCAAGCTATCATTATTTGCAGATGACATGATATTATACTTAGAGAACCCTAAACTCTCGACCCATAAACTCTTAGAAACAATAGATATTTATAGTAGAGTGGCAGGGGTTTGACAGGGTGATACATTTTACCAAAACTCTTCAGCGCCACCCTTGAGAACGTTAAGTGACAATTAGAATGGGAAGGAATGAGAGTGAAGATAGACTGTGGGCAACTATACCACCTCCGCTTCACTGATGACATTGCTCAAATAACACCAAGCATTAGCTGAGTGGCACAAATGCTGTCTGACTTCGACCATGAATATGGAAAGGTAGGTCTACAGCTAAATTCAACAAAACTAATGTTCATGAAAAATGAATGAGTTCCAGATGCTCCATTCACACTCAATGGAACAAACATTTCTGAATGCAGCAGTTATTTGTAGCTAGGTCAAGAACTCAACATGAGGAATGACCTAGCACCTTAGCTGCACAGAAGGAAGAGAGCGGTGTGGAATGCCTTCAAAAACATCAAAGAAATAGCTAAAAGCACAAAAACTTCTGGTTCCAGGCACATCTCTTCAACTACACCATTCTCTCTGCGTTAACATATGCTTCAGAGACCTGGACCCTATTAAAGCAGGATTAGAATGCCATTTGGGTCTCCCAAAAGATGAATTGAAAGAGCTATGCTTGGAATATCATGCCTCACTCAAGTGAGAGAAGGAATCCAGAGTTCCGACCTCTGTCGCTGTTCCAGAATCAGGGACTCTGTCTCATTTCCCAAGGCATTGGAAATCAGAAGGGCTGGACATATAATGTGACTATAGCCATTACAGACTGGATCCCAGGGGACGTCACTAGATCACTTGGCCGGCCACCTACAAGATGGTCAGATTTCTTCGTCAAGACCCTGAATGAGAACAGTTTGAGGCTCTTCGTATTCCTGGAGCAACCAGATGCCATTGGGCTACACTGGCATGTGACAGGCACAAATGGAAATGTTACTGGTGACCAAACAAGCAAATTGACGAATAACGGGATGTCAAGTGATACATATATATATATATATATATATATATATATATATATATATATATATATGTGTGTGTGTGTGTGTGTGTGTGTGTGTGTGTGTGTGTATTTATATAAATACATATGTAGAAAGAAGACATGAATAAATTGTAGTATTTCATGATTAGGTGACTTGACTACAAAGCTGGCTTCACCACTTACTAGCTGTGGTAATGTGGACTTGTCTGTTCTGTGTGATCTCATATGACTATATTTTGACCTGTCAGATCCTCCCCATGACCAAGTTAATACCCTTGCATTACTCATTTCAAAGTTTGATGTCTCTAGTCTATAAAAAGGGTATTACTAGTATCTTTCCCTTAAAGTTATTTCAAGGTTTAAAAAACTAATCCATAAAACATGCTTTACAAATATGTCTAACCATAATTGATGCTTAAAAATGTTGCCTACTGCAAAGTTTTAAAGTTGGATTGTTTTCTTACTCTGAGTTTTGCAAGTGCTTTATTCTGGATATAACTGTTTCATTAGATATATGATTTACAAATATATTCACTCATACTCCATGTTGTCATTTTATTTTATTATCTATGAAACATAAGTTTTTTTTAAAAAAATAAAGACTTATTTACAAAGTTCATAATAGAGTTGTTTTAGGGATTCAGTGTTCCAAACCCAGGCATAGTTCCAGTGCGACATTTTCTCACATTTCTGACATTTTCTAATGTGGACTTGTCTGTTCTGTGTGATTTCATATGACTATATTTTGACCTGTCAGATCCTCAATGTACCAAGTTTCTACTACTCCCGAAGTCTGTCCCCTTAGTGGACACAAAATGAAGCACACACTTCATTTTCTTGTCACAACAAAATGGCAAATGAAACGATCAAAATATAGATCAATAAAATTAAATTTGTGACAATTATTTTATCTCACAATGGTGTTGCTAAAACAATGTCTGAGAATTTACTGAGCTGTTGGTGCTAGTTAAGTGCAACCCACAATGTGTTGAGGAGAAGGAGGAGAGAGAGAGAGGGAGAGAGAGAGGAGATAAAGAACCTGCCATTTAGGTAGGATGTGGGAGGGGGAGGGAATTGGGGACATGGGTGGTGGGTGATGGGCACTGGTGGAGGGCAGGGTGCTGGAACACTGTGTGACCGAAACCTCCAAGCGTGAACAACGTTACAACGTTGTATACAATTGTATATCTCACGGTGGTATAATAAAATGTTAAGAAAAAAACCCTAGACCTTCTGCCTACAAAAAAAAAGTACGTACATTAATGTAGAAATTTGTTTTTACCAAATATGCAAAACTATGATCCCTAATGGCATTGACTAGACAATAAATTTGCATGAAATATTTTTTCTCATTAGATAATGCAAAAAATTTTCCAAAATTTACGATTATTTAAAAAGTTGGTCAGAGCTCAGTAATAAAAATCCACGAAGAGATGAATTTGCAGATATACCCAAGAACTGTAAGTTTTTAAAATAAACAATGATACTGTCATTAAAAAAAAAGTGAGGCACACGTTTTCAGTGATGTCTAACTTACCTAAAATTTTTCTTGTTCTTTTGCTGTTTTATTGAAAAAAAGGTCTAACCCAAGATTATATACTTTGATCCTGTTCTTCTTTCTCTTCTAAAATCTTTATTAGTAAATTTTCCATCAGGTGTTTAGATTTTGTTTACTTGAAGAATTATGGAACTGTCCACCAGGAGATTCCCATGTCCAATGTTTCGCTTCAGCCTTCTGGAACTGTGAGTTCCCATGAATGGTCTTGGTGGACATGATGAACTCAGGTAGTCTCTCACCCTGTTCGTTCCATTCTAGGCCATGAGTCCCAATGTGGAGTTCTTCAGCCGATCTTCTCGGTCCTATCTTGGCATTAAAATCACCGACTATGATCTTGTAGAAGGTGTGATCTTTTTTATAGAACTCCTCCAGTTCCATGTAGAATTTATCAATTTCATCTTCCTTGTATGTGGATATTGGTGCGTAGACAACGAAGATAGAAATGGCTGGCAGTGGGCTGCATCGCTTCAAGTGTAATCGTCCTATCCGGTTTGTTAGGCATTCAAATGAATCAATGTTGACGGCCATATTTGTGTTGACAAGGACACCAATGCCACCGACGCCGATCCCAGAGAGGAATTGAAAGAGCTGTGCTTGGAATATATATCACGCCTCACCCAAGTGAGAGAAGGAATCTGGAGCTCCGACCTCCGTTGCTATTCCAGAATCAGGGATGCTGTCTCATTTGCCACGGCATCAAAAATCAGATGGGCTGGACATGTAATGCGATTTGGAGATGACCACTGGACTAGAGCTGTTACCAACTGGATCCCACGGGATGTCAAAAGTCCACATGGCCGCCCACCTACAAGATGGTCAGACTTCTTTGTCAAGACCCTGAAGGAATGGTTTGAGGCTCTTTATATTCCTGAATCAATCAGATGCCATTGGGCTACATTGGCACATGATAAGGTCCAATGGAAATGTTACTGGCGCCGCTCGAGCGAATCGACGAATAACAGGATTCAAGTGATCAAGTGATCAAGTTACTTGAAGAATATAAGGACTTATAAAGAAAATGCACTCACTTCCTATTTGATACCAGTTTATAATGAAATGAAACAAAAGCTGCATATTTCCCTTTCTGCTTTGTTAGCAGTATCTCAACTATTATATTCCATGAACTTTATTTAACTTTATTCTTATAACTAGAGTTCATTCTCCCCAAAACATTCAATAGGAAGAAAAAAGTCACACTGATAAAAGTACATTTATGGACGTTGTCAGCTGGAGTTAAATGATCGTGAATCTGATCTTTGCTGCCTTGATTTTATCTTCATGACCTACCCCTTGAGGTGTTGTTGCAGGTGTGGTTATGGTGCCCTGCTGCGTCGGCAGGTGGCTGACAGGGAGACAGGCTTGTCTACACCCAGGGATCTGCCCGGTGGGCCCTGGATGGTTGATGGTCTGACATAAAAAGACTGGACCCCCTAGGATGAACCCAGAGCCACGACAGAGCCTGGCAAGCTACCTGTGGTGTATTTGATATGCCAAAAACAGTAACAATAATGGATCTCATTCCCAGCAAATGGAGACGTTACTGGTGCCAGCTCAAGCAAATCAATGATCAACAGGAAGACAAGTGATACAAGTGATACAGTGAGCTCATATTATTGATCTCTGTCATCTACTTGTTACTTAGTAATAGCTCAGGTACTTGAGCGTGCGACTAATTCATCTTTGCATTTCACTACATCTAGTAGTGATAGTTCTGAATAAATATGAATTTAATTTTTGTAAATTGAATAATTTATAATGTATCAGTAAGCTTGTTCTCCCAATTACCATTATAAAATCATCTTTCATCAAGCTATCACTTCCTGGTTTATCTGCTTAAAGATATTTTTGTCTTAAAAAATAAAAGCTGGAATCAAGTAGTTTTAATTACTATGTAGTTTGAAAAATATTTGATTTTAAGTATAGGGAAATATATTTTAATGATTTAATGAGAACAATATTAATAAAATATAAAATAGCTTCCAGTTAGAGAGTTCCTCTGAAAAAAATTAAAGTATTGAAATTAATATAGTAATAAAAGACAGATATCTACTTCTAGAAAGTTGTATTTTATGATTTCAGGTAGAATATTAACTTTTCTAATAGGAAGTTGAACTTTAGTATTGGATTTTTCTATTAAGATCTTAGGAACCCCAAATGAAGCATTTGTTACGCAGACATTGGTGGTAAAAGTTACGTGTTTTATGAAGAGAAATCAAGTGACTAAACCAGAGAAAATAATTTTAAAGATTGTTTTCAGAATTTAAATAATTATTCAGAATAATCTGAATAATTGTTTTTAAATTTTTCTTTTAAAAATGTCTAGTCTACATTTTGTTTGTTGTTTTACAACCAGCTTAAGTTCTTTCCAAGGTCAAATGAGTTAAGTAGGCAAAAAAAAATTTTTAGCATCTTCTGATTCTCCTTTTCAGAAATCTCTTCTTTCCCTTACTATATCTAGCTCTATTAGTTTCTTTAGTTTCCCAGGGTGGTTGTATCAAGGTCCCACAAACTACGTGACCTAAAGTAAAACTTTTTTTTATCTTTTTTCATCCTTTTTATGTGTCTCTATATCTATTTCTTCTCCCTGTGTTGAATTAGGGCTTCTGCTGGTATCCAGTATGACCTCCTCTTAACTGATTATATTTGCAAATGCCCCATTTTCAAATATGGTCATATTTATATGTACAGTAATTCAGAATTTTAGGGACTGAAGAGATAGTGCCAGGGAAGTGCACTTTACCTTGTACTTAATCGACTTAGGTTTGATCCTGGAATCCCATATGGTCCCCTGAGTCTACCAGAATTGATCCCTGAGCACAGAGCCAGCCAGAAGTAAGTCCATAGACCAGGTGTGAACCAAAACCAAAAATTCTAAATTTTAATGAATTAAATAGTGTCAGTATAAAATTCCATGTGTATACTGTTCCAACTCCATGACCTCCATCTGAGTGTCATTGCCTCAGCCTACCCCTAAAGCCTTCATCCTTCCCACCATCTCTCTGCCATAATAAGGATTTTGTTCTCTCGGGTTGTCCCTCCCTCTATCTAACCATCTATTCATCCATCCATCCAACAGTGAAGTGAAATCTGTTCTCCGAGGTCTTATTGCAGACATTTGAGGTATAAGATAGAACAAAATAAAATGTCTACTCTCATACACTAATATTCTATTAGGAGTTTACTGATATTTAAAAATTGAGTATGAAAACATTGGTGATTTTTTGTTTGTTTTTAATTATTTTATTGAATCACCCTGAGATACACAGTTGCAAAGTTTTTCATGATTGGGTTTCAGTCAGACTGTTCCAACACCCATCCCTAGAAAGCATTGTTAATAAGTATTGATAAAAATAGTAAATATATTTATTGCATAGCAAATATATTTATAATAAGTATAGCATGGAGAGGATCAGGAGATATGGGGTGGTATCTGAGTACACCAGTGCCCTGACAAAATCCGAAGCAGGGTCTAGGGATCTCATTCTGCCCCAGGGGATCTGCAGTTGGCAGACAAAGACTTGAGAATCCAGCAAAGTTTCATAAGGCTTTACTCACACTTGTTCTGGCATACAATCTTGATCACTTGATCACTTGATATCCTGTTATTCATCGATTTGCTCAAGCAGGCACCAGTAACATTTCCATTGAACCCTATCATGTGCCAGTGTAGCCCAATGGCATCTGGTTGGTTCAGGAATACAAAGAACATCAAACCGGTCTTCAGGGTCTTGACGAAGAAGTCTGACCATCTTGTAGGTGGGCGGCCATGTGATCTTTTGACATCTGGTGGGATCCAGTCAGTAACAGCTCTAGTCCATCTGTCGTCTCCAAATCGCATTACATGTCTAGCCCATCTGATTTGAAGCCTTGGCAAATGAGAGAGCGTCCCTCACTCTGGAACAGCGATGGAGGTCGGAGCTCTGGATTCTTTCTTTCACTTGAGTGAGGCGTGATATTCCAAGCATCACTGTTACACTGTCTTCCCGTTCATCATAGGTTTGCTTGAGCGGGCACCAGTAACATCTCCATATGTCCTGTCTCATGCTCGTAGAGCCCAAGGGCACCTGATAGCTCCAGGAACATAAAGAGCCTCAAACCATTATATTAGGTCATGGGAATGAACTAATATAATTGTTGCTGGTATTTGGCATATCAAATACGACACGGGCAGCTTGCCAGGCTTGCCGTGCGGGTGGCATACTCTTGTAGTCACCTCTAAATACAGCATTTATTGATGAACCGCAAGCCGGGCTGTGATAGGCTGGTTTGCTGGGTGGAATTCTGACGAGGGGGAAGTCTGGATGTGGAAAATGGAGGCCCTCATGGAGTGAGGGGTCATCTGGCTTGTTGCAAGACTCTGCTGGGGTGGCGGGCCAGGGCTAGAACCCGCCATCCCTCCCGGTGCCTCGTGAGTGGCTGGGCACAGGGAGAGCCAGTAGCAGCTCTGCCCCCATGTCTGTGAGTCTCTGGATCAGCATACCTGGACCAGATTTAAAAGAGACTGCTGCAGGGTGGATCTCGATGAGCTGGGCTGTGATAGGCTGGTCTGCTAGGTGGAGTTCTGACGAGGGGGAAGTCCAGATGTGGAAAATGGAGGCCCTCATGGAGTGGGAGGTCGTCTGGCTTGTTGCAAGGCTCTGCTGGGGTGGCGGGTCAGGTCTAGAACCCACCATCCCTCCCAGGCGCCTCATGAGTGGCTGGGCACAGGGAGAGCCAGTAGCAGCTCTGCCCCCATGTCCAAGCATAGCTCTTTCGATTCCTCTTTGGGAGACCCGAATAACATTCTCATCCTGCTTTTGTAGGGCCCAGGTCTCTGAGGCATATGTTAATGCAGGGAGAACGGTGGAGTTGAAGAGATGTGCCTGGAGCCGGAGGTTCTTTGTCTTTTTAGCTATTTCTTTGATGCTTTTGAAGGCATTTCATGCCACTCTCTTCCTCCTGCGCTGCTCAGGTTTTAGATCATTCATCATGTGGCCCAGCTAGGAACCTAAAGTCTGGGTTTTTTCCTGTTACTAGATTGTAAGTCAACATGATGAACAACATACAATCTAGTAACAGGAAAAAACCCAGAGTTTAGGTTCCTAGCTGGGTCCTGGCCACATGTAGGTTTAGATCCCTAGGCCAAGATGGCTGCTGCCACATGCTAAGGCCCTACAAGGAAGAGAACGGAGAGGAGAGCAGAGGCAGAAAAGAGAAAAGGCAAAAAGGCTCTGAAGAAAGCAGGCTACAGCTTTTATAACTTTTCAGCCCAGACCAGATGTATCAATGGAAAGCAGTTAGGGTCAATCCCCCTAAGGTAACTTCTCCCAGGACCTTACCTAGCCCCATTGAAATATTAATGTTGCCCAGTCAAGGTTACAGATCCTTGGTAGATGGGGGAGGGGCATTTGAGATGAACTGTATCTCAGAATACAGAAGTATGCATCTGTACCAATGGATATTCTATAGCCAGGTATATATTTCTCCAAGCCTTCACAAAATTCTCGTCTTTACTTCATAGTTGTTTTGTATATTAGCCTTTAGACTTATTAGAGTACCAACGTGCTTGCTTGACAGAAAACAGCATTTATCTCTGGTCTAATTAATTAGAGATCCAATCTAATTATTGGCTAAGTAAATATTCTGGTAAGATCTATCAAGACCCATGATGATTGTGGTAGCATGAGAGAAAATATTTGTACCAGCTAACATAGAATACATGGTAAGATATACTGTCACATAGGTCAAAGATTCAAACTGTTTTCTTGCCCCTATATCTACAAAGTGGCCTGTAGAAAGTTACTCCAGGCAAGGTGCACAGGCTCTGGACAATAGTGTACAGTGTGGGAGTTGTATTTCGGACAGAATGTCTAGTGCTGCCGTGTGCTCTGTTCAGCAAGTGTGTCTGAGCCTATGATACAGTATGTCAGCATCCCAATGTACTGACTCATTAACTTAGTCAAATGACTTTTCTTGAAAAATCACTTAAAGGGGCAGGGTATTTGAAGATAGATTTGACTTCAGAAGGTAGAAAGGATGGGTTTGCGATCCTGGCATCCCATATGGTCCCCAAGCACTGACAGGGGTGGTTTCTGAGTGCAGAGCCAAGAGTATCCCCCTGAACACCACCAGGTATGACCAGAAAAGTAAAAATGAAATAATAAAAATAATATCCAGAGTTTCCTTTCTTAATATACGTAAAAATTTATTTTATTTATTTTATTTTTTTTCCTTTTTGGGTCACATCCGGCGGTGCTCAGGGGTTACTCCTGGCTCTGCACTCAGGAATTACTTCTGGTCGAGATAAGGGGACCATGTGGGATGCCGGAATCGAACCCTGGCCGGCATGGGCCGGCCACGTGCAGGGCAAACGCCCTACCCTCTGGGCTATTGCTCCGGCCCCAATCATTAAATATCACTAACTTTTCTAGCATTAAAGAAAGCATGTATTAAGCATGTAAAGCATGTAAAGCATGTAAAGCATGCATGTATGTAAGCATGAAAGCATGTATGTAAGCATGTAAAGCATGTAAAATATTTTTTCCATTTGAAGTGCAAAATGTACTATCATGCTGAGTGAAATTAGTCAGAAGGAAAAGAACAGATATAGAATGACTGCATTCATTAATAGGATATAAATAGATACCAGTGTTTTAATAAATATGGGAAATGGTAATGGTAGATTAAAACTCACCACTGAATATACACAAAGAGACTTAAGTGATAAACTCTAAATATGTGCAGGGCTAGCCACAATGTGTAAAATAAGAGGGAGAGAGATGTAGAGACAGAGAGAGATAGAGAGAGAAAGAGAGGAGACTAGGGTACCTGCTATTAAGGCGGCCTGGGGGGTCGGGAGGGGAAGGGGTACATTGGCGGTGGAAATGGGGCACTGGTGGAGGGATGGGTTGCGGAATACTGTATTACCAAGAACCAATTATGAACACCTTTGTAATTGTATGTTTCACGGTGGTATAATAAAAAATTAAATAAATAAATAAATAAATAAATAAAAAAGAAAAAAAAGGATGGGTTTGAGAAGGGGCTCTCATTCAACCCTTAAGTCTGCAATGTCCCTATTAAGTATATTCCCAGTATCTTGAACTGGTTTCCAGGACCCCCAATTGTGAGTTTCTACCCATACTCTTCACACCCCACCTCAGAACTTTTGTTATTAGGCTGCCTCTCAAAGCCCTGATGGATTGAAATCCATGACTTAGGGGAGAAGTCATTGGAATTGAATTCATGTATATCTTTCCTGATGATCTCTATGTAAAAGAATGAAAGGTAATCTCGTTAGATGCCAAACACACTTCCTTTATGAGAAGAACCATGCAGTGATGGAGTATTAATATTAGCACTTTGTAACCATGTTTTTTCAACAATAACATTTTAAACAAAAAAATTAAGACTTGAAAAAGATAAGAGACCTTTCTAAATACCTGTCTCTCATTGACCGAAAGTCATGTATCAAAATCACTGAAAGGTATAACATTTTTAGCATGCTTGCATGCTGATGGCTGACCACAAATGAAATATATAGTATTTTTTCTTGGTTTAATATTTTAGGGTTAATTTAAGGGAAATGTTTGTTGTAAGTAATATTGCCCTTATATGACTTCTAGAAAGCTTGTATAGAACATGTTTTATTTGCTGATTTGTTTATTGACGTTTAACATATAGAATAAAAAGAAATGGCGCCCTTGCACTTAAGAAAGCAAATCTTCATCCTGTGGAAGACAAATCAAAGTTTGTTGAGTAGCTCACCTAAAAATGACCCAAAGCTGTTACCCTGATTTCTGGTAGACTGTGTGTAGCTGCCAGGTATTGTTTCACTAAGATGGATGAATCACTGCCAAAGGATTTAAAGGCTCTTTAGAACTATAAAATTCCATCGTGTACAGAAATAAAATTTGCTGAGCTAAATGTTCATCAAAAGGCAATGCATCAAGTTAAGAAAAGTCTCTAGACACAGAGGCAGATTGTACATTTAGATTTTCTTGTATTTCATGTTAAAACAAAAATTATGGAATGCATCTGTTACCAGTCTGAACACCAGGTTACGGCAGGGAGGGACCCAACAAGATCTCTTTCTCAGCTTCTCTACCAGCCCCACACCCGTGCCATTCCTCAAGCATGTGGGCTCCTGTCTGGCATCTTGGACCCAGACCCACACCACTGGTTCAGACGCTCTCCAGCTTTCCCCATGTCTAGGACGGTGGGCCCATGCTTCCCTTCTGTGGTGTGTTTTCTCTCATGTGGCTCCTCCAGTACCTCTACTTGGCCCTCCTCCAACATCTAACTTGTTTTACAGCTATTTTTATAGTCAAGTTGAGATTGTCAAAAAGTATGTTGTTAGGAAAAATATATATACATTTAATAATTGTAGAATACTTCTTATTAATTTTTTTAAGATATAGTTCCTGTCTAAGATTTCTCTTTCATTTTCTGGTATTGCGCATGGACATTATGGACTGGATTGGCAGCTCTCCCAATTCTGGTAGACTATATGAAATATTAATTAGGCTCAGGGAATAATTCTCTGTAGAGGATTTTTTTCTGCAGGATTACAATGGAATCTGTTTTATGCTATGGTATGAAAGAACCTAATTAATATTATGAAAATATTAATACACTCTGCTGTTGCTTTTTAGCTCCCTTGGTTTTAGGATAGTTGAAATGTAGCATTTGTGAGGCTAAAGACACAGGTTTGGTCTTTGTAAGTACAATGTATTGACCTTTATGAATATATGTTGTCCTGCTAATTACAGATCAGTAGTCTTACCTATAATCAATACGTTCTCTTGATCATAGAGACTAGCCAGGAAAAGGGTGAGGGTGGCTTTGTCGGGGATGTTGCTGGGGTCCCCGACAGTGTCAGGACAGAAGTTCTCTACCTCCGAGGACGCCGGGAAACAGATGAAAACTCAACGAGTCCAGTATCACTGTATCACTGTCTTCCCGTTCATCATCAATTTGCTCAAGCAGGCACCAGTAACATCTCCTTATGTCCTGTCTTATGCAAGTAGAGCCCAAGGGCACCTGCTTGCTCCAGGAACATAAAGAGCCTGAAACCATTCCATCAGGTCATGGGAATGAGGTCTATAATTGTTACTGGTATTTGGCATATCAAACGAGTCCAGTGCAGTTTTAATAAAGGCTTTTAATAGTACGAAAGCTCTTCCACAGCACTCCAATATAATGAACAAACTCTAGCTCTGGTCTGAACTTAGACCATACAAAAGAGCCCAAGTCTCCCACCAAAGAGAGAGGATCTCACCGGAGATGAGTCCTAGCCAGAAGAAGGAACAAAAGCCCAAAGAGCAAAAACACCAAAGTATTCCAACAGGGAGGGTCATGTCAATAAAGAACTCTAAACAGTGTAGAAGGGTGGTGCCACACCCTATTGCAGTATAAACAAAGATTATGCCAAGGACTAATCCTGAGATTATCTCTTATGTAAAACACTGGAGAGAGAGAGGGCTGATGTAAAGTAAAGTAATACATCTTAATTTCATGAGCTTCATGTAATCTAGATGGTACCCACAAGGTCCTTCTTATTATTATCTGCACCAGGGTGACTCTGAGTATCTTGTTCTCCGTATACTAAAAGGGTCACACTTGCCTGCTTAGAGCAAACTAGTATGATCCTTCCTATAGCCTTCTTATAGTCTCAACGTAGCCAGGGTGGTCTTCTCCTGGAAAATTCTAACTGTCCCACGCTGGGTGCAGTGGGTATAAAGAGGAACTGTGCCCAATCTAGAAAACATAGAAGTCTTAGTAGATGTATAAGTCAGAAGTTATTCAGTCAAGGTGACTTCTGTAACTGCCACACCCTTTAGCAGTGTTTACATAGAAGAGAGGTCTCATTAGAATGAACCTTGGCTTAAATAGATTAAGCTGTGAGTGGGCAAAGCTCACACCAAAGCTCCCAGATTAGCCAAATTTGTCATCCAACAGGCTTGAAGCTAATCTATCGTGCCTATAGGGCAGTAGCTTTGGCTGTATGACATCAGGGTCGCTTTCAGGGATAAAGGTTACTGTACAGAGTATAATTTTATACCACAGCAGAGTTATGCTTTAAAATTCATCATAATATATGGTGCTAGATTCTCATATTGTATAAAGTTCATTATTAGAGAATAAAGACATGGGCAAGCAAAATTTTTATTTGGGTAGTTAAGTTAGGATTTTGTCCTGATTGTCTATGGTTATATAAAAGTCACCTCCAAGTTTCAGTTTTAAAAGTAGCATCATTTTCTCTGCTCATGGATCTGCAGTTTTGACAGATCTTGTCTTGGCTCTGCACGCAGTCCAGTGGGCAACGTCAGTGTGGGACTGTGCTCCATTTCTGGTATAGCTTGTTCACAATGCTGGCAAGTGGGTGCACACAGTTGTTGGCGGACAGTTTAACAGCGCTGTTAATGAGGGTTCTGAGTTCTTTTCCACCTGGGCTTCCTTACTGGGGTTTCCTCAGCATCGGCCAGCTGGATTGAAAGAGCAAGTATTTTCAGAAGTCAGGAACTACAAGCTGCCAGCACCTGGAGGCAGGAGCCATAGCCCTTGTACCACATCCTCCTAGTGAATGAGTCTCAGGGAGGGGAAACATAGGTCTCACCCCATCATGGGAAGTACTGTCAGATAATTGCCAGACACCTAGAGCCTACCACATATCTCTTAGAGAGAATAAAGACTATTACTGTCTCAGGAACACATGGGTATTCTGGCTTGTGGAATTGTAGACTAGAATGTGTCCATCATACCCCAAAAGCAATGGATTCCAGCCAGCAGATCCTATGATTTGAAATGAGCATTTTAGAGGATTCTGGTGCATCAAGGTTTGTGAGCATTTTTCTGCCAGTAAAGCACATCCCTATTGGAAGGGTACTTGAAACCGCCACTTCTAGTAGAAATCTACTGTCCGGATCATGGTTTCCCAGTGTTGTGATTACACATCTATTGTATGGCTTGTAAAGAAGAAAGCATTGCATCTCCTGCCTGGTGAAGAATAAGGAGAGAAGGGCACCACTGCTTCTTTCTTCTGAGCACCCCTACACAAGGGGGCAGCTCAGTTCTTTGCCTCTGATTCTGCCAGTGAAAATTACAGCATATCCCATACATTCTCCAGAGTACTAATATTTTTCTTTACCAAAAACAGTAGAAAACAATGACAAAAATTAAGAAGTTTTATCTCACTTGCTTGCATTTGTGCACTTCACTGGAAGTTCTAAAGTTTCAGGAATTCTAGAGCCCAGCTTTTAAAACTGTAGGTAACAGCCCCATGTAGGGGTAACTTGAAACAATTTTATTTTTAGAAGAAATTTATTTGTGCTATATCATTATTAAATTATTTGTCACCTATCTTATGTAATTCTATGCCTCAAGTCACGTGGGAACTTGTTGGGAAAAAAGGGATCATGAATGGATAAGCTTTGTTTAGGAAGTCCTGCTCTAGAACAGTGTTTTAAGAACTTTTATACCTGTGGAGGAATGGAAATAGGAAAGCCATTTCATGGACCTCTAAGGCAGAAATCAAAACCATTATTTACCACAAAACATTTTTTCTTAACTTTGAAAAAGATTGAGGTGCTAGGATTTATAGCATTGTAAATAATGGTTCCCATGCTCATCGTCCAATACTACACCCATCACCAGTGTTCCCACCTTCCTGCCCCATTTTCCTCAAGAACCCTTTTTATAAAAAATATTTTATTATACCACCATGAGATATACAATTACAAAGAAGTTCATGAGATGTTCATATTTGGGTTTCGGTCATACAGTGTTCCAGCACCCATCCCTCCACCAGTGCCCATTTTCTACCACCAATGTCCATGATTCCCTCCCCTTCCCCTAGCCTGCCTTTATGGCAGGTTCTTTATCTCTCTCTCTTTTTCTTCCTTCCCTTACACATTGTGGATTACAATACATACATAGAGAGGTTGTCATGTGTATCTTTTGCCTGTATTTAATGCTCAGTTCTAGGTTGGTATTAGCATTTTCGACAATTATTAGCACACTGTTCCATTCTCTGTCTTACCTAACCTCTGACTCCCACACATTTGTGATAATTTCTACCTTTGACAAGACCTCCTGATCCATGTTTTGCCTGACCTTGGATATTGGTATCATAATATGTACATATATATTTTTTATAAAAATATATATGTAAATAAATGCAGTATTCTATATCTGTTTTTCCCTTCTGGCTAATTTCACTCAACATGTTCCTATCCATGTCCATCCATTTACAGGCAAATTTCATAACTTCACTTTTCCTAACAACTGCATAGTAGTCCATTGTGTAGATGTGCCAAAGTTTCTTTATCCTGTCATCAGTTCTCAGGCACACTGGTTGTTTCCAAATTCTGGATATTGTGAATAGTGCTGCTATGAAAATAAAAATGCAGATGGTGTTTACGCGGGTGTTTTTGGCTTCCCAGGGTATATCCCCAGGAGTGGTATGGCTGGGTCAAATGGGAACTCAATTTCTAGTCTTTGAATAAATGTCCGTATTGTTTTCCAGAAAGGCTGTACCAGTCGACATTCCCACCAACAATGGATGAGAGTCCCCTTTTCCCGCATCCCGCCAGCACTTGTTGTTTTTACCCTTTTGGATATGGGCCAGTCTCTGTGGTGTAAGATGATATCTCATTGAAGAACCCTTTCTTTAATCCCCACTCCCCCCCCAACTCAGTTGTGTGGGTCAGTTTTCACATTGTGTTGCCTTTGACCCTTTGTTGGTACCTTTTTGTATATCTTCTAGTCTCTCGTATGAGAGATTTGTCCCTGTCCTTTTGACTGATTTCATTCATCACAATTTCCTCTAGTTACATGTATGTTACAGCTGCATATTTTTGTTCTTTCTCAGAACCACATAGTATTCTTTTTATATATACTACAATTTCTGTGATCCATTCAGCTGTAGTCAGACATTTGAGTTGTTTCATATCTTGGCTATTGTACTAAGTGCTATGCTGAACATAGGTGTCCATTTATATTTTCAAATTAATAATTTTGCGTTTGGGGGGTAGATGCAAAGAAGAGCTGGGAGGTCTAGGAGTTCTATTTCTATTATTTTGAGAGATCCCCATCTTGCTTTCTGTAGAGGCTGAACCATATATTCCCACATACAGTATCTCCAGAACATTGGCGAATATTCAACAATAGTTAGAATAATACTGCTACACAATCCAGGTGGACATGTGCTAGCTAAGTGGCAAGAAACTTTTTGCAAACTGGCAAATATTTTGGCGGGCTTTGGCAGCATGTGGACCTATAATCTGAATCCAATGCTCTAGACCAGTGTTTCTCAACTTCTGTTTGACTGTGGCCCCTTCTGACTCTTTCTGCCTGGCAATGCCCTGTTTTATCAGTTGGCCCCTAGTGTTGTGCTCTGCTTCCACCAGTTTCTTTTTTTTTAAAATTAACTAATTAATTTTTTAAATTTTATTACACCACTTTTATACATACAATTGCAAGATGCTCATGCTCGAAGTTTTGATTCTACAGTGTTCCAACACCCATTCCTCCACCCGAACCCATTTCCCATCAACAATGTCCGCACCTCCCTCCCCCTCCCGCACCCCAACTACTTGGCGGGTTTTGTATATCTTTTCTCTCCTCTCTATCTTTCCCTCCCGCCTACCTTTCCTACACATCGTAGAATGCAGTACATTAAAGGACATAACTGTTTCCACTAGTTTGATGGACCGCGTGGCTGCAAGTGGCCACGTGACTTAGGGGCCTCATGGTCAGCATCTGCACAGCAAAATGGCAGCTAATGTGGTGGACGAGTCTCATCCACTGCTTCTGGGACCCCCCCCAGAGGTGATGGGCCAACACCCAAAACCCATCTGTCCTCCTGGGGGCCTCATGGTCAACTGAGCTAGGGGAGAGCCGAGTTCCAGTTCCCCAGCTATGTCTGAGGCTCTGCATGCTATGGCTGGTCACCCCAGGGCAGCTCCTGGGTGGGACTACTGGGCTCAGACAAAATGGAGAGGGGTTGGGGCGACCCCCAGCTCCATCTGACGAATTCCCGGTGTTTCCTGTTTCTGGGAGCTGCCTACCTGGGCTCGAACTTGTTTTGCTCTGTTAATCTGGTCTTGAGGTCAGCGTCCCTCCCAGGCGGGCTCTAATGTGATTCCACCAGTTTCAACTGTGGCCTCCCTAGGTTATCCTAGGGGCCCATGAGGATCCCTGGGTGCCACCATCCAGACACCTGCCTCTAGAACTGCTGTTCCCACTTTGGTCTCTTGTCACATGTGCTTGAGTGTTTACAAACAGTTCCTTCCTTGCAGACACTGGCCTGCCAGATTTTAATGTCAGCAAATAGTTGCATGTTCTCCTTCCCCTTTAATCTGGGCTGGTCTTGGTAGTTTCTCCTAGATGTGGCTGAAGGGATGTGCTGGCATTTCTGAGGCTAGATTTTCTGAAGGCTTGCATTGTCCCTCAAGGCCCTTCTAGATCTTAATTCCTGGCTTGTTCCTTGTTAGAACTCAGCCTCTGTGTCGTGTGAATTACAATTTGTATAGCATCTGAGTGCTGGTGCTCTGTTTATCAGCCATACTGCTCATTCACACTCAGCAGAGGACCAGCTGAATGAGCCCTTTGGGATGCCCACTCAGTCAAGTCTTTTGTATGCATCCGTGAGCTCACAGAAGAACCACCAGCTGATTCTCAAGAAGTATGAGGGAGAATCATCATTCTTTTGAGTCACTAGGTCTACACGGGTGCTTTGTTATACAATAATAAATAACTAAAATGGCATTCCTTCTTACTCTCTGCAATAGATCTTCCAATTATTAATGTCCTTCCCAGGAGTCATGACTAGAGAATTCTCATTAAAAGCATAGAAATTTATGAATAACTTTATAGATGAGAAAACCAAGGCTCAGAGAGGTTGATTAATTTCTCAGGGGAAACAGAATATAGAAAGGGCTGGATTTAAAATGCTAACCTCTTAGATATGGAAGCCTAGGCTCTTGCTCTGACAGCATTAGTCAGGCTATACCGCTTGCCTTTGCAAAAAAGTTTGAAATTTTATTCAGTGTGGTTGTATTAGAAGCCAAATAGATCATAGCAAATAGAAGCAGTGCTTTATAAGATGAACAACTCAGGGAGGGCTCCTATTTTGAATTAAAATAGACTATGGTTTGATCATTCTGTCAGAGTTAGGAAAATTTTGGTATAAAATACTATAGCTGTTCAAGATAAGATGACATTTTCTAACCACTTGAGTCATGTTTTCTTTTTTTAAATTGAAAAAATAACCATGCTTTACAAAAGTTATTCATAGTTGGGTATTAGACTCACTATTTTCCAACACCAATCCCACCAGCAGTGTCTTTTTTTTCTAGCAGGGTTCCCAGTCATATTTTTTAAAACATTTTTTATTATACCACTGTGAGATATACAGTTACTGATAATGCCAGCACAGAACTGAGCATTCAAAGTAGGCAAAGGATATACGTCATATTTTGTTTTATAGCATGATTCTTTGTAGTAACTTCAATAAAAATTGTCTTGCTACAAAACACCATACCTAACTTAAAAAATCCTAAAACCTTTGGAGAAAAATTATTACTTCTAAATGACCTGGTTGAGGTCTAACATGTAAAATTTTCTTCCTAATATTTGCTTTCTTGGTCTTGGGGAAAAGATGCTTTCAGAGATCTGCAAATTCTGTGAGGCATAGAGAGATGGAGAATGATCCAACGTGCTGAGTACCTGGAGACTACAAGAGCCTAAGAAGTGAAGTGATTTCATTATTTTGCGTTCACATGCGCATATGTGTGTATGGGGGGGGTTTACTACACTTGCCATGTTTTGAGGCGTGGAGATAGCTATCAATAGAAACCACTCTTCCTATCAAAGCAGTTCTTCACAGGTTGTCAGATGGCAGATAAATGAAAGGCTTTCTTCAGAGCTGTTACTCATCTTTCAGCTGTTCCTATCACATCACTATTATATTATTGCATGCAATGATCTAGTTAACAGAGAATGGGTACATGCATGACTATTTCATATGATGTTCTTTTAAACCACGAGACACCAGGTGATTACATTGGACCTGCTTTAGAAAAGTCAAGCAAAGCCTCCCAGAGATTTTGAAAGAGAGAGAAATAATTTTAAGCCAAAGAAGATCCCTTACTTGGAAGAACAGAAATATTCAGAGATTATTGATTGTTTTGTTAAAATTGTGAAAATTTTGGTATAAAATACTTTAGCTATATTTTAGCCTGAGAAGGCAAGTTGGTTTCATGATGGCAGACTGGAAGCCCGTTTCCTTTGAAAGCATGCCCTGCTACTGTTACTGGCAGCACTGTGTGGGCAGTACTGATTTGAAAAACACACCCTCAGTATCTATTCCGATCCATTGTATTTTTTTATTATACCACAATGAGATATCACTGTCTGTATCACTGTCTTCCTGTTCATCATCGATTTTCTTGAGCGGGCACCAGTAACATCTCAATATGACCTGTCTCATGCAAGTAGAGCCCAAGGGCACCTGCTTGCTCCAGGAACATAAAGAGCCTCAAACCATTCCTTCAGGTCGTGGGAATGAGGTGAAACATGAGAACCTGGAAGTTTTCATCTACCATCTACCAAATGGATAAATTTTTTTAAAAATTATTATACAGGAGTATGCTACCCACACTGCAGAGCCTGGCAAGCTACCCGTGTTGTATTTGATATGCCAAATACCAGTAACAATTATAGACCTCATTCCCACAATGAGATATACAATTACAAAACTGTTCATGATTGCGTTTCAGTCATGCAGTATTTCAGTACCCATCCCTCCACCAGTGCACATTTCCTACCACCTCCATTATAATTTTTGACAATAAAAATTTTACTTACTTCTTTTACTTACAAAGTATATTTCAGAAGCAACAGCTTCATACTTTGATATGTGCCAGTACTCCACCAAACCATTAATTACTACACACTGTCTTTAACCAACCTACTGAGCAATAACAAGAATAGTTCCTAATCATCAATAAAGTTCAGACAAATCTTGAATGATGGAGCCGTATTCTGCCCTCATTACCTAACGATAATTTGACATTTCTGTTTCAACATTTTCTAATAAGATAAAGTGATGTGGTTTTGAAAAACTGCAGTGAAAAGCAACATTCATCAGTGAGTATATGTATTCTAGGTGTTTCGTCAGTGATAGAAACATGGATGTTGGGAATGAGACTAGGCTTGTTGGGAAAGAGACTAGGCTTGTACTGAAGACCTTAAATGATCATCTCAAATTCACTCAGGCTGTGATATTGCCTTACATCACTAACTAACCAAACTCCAGGAAGACGGCCAACATACTACAACTTCCCTTCCCAGTCTGCAGAGCTAACTGATGATCTCATAGGGGGTGCCTGGACTTAGCTATATCACATATACACAAGTTGATGTCCAGAGCCAGCTGCCATTGTCATCGTTGGTTTCTTTCTTTGGCAACTTCCTAAACCAGCATGGGGACAGCACGGGGATGGCAGACACTTTCCCTTTACACAGAAATGTGTGTTAGCTAACCCCAGTGTGAGGTAAGCCAGATCTCTAAGTGTTGGTTATCAGGGTAATTTATGGGTTGGGTTGATCAAATTCTGGTGTATTTTTGGTTTGTGTTCATAAATTTCTCCCCCTAATTTGTCTGCAGAAATTCGGTACTAAAAACAGATTGCTGTACATGAATAAAGAATGTCAATAAGGAGCAGTCCGTTTGGTTGAGTTTGAGGCCAAGTTCAGCCAATTGGATGGTCCTTGGGGGTTGCTGATGTATTGCAGCAGACTGAGACAGGAGAGAGTTGTAAGCTTGCCACCAGGGTTTTGTTTTCCCCCTTATTCCTTTCCCTGCTTCTTGCCAAATCTGCTTCACATTTGAAGTTGATTGAAATAGGTCTCACTGTTAACCTGTCAGCTGAAACCCCCCATGATTTAGAGGGTTTTTTTTTTTTGCTCATTCTATTGGTGTAAGAAATTGAAGTGAGAAATCTGGATCCTTTTAAAGTCATTGAAGATGACCAAATAGAATAGCATCTGGACTTACCCCCAATTAATGGAAATGCTGTCAGGTGCAGTATGGATCCCCTCACCCTTTTTTTTTATAGAAAGACAGTCCTTCTGTGCCAAGTTTGTTGTGGGTAATCACCTTGCTGGGACTATTCAGAAAGTCCCTGGAAAACATTATAAAGAATTATACCAACTTGGATTTAGGAGCATTCATTCTTCCTAAGAGCCCCAAACGCTTTCATATATAGACAGTCTCATTTATCTTCATAATATCAACATGAAATGGCTTATGGCAGGTATAATTATCCTCTTTTCATAGAGAGAGAAGTGGGATACCAAAGGAAACCAGAGAGCCACAGAATGTTTATTTTATAGCGTTTCTCTTTCCAAATAAATGAAAATACATTATAGATATCCAAACCTATCTTTATTATATGAGGAAGCTATTTATTGTGGATGGATTGTATACAGCAGAAGGATATGAGCAATTTTGTCCTATAAGGTAACTTTAAGGAAAAGCCATGAGTTAACATTTATTAAGCCACTTTTTCAATACATTGAGTCTATTTTTGGTGGATTGAAAGGGATATGAATGAAAATGAATTTCTCTGAAAAATAAATTAAAGTAATCTTGTTCTTGGTTCTTGAACATGGGAAATCTAGCTGGGCTAGTAGTTGTGAAGCAGAACCAGATGCTATTTTTCAGGGCAGAAGGCAGCCCAGTCCATGTACTGCAGTCATAGACTCTGGGGCTTGAGTTCAACTGAAAGCCTTGCCACTATATTACATCAAAGCAAGTTGAAGAAAAACTCTCTAAAATTATGGAGAGTGAAAGGAACTCTTTATAAAAAAAGGTGTTTGGTAAATTAAGTATGTTGTCAAGAGCCCCTGAATTATAGTTGAGGGAAAGTGTGAGGTGGAACTTTATTAGATCGGATACAGATTTTCTAAACAGCAGAGAATCTAAAAACATTATGACAATCAAACCAAAGCTATTCTCATATATCTGGATATGCCATCATGGTGGCCCGGGAGCTTAACAGTGTCACCACTCAGGATCTGTTATTTCTCATTTTATGAACTAAGGGGATGGCTCTGATTTCCTCCTTCCATGTCAATATTCCAGTCAGAGTAGAGGAAGAGGGGCAGAGAAAACTTACTTTTTGAGCTCACAAACCAGAAGTTTATGGTCTGTGTATCTATGTCTATTCACATTCCATTGGCTGTAATTAATTCCATGGAAGTATCTAGCTTCAGGGGAGCCTGGGAGACTTGAAAGTAAAAGTGGACCATGGGACCAGCTCAGGTGTGAGGACTGGTAACTCAAGGAAGAAGGGGGAAATAGGTATTGAGGAAAATGCAGCTATTTCTGGCACCAAACTCTATGCTGGCACATCTTAAATCTGTTTTTTAAAAAATATGTGTTAACTTCATGACTCTGTTTTCCTCTCACCTTTTCATTTTCATTGTTTTACTCTGTAGATGATCAGTATTCAGCAGTGACTTTGTTATGACCAGATAGAAATTGGTCTCACACGGGACGTATAATATTTGTGCTTTTCCCCTTGGAAGTGTTGCTTTTTTTTATTTTATTACTTTTTGATGTGATTCTCACTAGTCAGTTTGCCTGGAAATACTTTGCCAAACCTGTCAGAGCCATCAGGCTGGGCGGAATCTTGGACCACATACATTATTATTGTTGTTGTTGTTTGTTGTTGTTGTTGTTGTTGTTATTGTTATTATTGCTTTTTGGGGTCATACTCAATGATGTTCAGGGATTACTCCTAGCTTTGCACTCAGAAATTACTCCTGGCAGTGCTGGGGGGCCATATGGGATGCTGGGGATCAAACCTGGGTTGGTCATATGCCTTACCCAATGTACTATCACTCGGTCCCCACGTACATTATTTTATTTGTTTCTTTCCTTGGTGCCATTTTCAGAGCTCACATTTATTTCCCTTGTCAGGCATGAGAATTCTCAGGCTCTCTGGGCCCTCTGCTTCCTCTCCCTTCTCGCAGGACTGGGCCTGATCCTCCTCTTAATGCTGGCTCTGAGTTTGGTGGATCACATCTGTCCTTAATTCCTGATCATGCTGGATCACTTGATCACTTGATCACTTGAATCCCGTTATTCATTGATTTGCTCGAGCGGGCGCCAGTAACATTTCCATTGAACCCTATCACGTGCCAATGTAGCCCAATGGCATCTGGTTGATTCAGGAATATGAAGAGCCTCAGACCATTCCTTCAGGGTCTTTAACAAGGAAGTCTGACCATCTTGTAGGTGGGCGGCCACTTGATCTTTTGACATCCCGTGGGGATCCAGTCGGTAATGACTCTAGTCCAGTGGTTGTCTCTAAATTGCATTACATGTCCAGCCCATCTGATTTTCGATGCCTTGGCAAACGAGACAGTGTCCCTGATTCTGGAATAGCGACGGAGGTCAGAACTCCGGATTCCTTCTCTCACTTGAGTGAGGCGTGATATTCCACGCATAGCTCTTTCGATTCCTCTCTGGGAGACCCGAATAGCATTCTCATCCTGCTTTCGTAGGGCCCAGGTCTCTGAGGCGTATGTCAATGCAGGGAGAACGGTGGAGAGATGTGCCCGGAGCTGGAGGTTCTTTGTCCTTTTAGCTATTTCTTCGATGCCTTTGAAGGCATTGCATGCTGTTCTCTTCCTCCTGCGCAGCTCAGGTTTTAGGTCGTTCATCATATTGATTTCTCGACCTAGGTACACATAACTGCTGCATTCAGAGATGTTTGTTCCATTGAGAGTGAATGGGGCCTCTGGAACTAGTTCATTCTTCATAAAAATTGTTTTCTTTAGATTCAGCTGTAGACCTATCTTTCCACATTCTCGGTCGAAGTCAGCCAGCATTTGTGCCACTTGGCTAATGTTTGGTGTTATTAGAACAATGTCATCAAGGAAGCAGAGGTGGTGTAGTTGCCGACCATCTATCTTCACTCCCATTCCTTCCCGTTCTAATTGTTGCATGATGTTCTCGAGGGTGGTACTGAAGAGTTTTGGTGAAATGGTATCACCCTGTCGAACCCCTCTTTTCACATTAATGATCACTTCTTTGTAGAATGGTGAGATCCTGGTGGTGAATCCGTAATACAGCTCACGAAAGATCTTGATGTATTGGGTTTGAACACCCTGTTTGGCTAGGGCTTCGATGACTGCTTCAGTCTCCACAGAATCAAAGACTTTCTGTAAATCGATGAACGTGAGACAGAGCGACATCTTGTACTCCCTACAAACCTCAATAAGCTTGGTTACTGTGTGGATATGGTCGATTGTGCTGAATCCTTTTCGGAAGCCTGCTTGCTCGCATGGTTGTCCTTCATCTAGTGTTCTGCTAATCCTGTTCAGGATGACTCGTGTAAACAGCTTGTAGATGACGGACAACAGGCAGATGGGGCGATAGTTGCTGATGTCGTGAATGTCTCCCTTCTTGAACAGTAGAACTGTCCTGCTGGTTTTCCATTGGGAGGGCACCTTGCATTCAGGCAGGTAGCGTGTGAGGAGCCGAGCTAGTGTATTGATGAGTACTGATGGCAGATTCTTCAGGTGTTCGGGTCTGACTTTGTTTGGCCTGGTGCTGTTCCCTTCTTTACCGACGAGATGGCATGTCGGATTTCAGAAGAAAGGGACGTTGGGAATGACATATCCATCCTGTGGAATTTGGTATGTGGGCAGGTGGATGTGGCTATCAAAGAGATTTGAGTAGAAGTCCTGGATAATCTTCTCCATTGCCTTTCTAGAAGATGTGATAGATCCATCAGGGCGTCGGAGGGCAGTCATCTTGGTCTTATAGTTGGTGAAGGACAGGCGGGCAGTGCGAATGCTTTTCCTGGCTTCTGCTGCATCTTCCAGTATTTATTTCTGCTCTTCTGTCTTTGAGGTCTTCTTTTATCGCTTCTCTGCACCGTTTAGCAAGCTTGGATGTTAGCTGTGCTATCACTCTGGCCCTTAATTCTGAATAATTCTTGGGGGGCTTATTATATCTTGATTATTCTGATCACTCTACTGCCACTATTTATTCTCTCTCTCATTGCCTTGTCTCCCTTCACATACAACTATATAATAAGATATGTACGATCTGTATAACTGAAGATAAATATGAGATATCTACGGATGCAGTAATATACCTCTGTTTTTAGGCAGATAAATGTTTCTATTTATATGTTATATGAAATTATTAAAACAATGATATAAGCATAAAATATAAGCATGGGTTGATATATGAATAGATAATATATTTTCCAAATATTTTTTCCTATTCTGTGGTTTTTCTAACATCGTGTCAAGTGTCTTTTTTCAGAAAGACACTTGAGTGTCCTTCTGATATGGTGATTCTTACATTATTTCTCTTGAGCTCAGCCCATAGTCTCCTCTGTGCTGTTAATTTTTTTTTCATACTTTCCCCATCTTCTGTTGTTTTCTATAGGTTTCCTCCACCTCATCTGTGGCTTTTTGATCTTTTCCTCAGCTGCTGTAATTCTGATGCTCAAAGCTTCTGATGAGTTTTTTAAGTATCAGCTACGATACTCTTCATTTCTGCTTGTAGTTTTCTCATTTCAGCTCTCATAGGTTCATGTGCTTTGCTGATTCCCTGTGCCATTGTTTCTTTGAGCCCATTTAACATCCTCATCATGGTATCATAAAATTATTTCCTGAGGATTTACAGAGTTGGTGTTGTTTGTGCCTTTTGTGTTATTATTTTGATTACTGAACCTAGTGGACTTCTATGAGTTTCACCCATCAGTGCTTTATTGTTCCTATGGTGCTGAGGATGAGTCTTTGCAGTTAGACTGCCCAGGAATACCTGGAGGGACTAGACCGGGGGTTGCTTTTTCCTTCTCAGCCCATCTGGAAGGGTGGAGCAGCCAGCAGAGGTTCAGGAGCTGGGGTGTGGGCCTGATAATATGGTGGAGGGCAGGTGTGGAGGTTGCCAGGACCTAGCCAGGAAGGGAGGGACTCTGCCTTTGTTTCCCAGTTGGAGATTAAGCTCACCTGGAAGGGTGGAGCAGCAGAGTTTTCACTTACATTCATTTCTGTAAAAATTTTGGCATAGTCTTTTCTTTAGAGAAGTAACTCACATTATAGCTTTGCTTTGAAGAGGAAAATATGACTGATTAGAACTCATTTTACATTCACAGTGTCACTTTTGGAAATGCCATTCCAGTTTCATATCAGAAATATACAATCATGGTGGTTGAAATATGAAGGAAAATATTATAATAAAAAAGTAATTTAAAAAATTAAAGGTAGAAGTAGTGAAATGTGTTAAGTAATAATACTATTAACACATGTCCCCCCCCACCCCCACCGAAGTAGACTAGGTCCCTTTTTAATTTTTAAAAATTCCTGAATCATTCATTTTTTTTTTTGTCTTTTGAGTCACACCTAGCAATGCTCAGGGGTTACTCCTGGCTCTGCACTCGTGAATTATTCCTGGTGGTGCTTGGGGGCTGTATGGGATGTTGGGGGATCAAACCTGGGTCAGCTGTGTGCAAGGCAAAAGCCCTCCCCACTGTCGCTCTGGCCCCAGACCTGAATGAATATATATATATATATATATATATATATATATATATATTTTTTTTTTTTTTTTTTTTGCTTTTTGGGTCACACCTGGCTATGCTCAGGGGTTACTCCTGGCTCTGCACTCAGGCATTACTCCTGGTGGTGCTCGGGGGACCATATGGGATGCCGGGATCGAACCCAGGCTGGCATGGGCCGGCCGTGTGCAAGGCAAACGCCCTACCCGCTGGGCTATCGCCCGGCCCCGAATAATTCTTCATTGATGGTTCAGCTTTCCTTTTTGTGCAGTGACACTTTAAGACATCCCTTTTATCCTAGCAGTATACATTTCTTTTGTGCATGTGATCAGTACATTTGGGGGAGCTTTAGAGTCGGTCCCCAACTGCAGCTTTAAATGTTGCACGAGAAATGTTCAGTGTTTAAAGCATAAGCTATACTTTATTATCCCAGTTTCAAATACCAGGAAAATCTCACGAATCTGACAGTTTCTTTGCAAATGTGCCTGTTAGAAGTCTTTAGGGGAGGCTCTCAGATATTTGTAGGGTTATTAAGCATTCAGATGGCAAACCATTTTCAATGTGGGTATGGCAGAGTCATCATTTTATGGATTTTGAAACATTTTTCTCCTCACAGCTGAAACAGATTTATCTGTAGCACCTTGCTGCGTCTGTTAAAAAAGTGGGGCTCCCCACACCAGTGCAGTATGCAATCAGGGTGTTATTACTGTTGGGTGACATTCATTTCCTTGATGTTCCTTGCAGTTCTGATATTCGCTGGAGGGTGTGATTGCTCAATGAGCCTTACCTTGTTATCAGTGGTTTGAAGAGGTAAAAGGAGTGTCTCTCCAATATTAATAAAGTTCCTTTGAAGAAGATTTCACTGCAAAAGAGTGAAATCAGATGTCAAGGAGCAGGAGGGAGATAAATTATAATGTGTTCTAAACACGGGTTTTCTCTTGATTGAGTGCATAGTGTTGTTATACCGTAGGAGTGTGTATGTATGTTTGTGTGTGCATGTGTGTCTACTTAGGCAGAGTCTGATGTCATTACTAAAATAGACTTTATTATTGTTTGGGCATTGAGAAAACATGTGTTATTTCTGAGGAGGGCTCTCCTGGCCAGCATAGTGTTCCATTGAAGAAGTGTATTAAAGACTATAAAATGATGATCAGAGTTATATATTTGCCCATCTGGCTGACACCAGATCAAATGGAAAAGATCCAAAGTCAAAACAAATTTTATTTTGACATATATGATCCAATGAAATTGGAAGATCATGTTATCAAGCATCAGAGCTTGCTTACGGTAGTTTTTATTGAGAAAGTGTATCAGGAAAATATAACCCTGGTGACACATTCAGCCCCTTGGAGTATTTGAATGCTCTTAGTTTATACTAGCCTGGCATTCCACTGGTACTTGCTAATTACATAATTTCATGGAATAAAAACTGTTTGGGCAAGATGAATGACATTCATCTGTTGAATCAGTTACCTTGGATCAGCACTTTGCAAGGTATTAAGTATTAGAAATTATTGGCTGAGTTTTTCAAAAGTTCTGGTTAAGGTGTTGACCTGATATTCTGATATTTTAAATAGGAATAAGGATTTAGAAATAGGCTTTGTAGTATGTTTTACGAAAGTAACAGAATAGACTTTTAGGTCAATGAGTACTTAATGTGAAATTAAATATTTAAAATGTGGATTTATTTTATTTTTAAATGTATTTATTTATTTATTGCCAATTGCAAAAATGTTCATGTTAGGGTTTCGGCCTTACAGTGTTGCAGCGCCCATCCCTCCACCAGTGCCTATTTCCCACCACCAATGTCCCCGATACCCTCCCCCTCCCCTAGCCTGCCTCTGTGGCAGGTTCTCCATCTCTTTTCTATCTTTCTCTTTCTAGCTCTCTTCTTCTCTTCCCTTTCTTATATGTTGTGGATTGTAATAGAGTTTCGACAATTATTGGCACACTGTTCCTTTCTCTGTCTTACCTAACCTCTGCTCCCACACATTTGTGGTAGTTTTGACCTTTGGCAAGACCTCCTGATCCACTTTCGCCTGACCTTGGATATTGGTATCATAATATGTATGATATATATATATATGTATATATATTTATGTCATGCAAATAAATGCAGTCATTCTATATCTGTCTCTCTCCTTCTGGCTAATTTCACTCAACATGATTCTCTCCATGTCAATCCATTAATAGGCAAATTTCATAACTTCATAAAATGTGGATTTAAATACGTAATAATTCAGCATATATTTGACTATACTTTTGTGGAATTTGTAAACATCTAGTTAATATAGCTTAAGTTAGTGTTAATAAGAAATAACGATACTATTTATCCCAAAAGTTTTTGCATTTTAACATTACATAGTGATTGTGTTAAACACTAGTCTGCCTTAAAGAACCCTGGTACCTGGCTCTTTTGCACATTGATAACAAAGTTATTCAGTGATTGATTTTATGCACTGCTCAGAAGCCTCATAAATTTCTGTTAAGGTCACTACAACAGTTGTAATTTTGTTGTGTAGTGAACATTAGGTGAAGTACCTTAGTCTGCAAGCACCAAGCAGTATTTTGAAATGTCTTCATCTTACCCATGAGCTGTATTAAATTATAACAAAAACTATAGATTCTGTATCTAAGGCTAAATTTGAAAAGATCAATAAAACCTCTTAAAAGCAAAAGATTTATACTATCTGAAGAGAAAGCAGAATATAATAAAACCTTTTAATTCAAGATTTGACGTGGAGTGTGCGGTCTCATTCATTGTATGGAATCCTGGTAGAGATGCAATTGAGGATCCATGGTCAGGTCTATACTGCAGCTGCTTTAGAGTAAACACATTTAACTTCTGAGAAATGTATGTGATATATATATGTGTGTGTGTACATGTATCTAGATAGATATACATATAATACACATGATACATATCTACCTATTATTTACTGCATCCCAAAGTACGAGAGAAATTATTTTTTTCTTATTGAAGTTTGAATTGACATTGAAACTGCATACATAAGGACTGTAAACATAGTACAGGGGTTAATGCCTCACAGGTGGCTTGTGCCAGTTTGATCTAGTCCCCTATATGGGACCAGGAACGGCCAGAAGTGACCCTGAGCACAGAACCAGGGGTAGTATCACACACCACTGGTTGTGACCCAACACAGAAATAAGAAACAAAGATATTTAAACTTAGATCGCCTGAGTTTCCTTTCAGCACTGAGGTCTTATGTCCTTGTAGAAGAGGTATCTTCTGCATGACTCATTCTAGCAATCTGTATACAGTACACTGAGAAGACCTTCATGTCAAGCCTGGACCATGAGTCTGAACCCATTCCTCTGGGAGAGATGAAGATTTACTCCTTGTTAGATTTCTGCCTTCTCTTCTGTTGTTATTTCAGAGACAGGACAGAGGGTAATACACGGGCTCTTGGTAAAAATGAAATTAAAAAGAATTGTTGGAACTCTCTGTGCTGGGAGCCAAGTGTACTTTACCACATTTATTTCCTTTATAAAATATAAGAAAATGAAAAACATATGGGGTGACTTGTTGAGTTGATTTTTTTTGTTCTCTATTCTTGTTATGGATTTGTTTTCAGAATCAAACATTCTGAGTGCTTCTTGGTGGGTGCATGTGGGTTTGAAAACATCACAGCATGTGGGACCCAGTCAAACACACATTTCATTTGTTTTCTTTGGCTTCTGTAGACCATGATGTGTTCAGTATGACAGTCTGGGAACCAGCACATTTTAGCGAGGTCCTAGGACTTGGCTTTGGTCAACGGAAGAAGTCTGATAATAAGAAGTGGACTGAGTCCACTGGCCTTTTCCATATATGCAAGTAATGTTAATGGATTTTGTTATCTCACTGTTGAGATTAGAACAACTGATTATGTGTGAAGACACATCCAACTACATTGCTAAAGCTCCATGTAATTTTTCATTCTATTCTATTAAATTAATGGTATTAGCATCTGTTAAGTATATATTAAGTTGTCTTAGCCTGTTATAGCTACAGCAGTGCTAAGTAACAAGGAAACATGTGGATGGAACCAAGGGAAGTAGTTTTCAAAGTAACTTATCCCAATCTAATTCTTGATTGGGTGCCTTCCTGATTCTCTTCCTCTTGTTTTCCTTCCAGATGCTCCTTGAAGTAGAGATGACATCTTATTCATATATCATTTTATTCTGAGTTTAGTGTTATATCTAGAATTACTGCTAGACCAATTCTTGGCTTGGAAACTCATCTTGTATTGTTGCAGTGAGTTGGTGAACTTTCTATCTAAAGCTTGATAATTTTAGATAAAATTAATTGTTATAACAGACCCTGTCAGCACTTAGTATATGAAGTACACCGTGGTTAGTGTGGCACATATGACTCTGAGAAGTCCTATCCTCTGGTCTTAAACATGTCGCTTTGTGCAGTTTTCCTCTTCATGTTGGCTTTTGTTCCTACATTGTCTCCTGACAGTTCATAGAAGTATCCGGTAAATGAGGTATCATGGCTGTACTAACAAGCCATTTGGTCTCAAGATCGCATATTTGAGATAGCATCGTTAGGTAATATGATAATAATCTAACTCAATATAGCAGAAATACTTTACAGCTAGTATTTAAAACAAATTACTTGTTTTGATGCACATAGTTGGCTTTTTTCAGGAAAGAGAATGGTATTAGTCAAAGATTGTCTTTATCAATTAAAATCCTTTTTTCTTCAAATCAATCCTCTCTACATTTTGGGGGCAGTTTCTTTTCCTCTACATGTAATAAAGGCTTTTTATATCCTAAGTCTTGGATCTTCTGATATCCTATACCTGCTATCCCATCTCTTTTCCTTCATTTATTAAATTTCTTGAAACCATTTTATATATGCATTTAAGCCGTTCAAATCCCAAGTGTGTAGCTTTTCATCTGCTTTCCTTTGCCCAGCCCCCAACCCCATGTCTGCCTCTGCTTACTAATTTCCTCGTTCAAAGCCTTTCCGTGAGGTGGGTCATTCCTCTGTGGTCGTGACACTAATTACTTTCTCTTGGACCTTTTTCATACTGAATATAAACTTATTAACCACTAATTTTATCTGTACAAGGCAAGTCTCTTGTATTAACCATGCAGAGAACCCTGGCATACAAACATTTGCATGCATGTCTAATTTATTGTGGACTCATAACTTTGTGGGAGTACCAGCTTGAAACTAAAAAAAAAAATGTTTCCAGTCACTGCCTTTAATCTTTTGTGGTATTTCCTCTTTCCATTTTGTAATGGTATCTTGGAAAGATATAATTTTCTGGTCATTTTCAGTGATTGAAAATCCAGTCTAGCTTAGAAGCTTAGAACTTTAACCTCAAACATGATTGAAATCTCCTCTCCATATCTGCTTTGCTCCTGAGACTTGCAGGGCTTGGGAGTGTCATCTGGTTTTCACTCCTCACCTCATTTCTTCACCATGAGGTATTAGATAGGAGGGTGGTCTCCAGCTTTCCATCTTTTGGAGGGATTCACACCAATCTCATATTCACCTTGTAGGTATCACTATTTCTCTAACCAATGACTGATATTTGATGCGGCTCATATGACCAGGGTTAAGATTTTGTCACCCTTCAGAGGGCAGATATGAGTTATATTACCACCCCAGTTGTTAAGTGGGGTCCAGAAAAATCCGCCTTCATTCCCAGTCAAGGCCCTTCTCTAGTAAGCAGCCCTCTGAGATGGAAACCAGTGAGGTGTTTCAGCACCTAACAGCCTTTTGGCAGCCACCAGACCACAGGAAACTCATCCTTCCTTCCTCCTCAGGTATGGGGAGGTCCAGCTGCCGTGCTGGTCATCCGTTGGCCCTGCCACGTCTTTCCAGGGCTCTTTGTTTTGTTTGGACAGCCCAGGGAAGGGGTGGGGTGGGAGGATGTGCATATCCTCTGTCGAAGTGGATGCCTACTGGACAGAACATGGCTTTCTTTTTTAACAATGGCATGTCCAACCTCATCTTGTGGTTCTCAGAGAGTGGGTGGGGAGGATTCCTGGTTTCTTCTTACAACAAACATTGCACATCCTAACAAGGGCGATGACTGGGCTCTTTGACATGTCCCCTCATCCCCCAATTTTTATTCTCATTTTCAGTTTTTATGCTAGGAGGAAGGTGTTGGGGTGTCTGTTAGGGTATAGTAGAAGACTGGGTCTGCCTCTATTTTGAAAATTCAGGTAACACTGGTTTATACAAGTCTAAGTGATCATATGACTTAGGAGTAGAGCATTGTCAAACCACACCCACTAGCAAAGTGCCACTGTCCCTCTGGCACAGTCTGTAGGATCCTTCCAGCCCACTCACCCTGGCCCCGATCATCTTAGTTCTGCGGGCAGAGTCTAAAAAGTTTGTTTTCACTCTTAAGGGACCTGATCTGTTCCCTTCCCTGGTTTCTTTATATATCCTGTGAGTGAGATCAACTGCTGTTAATCTTTTTCCCCTGGTTTGTTTTGCTTAGCATGACTCCCTCCATTTCTATCCATATTGAAGCAAAAGGCAAGTGTATGTCCTTTTTGATAGCCAGTCATTGTTTCTAGAATTTCTTAGGACGACTGGGGATTTCTAGGTCCAATTCAGGCAATTTCTTGGCATACTTGCTGCCTCCGGGGTTTCAGCTGCAGGTCTAATCAGGAGCTCTGGCAGTTCCTACTCAGCATTTTACTCTTCAGTAACAGGAGAACAAAGACGTTCACCTTTGACAGATGTTTGCAGATAGAAGAATATGGTACAAAGTACGCATAGTGATTAATTCACACCTCTACCTTGCTGCCATGAACCTGGACCATTTCTGTGCATGCCAGTTTACTGGGACTTTGCTGCTGTTGCATCTCATCTGAAGCCCATAAGCTTTTAAAAGTTTTTTGTTTCTCACAAACTCATTGAAAACTTCTTTCACTGTGGCCTCTATCAAGATGATCACCAAATTTAGTGCTTTCCTAAACTCTGATGTGTTACATTTATAATTGTGTAATTGTGTAAAATTTACACAATTATAAATGTACCTTCATTTACATGGCGGTATCATCAGGATTCAAACTTTAAACATGTTTCAAACTGAATTTTCAGTTTTTCTCAAATTAGTTTCTTGCTAAACCTATACTAAAAACAACCCTTCCCGACTGCCTGAACCAATATCTTGCCATCTTCCAT
Source organism: Cryptotis parvus (assembly GCA_021461705.1). Taxonomy (NCBI): domain Eukaryota; kingdom Metazoa; phylum Chordata; class Mammalia; order Eulipotyphla; family Soricidae; genus Cryptotis; species Cryptotis parvus. The sequence continues at coordinate 159,827 of JAJIBD010038052.1, read as the reverse complement.
TTCTTTTTCTGTCCCCTGGTAGTTTCTTGTGATGCTGAACTAGTCCTTCCCCAGATCTCTTACATTTATCTATTCCTGATTACACGAGTTTTCTGAGACTTTGACAGTCACAGACCTTCCTTCAGATAGGGAGATTAAACCAAATGGAAATATAAATATATTTCCTCACAATCCTAGAAGCTAGAAGTCAAGGTGGTCAAGGTATCATTAGGGTTGATCTCTCTCTGGGGTGCCTGAAAATCTATCTCTGATCCTCATGTTTGTTTCCAAATTCTTCCTCTTATAAGCCTGGATTTGGACCCCTTCTCATGACCTCATTTTAACTTAATTACCTCTTTAAACCCAATCTCAAGAAATCATCACAGTCTGAGGTCCTGGAGGTTACAGCTTCAATACAAGAATCTAAAAGGGACAACACTTAGCCCATGACTATAGCCCTGCCCACTGATAACCTCTACACTTTTATGCCTCCTACAAAGTCAGTTCTACCACCTATCCAAAGACTTACTGCCTATATTCTCTTACCCTTTTTCATTTTATGACCCACAGTCATTGTATTATATTTTTATTTTTTATTTCATTTTCTTTGATTGATTGATTGATTGATTTTGGGGTTATACTCGGTGATGCTCAGGGGTTACCCTCACTCTACACTTAGGAATTACTCCTGGCGGTGCTTGGGGACTATATGGGATGCTAGGGATTGAACCCTGGTCAGTTGCCTGCAAGGAAAACACCCTACCTATTGTGCTATTGCTCCAGCCCACTGTATTGTATTGTATTGTATTTTTAAAGCAATGATTTTTTAAAATAGGGGTATGCCTAGCAGTATTTGGGGGCCATATGGTGTCAGATATTGAACCCAGTGCCTCTTATATACAAGACATGTGCTCTAATATTTGAGTCATGCCACAAAGCACAGATTTTGCCCATCAGTGAACTTTTGCTTGCTCTTGACTTACCATGACTGGTTGTCTAGCCTGGGGCTGCTTGGCTGCAGCCAAGATGGTTCACAGCATTCACTCTGTTATAGCCAAACTGAATCATAGAGAGGATGCTATGTCCTCTTCATCTCCTCCTCCTCTTCATCTCCTCCTCCTCTTCCTCCTCCTCCTCTTCCTCCTCCTCCCTCCCCTTCCCCTTCTCCTCCTTCTCCTCCTCATTTCCTTCTCTTTCCTCCTCCTCATTTCTTCTTTTTTCCTCCTCCTCCTTCTTATTCTTATTCTCTTCCCACCTTCCTCCTCCCTCCTCCTTCCTCCTCTTTTCAGTCATAGAGTGTTCACCATCCATTTCTCCACCAGTACACATTTCCCAGCACCATTGTCCCCAGTTTCCCTCCCTTCTTATCTTCCTCTATGGCAGGTACTTTTCCTCTCTCTCTCTCTCTCTCTCACACTCGCTCGCTCGCTCTCATTGTGGTTTGCAATACATAAACTAAGGGGCTATCATGCATATCTCTTTATCTACTTTCAATACTCAGTTCTAGTCTAGCATTACCATTTCCAACTATTACCCGCAAACTAGTCCCTTCTCTATTTTACCTGACCTCTGTCCCCAATACACCTGTAGTAGAATCAAACCATTGACAAGTCCTCCTGACCCCTGTTTTGTCTAGCCTTGGATATTAGTCTAATAATATTTTTATATCACGCAAATGAATGCAGTCATTCTATATATGTCCTTTCCTTCTAATTTCACTCATGTTCTCCATGTCTAAATAGGCAAATTTCATGGTTTCTTTTTTTTCCATTGTGTAAATGTATCATAGTTTCTTTCTTTCTTTTTTTTTGGGGGGGGGTCAAAACCGGTGATGCTCAGGGGTTACTCCTGGTTCTTTGCTTAGGAATTACTCCTGGCGGTGCTCGGGGGACCATATGGGATACCAGCGATCGAACCTGGGTCAGCCGCATGCAAGGCAAATGCCTTAACCTCTGTGCATCACTCCGGCTCATACCATAGTTGTTTTATCCAGTTGTCTGTTCTCCAGCACTCCTATTGTCTCCAGGTTCTGGTTATTGTGAATAGTACTGCTATGAACATAGAAGTGCAGATGATGTTTCTGCTGTGTATTTTTGGCCTCGAGGGTAAAACACCCATGAGTGGTATTGCTGGGTCTAATGGAAGCTCAATTTCTAGTTGTTTTTTTTTTTGAGAAATGTTCATATTGTTTTCCAAAAATGGCTATACCAGTTGGCATTCCCCCCCCAACAATGAATGAGAGTCCCTTTCTTCCTGCATCCACACTGGCACTGGTTATTTTTGATCTTTTGGATATGTGTTAGTATTTGTGGTGTGAGATGTCATCTTATTGTTTTGATTTGCATCTACCTGATGGTGGGTCAGCAGGCACATGACTTTCTTTTTTTAAATTTTTTATTTTTACAATTACAAAGATATACAATTAAAAAGTTCATATTTGGGTTTTGGTAATCCTTCTGTCGTTTAAGACTCAGCATAAATGACCTTTTCACTTTATAGTCTCTTCTGTACTCATGGTAGGAGTACTCATGGTGGCAAAAGTCTTCATGACCATTATTCTTGTGAGTCTTATCTATTAGGAATGTTACTGCTTTCTATTTTTATTATAGTAATTTATATGACTCTGGTCTCTGAAATCTGTGTGCTAGTTCCTTTAGTTTAGAGATAGAATTTTGTGTATTCCACTGTTTTCATATTTTTTGGTCAAATAGCAATTCACTTATACCTTTTCCCCCATCCTATTGAGAGAAGCACTAATTTGTCTTTCTCCTTCTGACTTATTTGTAATAAAAAGCATAGTTTTTATGAAGCAGATCAGGAGTTGAAGCAAGAGTATGGCAGGTAAGGTTCTTGCCTTGCGCACAGCCAGCCCAGGCTTGATGACTGCCACCACTTAATGGTCCCCGAGTGATGCCTGAGAATAGAGCTAAGAGTAAGCTTTGAGCACTCCCAGGTAAGACCACAAAAGGAAACAAAACAGACAAACAAAAACAGTATTGCTATGTGTACACGCCTCCTCTCCAGGATCCTCCTACATCAACATTCAGTAAATGATCTCAACCGTAAGCTTATTTTGGGATAAGTATTGGTTTTTTTTAAAACTCAAAATGTGTGGAGCTGCTAAAGGCTAATTCATTCCTCATGAGAAATGAGAGTCCTTACAATTGAAGGTAGACGGTCCCAGTGAGAGGGTTTTGGAACGTGGCTGAACATGGCAAGGGGCTACTAAGCTCTCAATCTCTCTGAGCAGCTGCTGACTTCTGTGTTTCACATGTCCCTTTCTTGTGGGTGACAAGCACTAAATCTCTAAGGCATGCAAGTGAATGAAAATGGGAGTTTGGGGTTTTTGGCCTCCACTGTTAGAATTTGCTACCCAGGAAAAATAGTACACATACCTCCCTCCTTCTCTTCTTTATTGTCCATCTTGGTTTTCTGCAAGAAAAATAATGATGATGTCACTCAAGAAACAAACAAGAGAACAGACAAAAAATCAATCCAAAACCAGTCTTAGTTTCCGACTGGGGGCTGGGAGGTGGAGATTGTACAAAGGGTGGAACACATGTTTTCAATGCTTGAGGGCCCAAATTCAGTCCTCACCCTTGACCCACATGGCTGCCAGCACATCCAGGGCAGTCTTGGCAGCTCAAGAGCACTGTCAGACCAGAGCAGCACCACAGTACCAAAACATGGGCTTATTACCAGGAGTGACAACCCCCCACCAGCAAGCCCTCTAGCACTGCTGAGGAGGCTTTTAACAAGTATATTTGCAGACACACACACACACACACACACACAGAGTCTTGGAAAACAAGGCTACATCAATACAATACCGAAAAATTAAGGGTAAAAACAAACTGAAATAATCAAATGGAGAGGGGAGGGAACACCCAGGGGCTTGGGAATCCAATAGCAGGACTTGGGTAAGGGGATCTCAGTGCTTTAGTGAAGATAGGGTGGGGTAATTTACTCCCAAAGATGTGTGAAAACACTTCTGAAACATGTAATTATATAAACCAACATGACACTGATTTTTTAAGCAATGTTTTAAATAAGCTATAAAACCATGTTTCTTGGATTTGTTTGCATTAGTTCCACACATTAGGAAAAACAATTAGTTTCATTGTAAACTCATTGAAAAAATAAATAAAACATGCACTTAGTCTATCAGGTTCAGGGAAAAGCCATTAAATTCTGCAAAAGACTGTGGTATGATCATTTTGTGAAGCTTTTACTTAAAAATAATTTATTACTAAAATTTTGGGGGTATAAGAATGCATGGAATATTCTTGAATGTGCATTAAAATCAAGTTGTCCAAATGGGTACACATCACATTTTTTGTGACAGGCCAGTGAACAGTTTTTTTGGTCTTAAATAACATTAGTTATTATTGATATATGCATTGTAGTTGAAATATTACACTTGGGATATTTTACTATAATGTTGTGAAATACATGTTTGCAAAATTTAATTTTCTGTGTCTAAAATTTATGCTCCACTGTCATTGGTTTCATTAGCTGCTATAGAAGATATGTTTTTTTTTTTGTCACTCTGTCACAGTTAACGTGTTTACTAACAATCTATCACTTTCTCTCCTGGGTGGGGAAAAAGCTCGTCCCTCCTTCTTTTGCTCCTGTGTGTCACTGCCCACACAGTACATTTTACTTCTGATGCTACATGTGCTTGGGGTTTCCCAGCAACCCATCAAGTCATTCTAGCTGGGTTCAACAGTCTTTTCTTTTCTTTCTTCTTCTTCTTTTTTTTTGCTTTTTGGGTCACACCCAGTGATGCTCAGGGTTACTCCTGGCTCTGCACTTAGGAATCACTCCTGGCACTGCGTGGGGATCATATGGGATGCCAGGGGATCGAACCCGGTCGGCTGCATGCAAGGCAAACACCCTACCCTCTGGACTATTGTTCCGGCTCCTGGGTTCAACAATCTTGACTTGGTGAACTGACTTCTAACCCTGTCTTTCCGGAGATAGCCTCAGAACTCATGGATTAAGAGTGAAGACCTATAGAACTACCCACCACCTCTAGCGGCCTATTTCAGGTCCAGGTGCTCATTTGTGCTTCTGACCCAGCAGCTACAAACTAGAGGCTCCCATAGGTTCCCTCCTCAGCTTGGATTAACTTGCTAGGATGGTTCACAGAACTCAACCGTTGCTTACTTATATCCACCAGCTTATTAAAGGGCTACTGTGGCACAGAGGAACAGCCAGATGGAGAGAGACATAGGGGGGAGGTCTGGGGAACATGTCCTATGTAGTGGCTTCTGTTCGTGAGTGTTTTTGGATGTCACGCTCCTGGTGTCCTGTTGTGTTTGCCAGTCTGGAAGCTCTCCGATTATTGATTCTCTATCACATAGATTGTTGGTCACTAAGTTAATTTTCAGCCTTTTCCTCTTCTTTTAGGAAGTTGGGGTCAGGACTAATAAACTTAAGCTTCAAACAATGGTTTGGTTTTTCTTGTGACCACCCCAGACCCCCTCCCCCAGACAAGAGAGCCCCAGGAGCAAAGCCCGAGTCACCTCATGGAACAAAAGACACTTTTATCACTCAGAGAATTTTATCTTTGAATTCTTAAAATACAAAGGTTTCAAGAATCTTGTGTTGGGAACTAAGATCAATTGCCAAACATTAGATGCTTAGCAAAAGATACTTTTAATTTTCTTATCACAATGGTGATAAGAAAACAGTCTGACTCAGGAACTGGGCCAGAGACCATTAATAATAATTATTATTTTTTCACTATTTCACAACCTCCTAGAGAAACTGTAGCATAGGCAATTGCAAAGATTTCATGGAAGATGACAAATAGATACAGTAAAAGTGCTCAGGCTATTTAGTAAAAAATGTTGAGCAGCATCATACTTTTAAATATTAAATTCTAAGATTAACTAGTAGGCACACTGCTGATTAAGCCTGGTGGAATAATCACAAATCTTATTTATGGGAGAACAAGTTTACACAAATTTCTTGAAACCGATTTGTTGATAAGTGCTGAAAGTCTTTTTTTTAAAGAGAAAGTTCATTAATCCTTACTTGCATAAATTTATTTTAGAAAAAATTGTGAAAGAGTTTTTGAAAATTGTTAAGTATAAGGATGTTATTATACTTTTAAGTTGGGAAATATAAACCTGAAATAGTCAAAAGATAGAGAACCACACATGATGGAATACATATAAGAGAAAATATGATGCATTTTTTACAATATTATAAATATTGAAGTTTATTTATGGAAAATATTGAAAACCATTCACAGAATGCAGACAGATCTATAGAAAGGTGTGTTTAATACTTCAAATATTATTAAATCAGAAATAATACAAATAAATATATGAAGCAGGCAGTGATACAGTGATGAAGCAGATGACTGCACATGTATCACTTGTCTTGTCTCACTTGTCTTCCTGTTGTTCACTGATTTGCTCAAGCAGGCGCCAGTAATTTCTCCATTTGTTGGGAATGAGCTCCATTTTTGTTACTGTTTTTGGCATATTGACTACACCATGGATAGCTTTGCCAGGCTCTGCTGTGGCTCTGGGTTCATCCTAGGGGGCCCAGTCTTTTCTATGTCAGACCACCAACCATCCAGGGCCCACGGAGCAGAGCCCTGGGTGTAGACAAGCCTATCTTCTGTCTGCCAGCTGCCAATGCAGCCAGGTACCACAGCCAGACCTGCAACACCCTCGAGGGGCAAAAAGGAATAGAATAGAACAAAACAAATTTGAACAAGTAGAAATAGCTAAGAAGATAAATATAGGGAGAGAAAAATAGCCCAAAGGTCAGGAGCACAAGTTTTGCGTGCAGATACCTGGGTTTGAACCTGGACAATGAATGTTCCCTTGAGCACCATCAGAAACTCAGCCTCAATTATGGTGCATCTTTTACTTTATTTTATTTGGGGGAGTGGGTGAGTTTAGGCCACACCCAGCAGTACTCAAGGATTGCTCCTGACTCTGGACCAGGGATCATTCCTGGTGGCCTTGAGGGACAATATTAGCTACTGGGGATTAAATGCCGATTAGTTTCATGCAAGGTAAACACCCTGCCTGCTGTACTACTGCTCTGGTCCCTATGGATACATCTTTTAAAGCAATCCTGTTTAAATAAGAATTTAATCATATGGGAGGGAAACATTTATCTTAGTGGTAATAGTAAAAGGAATAAAAATTGCACATGAAATAAACTCTCTTTCCATATGTGTGTCATTCTTACTGTTGAGTTCATCTTAGATCTTTTCAGCTCATCCTCTTCTCTCTCTCTTCATGGAAGACTCACTCCCTGGACCCTATGAGGATTTCCTGCAGTAAATAATGCTTATATGTCTCCTTTGTCTTCAGATTGATAGCCCCTTACTGGATTTTCAGTACCTTTTCCTTTGGTTACTCACTTAATTTTTTCTTTGCTTAGTCAAGATGAGAGATCAGGGTCTGATTAATGATTGCTAATGAGTTGCCTTTGGCCCCATTCTTGGAGCACTTGGGTGCGATTCCATCCTCAAATCTACAACTCCTGGAAGCTTGATACATATATCTTCTTGTCCAATTTTTCATGTCTGATTCGCTTTCATCTAGCACAGTTCAGTGCGACTAAAATAGTGGTTTTTCTCATGGAAGTCTTTTTCTCTACATTTCCCTGACACTGAATAAACGGAATTATGAAAAATGAGGATATGAGGTTTGTTGCTTCCACCTAGCTTCCCGTGTTACTCTGTGTACTAGGGACAGTATCTCTTCATCTGTTCCTACCCTTGCCCAACTGGCTCAAGCTCCTTTTCCCCAGAATAAGAGTTATTGTGCAGAGGACAGGATAGGTTGCTTCAGATACACTGGGAGAAAGGATAGTTGTCTGGTTTCTTCTGGCCCCTTGTTATGGCAAGTGAAAAAAGAGATGGTGGGGTTAAATGTGGGCTTTGTCATGCCTCTTTAGAACTGGCCCTGTGATTGACTTTGTAATCAATGGCAAATTATAACAGATATTTTTTAAAGTTTTCATTATTGGTTTATAGAACCAATGGTAGGATTTTGTAGCACAATCTTGTTGCTAAGTCACCCGTTACATTATGTTTTATGTTCATTTTATTGTAGTTAGATAAGATGCTTACAATATGGGTAAAGTACCTGGCATAATGCATCAAGTTACTACACACCCCCTCCCACCAAAGTGCCCACATTGCTTCACCACTGTACAAATGTTGTCTCTACTCTGGCCTTCATCCCTCTACTCTGTCTTCCTCTCCTCTGCTTGGTAATTGGTTAATAACCTAGGCTTGAATTTGTCATTGCTTGATGCTGTCTATTCCCTTGTTTTCTCTCTCTATATTCCACAGATGAGTGAGCTCATCTGGTATTTGTTCTCTCTCTCTGGCTCATTTCATTTACCATGATCCCTCTAGTTCTATCCATGTTGCAGTGAATGGCCTGATTTCAAGGTTTCTTATACTGCATAGTATTTTGTTGTGTATATCGACCGCCCCTTTATCCATTCACCAGTGCTTGGATGTTTGGGTTGTTACCATATTCTGGCCATTGTACTAAGCACTGCAATGAACATAGGCACATCTACGTTCATTACTCACATTTTTATGTGACTTTTCTTTTGGAGGAGAGTGTCTCTACAGGTGGTTTATCAGGAGGTTGGAATAAATCACTGAGGCTATGTGAGAAAATACAGTTTGTGGTAGAAATAAGACAATATTAAAAATTTAAACCATTTCCTTTAGTTGCCATACTTTACCATGTTTATGATGCAATATATTATATGCTATAATACAGTTAATATACTAAATAATATAACAGAAGACATCACTGATCAGGCTAGAGGTACAGCTGGTATTAGCAAAATGATAACATTTCTCTATTACTGTCAATTTGCCACATTCTAACACTATAATGGAATGAAGCTGCTTACCACAGAAGGTAGACAAATTATGATTATATAGAATTTCCTAGTAGCTTCATTTTGAAGCTTTGTCACAATGAATGAATTAATGGTGCTAATTAATTGCTATAGCTCTCATAGTGTGCAAGGTCTATTTTAAACATCACAAAATGCATTTTGTATATTTATTCTCCAACATTCTATCATGCCTTTTTCAAAGTTCTGCAGATGAGGGAACTCAGGCTCAGAGATTCCTGAGCAGAGCCAAGCTACCCCGAGGTTCTGTTTTTCCCCTGCAGTGCTGGCGATCAAACCCTGGGCTTCACACATACAGCACTGTATACTGCCACTGAGTTGCATCCTTTCCCCTCACCCAAGTTTTATAGCTTGTGAAGGTAGAATTTGTGGTTGAGCAGTTTAGCTCCATGATCTATGATTTTTATTATCATGGTAGATGATGAGAAGCCAGATAATTGAATGTTATTCTAAAACTCCAAATTCAGGTATTTTAAACCACTAATTCAAATAATAAGCAAAGAAATTTGGAGAAAAGTCTTTGACAAGAAAAAGTGGAAAAGTTTATTCAATATTTGTATTTATAACTAAAGCTATAGAGTACATACATGTACTTGCTTACACAAAGCTATAGTAGAATACTTACACATATATGAAACTCTATACATTAGTATAAAAGGTAGTGTCAATTATCACTATAGATACCTTATGAAAGAATTCTTCAGCCTTTTATACCAAGGACTGGCATCTATCCACACCACACTTCATGGGCCAGCAGTTATAACCACTGTGGAGACCGCAGTTTCAACCTGTGGACATGGACATGGACCAGTGGTTGAAGACCTCTGCACTCTGTTACACAATAATAATTTCATTAGTATATCTTTCTCTTCAGGTATTTTAAAAGAAATTTTTTGCAATATTGCCTGCCCTCTCTGATATATAGAAATAACACCAATAATTTACCAATATTTCTGTAAGACTTTTCTCTGTAGCAATTATAAAATTGTGTTGGCTCATTCTTTATTTTCTCATACCATTTTCCATAGACCATCAATAGTTTGCATTTCTTAGATGGATGAATGTAGTTTTGAGTCTAATTTTTTGGCCAAAGACGAGAGCAAATCAGACACTGATGTTAAATTCATAACCTTGGACCTCCTCAGAAACATTCTCTAATCAAATCAGCTCCTGGGAGCAGATTATTTACATCTGGAAAGACAAACATTATGTAAATGCTGCGTCTTCCCACATTTCTGAGAGTGACTCTGAATTATCCTCAGGTGGGGACGTCTGCCTCATCTCCTGGGTGTAGTGACCTGCCTCATTTGTCAGACTGTAGAATTAGCTACCTTTCCATAGGACTCCCTTGCAAGGCGATTTCTGATGGGTTTCTGTTGTCTTCAGTGAATCTTTTTGCTTTTTCAAAAAATTCCTGAGTCTACTAGAACATTCTTGGGATGCCTTTTGAAAAGTGTGTTGAGATGTTTTATAGGCGTTATGCAAAAAAATATATTTTTTTTAAAAAAAGAGATCTGGCCTGCATTCACAAACAAAATTAACTTTAAAGCTAGATTTTTCTTTTATGTGGAAATTTCTATCATAAAGCGCTTCCTCCATTCTTCTAACTTGAAAAATCCAAAGTACCAGATATCCGAGAAAAGAAATAGCTATGCAAAAAAAGATTAGGAAATGAATAGAGATTAGAAAAAGCTTTACTTTCATGCATATAGGGTAATGGACTGTGAAAACTGAAATCTCTGTATTTACTGAGACAACTGAATCACAAAGAATTACAGTGATTTTCCGGATGTGACAAAGTGGGAGAGGGGAGAGAAGCCTCAGTGTATTTCTCTTTTGTTCCTCCAGATAGAAGCCACTTGAAGATTGGGAGAGTAATGAATGGTCCTGCAAGAGAGTTCCCGCGTTGTCACTTTGTCCTACCATATTTAGATGGTGGTAAATGGCAGAATGACCTTAACTAATCTATTGGGCTGCCATGACAAAATCCCATAGACTGGACAGTTTAAGCAATGAAAGTTTTCATGTTTTGGAGGTCAGAAGTCCAGGTTGGCAGGGGTAGATCCTGGTGAGACCTCTTCTTGGCCTACAGATGGCCACTTTCTAGTGTGTCCTGTGCGAGAGAAGACAGAGTTGGCTCACTGCTGTGTCTTAGGACAATTGCGCTATCAATTTGGGGCCCACCTTATGACTTCATTTGCTCTGAACTCCTCAGAGGCTGCATCTCCATGGAGAGCTACACCTGATGATGAGGGCTTTAGTATAAGAAATGGGATGTGGAGAAAACAAACATTCCATCTTTCTTTTTAAAAAAGCACCCTTCATTTTCACTTTAATGATTCCCCACTCTCTTTCCTTTGTTGTGCTGACTGGGAGTTGTTTGCACTAGGTTATGGTGCTCTCCGAGGGTCACCCAGTGGGGTTGTGGTGCTTGCACGCTTGGTTGCAGTGCTTACTGGTGGTTGTCTGCTTTAGCGCCTTGCACAATTGTGGACAGTATGCCAGAGATCACACACTGTTGTGACACTAGAAATCCCAAATAGAGTGGGCCTGGACCTGAACACAGTTTCAGGTTGTTACCTCCAGCCTACAAGGTCACAGGTCACTGAGTCTGTTCTATCTTCACTATAGAAACTGTTTATTGTCCCGCCCCAGGTCCTCACCCCCAAATAGGCAAAGGGAGGTTGAATAGGCATAAGAAATGGGTTTGACATCACACATTACTGGATTGGAACTTTGTGACCACTTACTACCTAGGTGACACATTATTGAATCTTTCTGAACCTCAGTTTTTCCATTTGTACAATGGAAATAATGGTATAAATGAGTGTTGTATAAAGGCAGGAGCTGATGTCTTCATAGGGCTCTGTGAACTTATAAATGTCAACTTATATGTAATTGACAATGTCAGTATATAAATGAGGGTGATGAATTCACACATTCTCAGCATAACTGGGGGACTCTTTGTTTTGTCTAAATAAGACTAGTAAAAGCAAATATTTTCTAGTCTTTGGTGTTCTTATAGTAAAATAATGATAGAAGTAAAGCTGATTTTATGAAATATAAAAATAGGGAATAAGCAACATCATGAAGTCATATATTGCTATGTAATTTTCAAAGTGATTTAATAAATGACTTCGTGTAAAAAAGACTCTTGACAGATTACAATCCTCTGTTTATTTTTTCTCTCCCATCTTTGAATTTTAAAACACTTTGAATTTACACTAGTGAAAGCATTCCACACTCTATCCTCTTATTCTGGAGGGCCCCAAGGTATAATTAGGATCCCCCAAATGAGATTTCCTGGGAGAAAGATTTTAACTTCCTACAGAAAAAGCTGTAGGATCCTGTGAACCATCTGACTGAGGAAGGAGTTTCCTCACGAGCTGGTGAGTTGCTCACCTCTGAACCAAAATCACTTGGCAGAAACATCATGGAAGGTTTCAAGCCATGGGCAGGAAGTTGCAATCCATGTTTTAGTAATCCCTTCCACCCTAAAATTCTGGGATTACAGAATGTCATTAGCAGGAAGTCTGTTGCTTTAGAAAAGGATGTACAAATGGAAATTACCTCAGTGCCTGACTTAGGACTTAGGAAAATAGAACTCTGATTGGTCTGTTCTGGCTGCCCTGGAACTAGAAGTCCTTTCAGATTGTCTCATGTCTTAAGGCTACTTTCTGATCATGACTTAGGCACTAAATATAGTCTGGGAAGTCCCATTGTGTATCCGACTGTGGGAGCCAAAGCGGAGGCTTGCTTCTTACCTGGTGTCTAACACTTCATTAGATCCTGGACATGATTCTTTGTGAGATGCCAACACAGGCATTTCGTTACAGATTCAGGAAATGATGAAGAGATAAATATTAAAAAGAATTCTTTCAAGGAAGATATTAATGAAGTGTTAATGCACTTCATTCTCTTCCCAGAGTAGAATTCTCTAGAGAGCTTGGGATTTATGGGAGTGAGGGTTAATCCATGCCAATTGAATCCTGATCTTCATTAGTAGCAAAGTAAATATGAATATTAATTAAAATACTGATTTAAACTCCACCTTGTCAGCAAAATTCCTTGAAAATGTCTATCTAGAGCATTTTGCTTACTCAGTTATGAAAAACTAAAGCCAAAAAAATCTAATATATACATTTCCTAGTTCTGAAGTGGAAAACAATCATAACATTGTATTCTCCAAACTGAACAGTTTGAGACGCAGCATTTCCTTCATGAAGCAGCTTCAAAAGAGACGTGTGAAAGAGCCTTTGAAAGAGCTTCCGGAGCTCCATCAGTTTTAAAAACTGCTCTGTGTTTCAAAGGTATTGGTAATATGGGCCTTGTAAATACTTTACATTTAGAGATCAGTTTTTTTTTTTTTTTGTCGTTGTTGTTGTTGTTACCATTCTATCCTAGAATCTTAAGTCAAAGATATTCAGGACAGCTTTGCTGGAAAGGAAGATGTACTTGTAAATCTGTTATGTGTCCTCCTTGAAAACTCTGCTTTTGAGTTTAGTATTTATTCCTGACAACAAAGGATACTTTAAAGTACACAGTATTTTTTCTGCATTTGAGTTTGAAATGCCTTCAAGATGCCCCCAGAGAACCTGAAATGCCTCATTACAATTTTTGATCAACAAAGAGACAAACCACTCCCTGCTGTATCTTAGAGACATCTTTAAATGACCTTTTATATTTGAAATCACTTGGGGAAGGGGAAAAGAGGAAAGAAAAACACAGAATAGGGAGCCTTGAAAATTGAAATCAAAGCCTGCATTTCTTCCACCAATTACAGTATAAGGCCATACTTTGCTTCTGGGGTTTGAGAAGTGGTTGATGAATAGAAACCTAGAAACTTGATTTTGTTCATCATTTAGTATAAGGACAAACTTTTCATTGTTGGTTTTTCTCTCCCACTCTTGGGTCTTGTTCTAGGCTTGTAAGGTTTGATCAGGATGCTCATGGGAATGGAAGCTGCCGGTTCTGTTCTTATCTTTTGAAGTCTCCTTTATTTGTTGGCATGAGATGGGCTGAGTTGGGTTGGGTCTCTCTCTGTGACCATATTACTTAGGTTAATGACCCTATAGGTTTAATCCACAGCCAATTTGATAAGTGCATGCAATGAGGAAATAATACTTGTTTTAAGTATTCCTGGTCAGTAAAACCCTGAGATTAAATATCAAATGATATAAGCAGTGACTTCTCTACTTAGTCCACAACTTTTGCTAGAGATTCTACTCCCCCATTGTGCCCCACAAGTACAAAATTCAAGACAATATAAGGCATATAAAAGACTGGAAAAAATGTGATGAGCTTCTCAAAGACTTTGAGAATTTATTTCCAAAAACATTGTGATTTAATTCCATGGAGCTCAGCAAGGAAGTGGTCTCTGGTGTTGGGTGAGTGCTCACACAGACCCTCGGGAAGGCTTTGTGCAAGCTGGGATGGAGTGGGACATATTGGTGGTAGAAACAATGAGATTTTCTTTTTTTTAAAAAAATTAAAACTTTATTTAAACACCTTGATTTACAACAATGACGTTTCCTAATTCCCTTCTGTTCTGAAAACACATGGCTCTAAAAAATGTTACAAAAGCACATTTCACAGTATTGCCTTAATCTCATGCTTTTACAAGTATTAAGAGATCAGCAACCAGTATTTTAGATTTTCACTGAAAATGTAAGTAACCTGCTTGTGTTTTCTAAAATTTCCTCCCATTATGAAGTTATTTCCTATCAAAGCTATCATTAAAATTATCATTAGACTTCAAAAAATAGGATTTGAAGCCCATTTTATAGGAAATTTTATCTTAAAGGAAGCCTTCATGATATCACTGTATCACTGTCTTCCCGTTCATCATCGATTTGCTCGAGCGGGCCCCAATAACATCTCCATATGTCCTGTCTCATGCTAGTAGAGCCCAAGGGCATCTGCTTGCTCCAGGAACATAAAGAGCCCCAATTCATTCCGAATGAGGTCTATAATTGTTACTGGTATTTGGCATATCAAATACAACACGGGTAGCTTGCCAGGCTCTGCCGTGCAGGTAGCATACTCTTGTAGTCATCTCTAAGTCCAGCAATTATTGATGAACCGCGTGGCCGCTTGCGGCCGAGTGAGCCGGGCTGTGATAGGCTGGTCTGCTGGGTGGAGTTCTGACGAGAGAGAAGTCCAGATGTGGAATATGGAGGCCCTCATGGAGTGGGGGGGTCGTCTGGCTTGTTGCAAGGCTCTGCTGGGGTGGTGGGCCAGGGCTAGAACCCGCCATCCCTCCCTGGGCACCTCGTGAGCGGCTGGGCACAGGGAGAGCAAGTAGCAGCTCGGCCCCATGTCTGTGAGTCTCTCCTTCATTACCTTCATGATATAAGAATTAAAAATGCTACATCCTGGAAGGCCTACATGTTAGTACCATGACCAGGCTTGAGAGAGAGTACAGGGGTTCAAGCTCTTAATTTTCATCTGGCTGACCCAAACATTGAATCACAATTTTGCACCCTTACATTGGACTGCAGGCTGGAGTTCTGAACCTTTTGAGCAGTGCACCCCACCCCAAACAATCACTATCACCACTGTGCCAGACTCTAGAGTACTTTTCATATATAAATTTTAATAATCCTTTGCAATATGTACTTAGCCCAAGAGGTTGTCTGACAGACTTTGTAATACAAATGAGTGGCTCAGTGAATGGTTAAATCCCACCGTTTCTCTGTTTTCTCCCCCGTGTATCTGATCATCAGAGCTGGAATATTAAAAGTCTGACTGTTTAGGTGCTTGTCTTCCCATCTGGGCTTCAAAGACAAACTGATTTCAGAATCCAGCTTTGTATTTCAAGGTCACTTTGGCAGCATTGCCAGAGAACTTATGTTAATGTCATTTGTGTATATTTACTAATTCACTTCGAGATCTACAGGCGGTTTATCTGCATTTTAATCTTTTAAATTTCCCCTTCTCTAAATAAATTTTTAGAGTAAGATGTTAAACAGTCCCAGGAAAGTGAAGGCCTTGCCCTCACAAGGAATATTCCAGTTCTAACCCCCTTTGCATCTAATCGCTCATGTATAGTAAGAGAATTAATGTTTTCCCCAAATTCAAGCATTCTTACTGCCATGTAACATCTATTTGACAAAAGTCGTGGTGCACAATGATTAAAATATGCAAATCTCTTCATAATAGGCTGATTTAACAGTTGTTGCTCTGCTCATGGAAAATCCCTAATGATCTCAGAAGCAAAGCAGTTTGTCATTAAGTTTTAATTGTTGATTAAATGAGAAGGAAATGTACACAGGACTTTCTAAACCTCTACTTAAAATGAAGCAAACTTCTGATCAATTCTCCCAGTAAATTTCCAAAGTATACAGAAGTCTGCATGTACAAAGATACACAACAACTCAGGGTAAGTTGGGGCATCTCTGTCAAAACCTACTCTGTGTTGTTGTGTATCTTTGTACATGAGATCTTTAAAGATCTCATTGGCGGTGTTATGAATATATATTCATAACACCGTCAATGAGATCGTGTTTATTTCCTATGATGGCTATTTTTTGTTCAGCGTTCCTTACTGGTTATTTCCAGGCATGAGATGTGCAAGAAAGCACAGTGAGATACAAGGTGGCATTGTCCCAGGGAGGCTGCATTTCTGTCACCATCCCTTGGGAGACTTCTAACGGGAGTTTGGTTTCTGAAACCAAAAGGCATGGAAGTGAGGAGCAAGTGTTGAGGGGCTCGAATGCACTGAGTCTCAGATAACTGGGCTGTCACTCCAAGGACGCACACACATACTTGAACTTAAAGGACTTTGAAATCCACAGCTCTGGGGGAGTGGCCTGAACAGTTGTTGGGTCAGGTGCAGGGTGGGGGAGGCACAGGACAGTTAAGCAGGTTGCTTGGTGGGGGTCTGTCTGTTACGCAGTGGAGGATGGGCCGCTTCTGCCAGAGCATAGGAATCTCAGTGATGCTGATTTAACAAAGTGGGCGCTGGTGGTCCTGTTGTCGCTGCGCCATAGATGTGCTGTGCCTTCAGTGTAGGAAGTGAGGGAAGGACTCCCTCAATTCCTGTCCTCCAGGGCAGGCAGAGCTTGGCAAAACTTTGGATGGCAACTTGTTCACCTTCTTCAAGAAATGGAAGACTGACAACATTAAAATGACTCTGTTTCTTAACAGTCACCTGCCTGAATGATGTATTGCCTGTCATCATCCTGTTAAGGCCTGTTGTCAGAGAAAAACTGTGCTCAATTTTTCCATTAGGGTTGAGGCTGCAGTATTGGCTGGGTATTATGAAAAATACTTTTCGGATGAAGAAACTGAGGCTTAGGGAGATTAGCTTGTCCTCGGCCTCATCTTAGCTCACAAATGTGAAGCCAAATGGAAATGTGAATCATTTGGCAACCTGTTCGGTCGGCACTCTTTCTCCTGTCCTAGGCTCTGTTGAGATGGAAAGTTATTTGTCCCTAAATTCCCCAAGATTCAGGCTGACGGACTGTATTTTTCAAAACGCCAGGGATGGAGGAAAACTTTACTGGTTGGGATGGCTGAAAATGTTTCACCTGAGTGAGCAACTCTGGTAGTCGTGGGCCCTGGGCTCCATCTCCGGCACTGCAGGCTTCTTCATGCACTGACTGGAGTGACCCCTGAACACCTCGAATGGGCCCCCCAAAATTGAAATTTTAAAAAAATCCCAAACTACAACCCAACCTATCCCCCAAATAATAAATGTGTGGACCTGGTATTAAAAATCCCTCATCTAAGACAGTTGAGGAAGTTTGGGAGTTTTAATCATGTAGAAGAAAGATGCTGATAACTCCTTTAAAGAATGTCCAGATACTTGAATTTGTTAAAAGCCTGTTTGAGTAGCATCATAGGAACCTGTAGGGGAGAATGGTAGCGAGAAATTTATTTAAACAACTGTAGGGATTGGAGAGATAGTACAGTGGGTAGGGTGCCTTGCCTTGCATACAGCTGACCCCAGTTCAATCCTTGGTTCCACATAGGGTGTCCTGAGGCCCCGATAGGAGTGATCCCCGAGAGGAGTAAGTCCTGAGTGCCACCAGTATGGCCCTTAAACTAACAAATAAACAGCTGAATTAGGGCAAAATTAAAGTCAACTCCCAGAAATGGTATCGGTTTGTCCCCCCACTACAATAGATAAGCTCAGGTGTTTTGCTTGTATTTAATTCACATACACTTTTTTAAAAAACTCTTTTCCACATTTTTCAAATTAAAGCACTGTGATTTACAAAGTTATTCATGGTTGAGTTTTAGACATAAAATATTTGCAGCACTGATCTCACCACCAGTATCAACTTTCTCAACCAGTGTTCCCGGTTCCCTACATATGCCCCTGCTGCACCCCCCAAGCCTGCCCTCTTGACAGGAACCTTTATAAGTTTGGTTGTTTAAATCAACACTTGATTTCAGTGTTGTTGACTCTGTGATGTGGATGTTTGGCTCTGTCATACCTTAACAGTACCTAGCTCCTCTTACCTGGCCCCTGTTGCTTCTCATCTTTCTCATCATATAGGTTTTAAAGCATTACTTTGGGAATCCTGGTAACTTCTTGCTTTACAAAGTGGCACGTGGTGATACGGAAGGTCAAAGTTCCCTTTCCTGTCTTCCGGACAAGATGAACATATTTCTGCTAGTCCGCATTATTCATATAGTAACTTTTGATGGCAAACATTTTGCAGTCCCTGACGTTTCTGTAAAGGCAGCCACAGAAGCTGGTTGAAGGGGGCTGTAATCAGACAATTATCTGGCAAATCAAATCATGCTCTGAGGTTCTGAATTATTCAGAAATGTTGTTGTTGTGAACTTACACTCTTCCTCATTAGCATGGAGTTGGTCTGCCAGGCTGCTTCAGTCATGCAGGGAGAATTTGGGTCCTGTCTGGCCTGTCATCTCTGTTAACTCACAAGATAAACTTGGCCAGGCTGCATCTTGGCTGGGACAGAAGGAGGGGAGCCCAGGAGCAGATGTACCCACTGTATCTGGCCTAAAGTCTCAGCACTAGATTGAAGCATGGGTCGAGGGGTAGGCTCATGCCCCAGGAGGCGACATGGGGAAGGAACATCCCTGTAGCCCACTTTGGTCCCTGAAATAACACAAAATATTCCACTGTACAATTTGATAGGGATTTTGACCGGTAATCACTGGGAGCGGTTAGATAGGGGGTTGCTTTGTGGGTTGTTCAGGATTTGTTTTCACTGCATTTTTAACCCTTCATATGTATTTCCTCATCCCCACTCTCTCCTCTGACAATGGAATTGAGGCCCCAGAGCAAGTGTCCAAGCGACACAGCTGTGCAGTGACAGATGGGCTTCTTATCTCAACCCATTCACATCCTTTGCGTGCCATCCTTGCATCCTCGCCATAGGACAGAACCTTATCTTCAAGTTGAGAGACTTGATTTTGTTTGTCTACATACTGGTTTCTGTTTTCCCAATCAGTGTCAGGAGGGCTGTGCTACCATGAACTCTGGGAGAAAAGTCTTCCTTGGAACTTACCACTCTTGGAAATTTTGGGCACTTCTTGGCTTAAGACAGTTTAATTCCAATCTCTTTCTCTGTCTCCACATTACCCTCTCTCCTGCATTTTTTAGTTCTGTTGACCAGCTCTCCATCTCTGTTGCCTTTGGCTCTTTGCTGCTGCTTTCTGTCCTTAACTCCCATATATAAGAGAGATGGTGTTTTAAAAATAGAATGATAACTATGTGTTTGTGTGAAGAACTCTTCTGGGAATGCTAAAGTTCACCATCTTGGGGTTTGATTAGATAAGTATTAGATAAAGTTATCTTAAACCTATACTACTATAAACCAATTAAAGTTGATTAGTAATTATTACTTGATAAAATATTTGTAGGATGATAAATATTTTGTTTCAAGGGTTTTTTTTGTTTTGTTTTGATCATACTTGGCAGTGCTCAGGGTTTACTCCTGGGTAATATGGGTAAAAGCTCAGGGGATCACTCCTGGAAATTCTCAGGGGTCCTTACAGAATTCCAGGATCAAACCAGGGTCATCCACATGCAAAGAAAGTTTCTTAATCCTTATATTATCTCTCAATTTAAAAAAATGGATATATACTACCTGCATAAAACTCAAGTTTTGATTTGGTACAAAAGGTCTATTTTGTTATGCTAGAAAATTGACGTCACATCTCATGACTTCCTTGACAATGAGTAGAAGCCTAAAAACTTCCAATATCTTTTTTTTGACAATGGTATGGAACACTCACCAGAGAGATAGGTGCATGGAAATTAAAGGCAAATATGTGGTTCATTTCTCATGAACATAGTTTTGTTGAGATTCAGCTGTAGATCTATCTTTCCACATTCTTGGTCGAAGAAAGCCAGCACTTGTGCCGCTTGGCTAATGTTTGGTGCTATTAGAACGATGTCATCAGCGAAGCAGAGGTGGTGTAGTTGCCAACCATCTATCTTCACTCCCATTCCTTCCCATTCTAATTGTCACATGATGTTCTCAAGGGTGGCACTGAAGAGTTTTGGTGAAATGGTATGAACCCTGCTGAACCACTCTTTTGACATCAATGATCACTTCTTTGTAGAATGGTGAGATCCTGGTGGTGAATCCTTAATACAGCTCACGAAGGATCTTGATGTATTGGGTTTGACGCACTGTTTGGCTAGGGCTTCAATGACCGCTTCATTCTCCACAGAATCAAAGGCTTTTTTTTTTTTTTTTTTTGTTTTGGGTCACACCCGGTGATGCTCAGGGGTTACTCCTGGCTCTGCACTCAGGAATTACTCCTGGTGGTGCTTGGGGGACCATATGGGATGCCGGGATTGAACCCAGGCCGGCACAGGCCGGCTGCGTGCAAGGCAAATGGCCTACCCGCTGGGCTATCGCTCTGGCCCCCAAAGGCTTTCTTTAAATCAATGAAAGTGAGACAGAGTGGCATCTTGAACTCCCTACAAACTTCGATGAGCTTGGTGTGGATATGGTCGATTGTGCTGAATCCTTTTTTGGAAGCCCACTTGCTCGCATGGTTGTCCTTCATCTAATGTTCTGCCAATCCTGTTCATGATGACTCCAGTGAACAGCTTGTAGATGACAGACAACAGGCAGATGGGGCGATAGTTGCCAATGTTGTGGATGTCTCCCTTCTTGAACAGTAGAACTGTCCTGCTGGTTTTCCATTGGAGGGCACCTTCCATTCAGACAGGTAGGGTATGAAGAGCTGAGTCAGTGTACTGATGAGTACTGAAGGTGGATTCTTCAGGTGTTTGGGTCTGACTTTGGGCCTGGTGCTGTTCCCTTCTTTACCGATGAAACAGCATGTTGGATTTCAGAAGAGAGAATGTTGGGAATGACATATCCATCCCTGCGGAATTTGGTATGTGGGCAGGTGGACATGGCTATCAAAGAGATCTGAGAAGTCATGGATAGTCACCATTGCCTTTCTGGAAGATGTGATAGATCCATCAGGATGTTGGAGGGAAGTCATCTTGGTCTTTTAGTTGGTGAAGGACAGGCGGACATATGCTCTGGGCACATCTCTTCAACTCCACCATTCTCCCTGCATTAACATACGCCTCAGAGACCTGGGCCCTACGAAAGCAGGATGAGAATGCTATTCGGGTCTCCCAGAGAGGAATCAAAAGAGCTATGCTTGGAATATCACGCCTCACTCAAGTGAAAGAAGGAATCCGAGCTCCGACCTCCATCACTTTTCCAGAGTCAGGGACGCTGTCTCGCTTGCCAAGGTATCGAAAATCAGATGGGCTGTACATGTAATGTAATTTGGAGATGACCACTGGACTAGATCTGTTACCAAATGGATCCCACAGGACGTCAAAAGATCATGTGGCCTCCCACCTACAAGATGGTCAGACTTCTTCGTCAAGACCCTGAATGAATGGTTTGAGGCTCTTTGTATTCCTGAAGCAAGCAGATGCCATTGGGCTACACTGGTACATGATAGGGTCAAATGGAAATGTTACTGGTGCCCGCTTGAGCAAATCGATGAATAACGGGATGTCAAGTGATCAAGTGATCAAGTGAAGGGACTGATATCCTCTCCACTAGAACAAGCAGAGAGTTTTTTCTTTTTAGAGATAGAATACAATTTTTTTAAATTATACCACCATGAGATAGACAAAGATGCTCATAATTGGGTCTCAGTCATATAGTGTTCCAGCACCCGTCCCTTCACTAGTACCCAATTCCCACCACCAGTGTTCCCACATTCCCTCCCACATTCCCACCCACCCCCAGCCTGCTCTATAGAAGACACTTTTCTTTTTTTTCACAAGATAGTGGTTTGTCTTTTATTGTTAGTACTGAAATTTCATGTCAGTCAATATGATTTGCTGGTAGATTAATGATAGGGTTTCAGCATACAATGTTCCAATACCATACCCTGCACCAAAGTGTCCGTTTCCCTCCATCATTGACTCAGGGTATGTACTTTGCTCTCCCCTCTACCTCCCACACCAACCATGACACATTCTGTGGGTTAGTTCAGAGATACTATTAATTCAGGCCATTCATTATCACTCTACTGTTTCTTTATGTCCCATGCCTGCAAGAGAATCATTCCGTTTCTATCTCTCAACTGACTCGCTTCACTCAGCATGAGCCCCTCTATTTCCATCCCCACAGCATCAAACTGAATAATTCCATCCTTTATTATAGCTGAATACTAGTATTCCATTATGCACATATACCATAGTTTCTTTAATCAGTCACTTGTTCTTGGACACTTGGGTTGTTTCCAGATTTTGGTTATTGTGACTAATGGTACAAATAACACAGGGCAGCAACTGTCCTATCTAATAGAGTTTTTGGGCCCCTGGGGTAGGTGCTAAGAAGTGTTGTTGCTGGGTCATATTGAAGATAAATTCCTAGGGTTTTGAAAAACGCTCATATTTTTTTCCAAAAGGGATGAGCCAGCTGACATTCCCATAAGCAGTGGAAGAGTTCACTCATAAACACAGATTTGCTTCTGTTCTTTGTGACATATACAGAGAAGACACTTTCTTTTCCTCTCTTTCTCTCTCTCTGTCTCTCTCTCTCTCTCTCTCTCTCTTTTACACATTGTGGCTTTCCCTACAGACATTTAGGGTTTATCATGAAAGTCTCTGTGTATATTCAATGCTGAGTTATAGTCTGACATTACCATTTCCCATAATTAGTAGGACACTGGTATATATATATATATATATATATATATCCCATTAATGAATGCAGTCATTCTATATCTGTCCTTTTCCTTCTGACTAGTTTCACTGAGCATGAGAGTCTCCACATCCATTCATTTGCAGGAAAATTTCATGACTTCATCTTTTCTGACAGCTGCATAGTATTCCATTGTGTAGATGTACCATAGTTTCTTTAGCCAGTATTCTGTTCTCGGGCACTTAGATTGTTTCCAGATTCTGGCTATCGTGAATAGAGCTGTGATGAACATCGAAGTGCAGATGGTTTTTCTGCTGTGTGTTTTGGGTCTCCAGGATATATTCCCAGGAGTGGTATTGCTGGGGTTGAATGGGAGCTCAATATCTAGTTTTTGGAGGAATGTCCATATTATTTTCCAAAAGGACTGGACCAGTCTACCAACAATGGATGAGATTCCCTTTTTTCCCACATCCCCACCAGCACCGGTTTTCTTGATGCTTTGGATGTGTGCCAATCTCAAGCAGAAACTGGGGTCGCATTGATACAAAGGATTGTTGGCTCAGAGCTCATCTGTATGAATAGAGTTGGAAGGAGGTGACTTTTGGGTCAGCTTCCAGCTCTCCAGCTTTCACCAATGGCGAGATATCAGGCAGCCTTTCCTTGTGATCCTTACACAACACTTGTGACTTGGGAGTGACATATTTTTACTGTTTCCTAATGTTTTGAACTATACTAGTTTCTCATAAACATCAGAGTTAGAAAGTGATGAATTTTTATTTGTAGTCTGTGGACAGATAATTACAAAGAGCCCTAATGCCAGTTTTTTTAAATACTTTTTACTGTTTTAGCAACTTTATTGGCATTGATTATTTAATCCTTAAAACATTTGAAAATAGATGGGCCTAGTGCAGCAGGTAGGGCCTTGTATCTAACCTGCTGTGGTTCCATTTCCAGCACCCCATTCGGTCTCCTAGCCCTGCCAGGAGTGATTCCCTTAGAACAGAGTCAGGAGTAAAGCCTGAGCTTTGCTGAATCCCAAAAAGAAAACACTATCACTATCACTATCTTCCCGTTAATCATCCATTTGCTAGATCGGGCACCAGTAATATCTCCATATGTCCTGTCTCAAGCTAGTAGAACCCAAAGGCATCCGCTTGCTCCAGGAACATAAAGAGCCTCAAACCATTATATTAGGTCATGGGAATGACCTAATATAAATGTTACTGGTATTTGGCATATCAAATACTACATGAGCAGCTTGCCAGGCTTGCCGTGCGGGTGGCATACTGTTGTAGTCACCTCTAAATAAAGCATTTATAGATGAAGCGTGTGGCTGCTAGCCAGGCTGTGATAGTCTGGTCTGCTGGGTGGAGTTGTGAAGAGAGGGAAGTCCGGATGTGGAAAATGGCGGGCCACATGGAGGGAGGGGGGGTCGTCTGGCTTGTTGTGAGGCTCTACTGGGGTGGCAGGCCAGGGCTAGAACCTGCCATGCCTCCCGGGCGCCTCATGAGCAGCTGGGCACAGGGAGAGCAAGTAGAAGCTCTGCCCCATATCTGAGAGTCTCTGTCTGGTTCAGCATACCTGGGCTGGATTGAAAAAAAAAAACTGCTGCAGGGTTGGTGTTGATGATCCAGGCTGTGATAGTCTGGTCTGCTGGATGGAGTTGTGATGAGAGAGAAGTCCAGATGTGGAAAATGGCTGGCCCCATGGAGGAGGGGGTGTCGTTTGGCTTGTTGTGAGGCTCTGCTGGGGTGGCAGGCCAGGGCTAGAACCCGCCATGCCTCCCGGGTGCCTCATGAACGGCTGGGCACAGGGAGAGCAAGTAGCAGCTCTGCCCCATGTCTGACCTCTTACTCACTTAACTTTTGTTATTTTTGCTTTTTTGGGGTCACACCCGGCAATGCTCAGGGGTTACTCATGGCTCTTTGCTCAGGAATTACTCCTGGTGGTGCTCGGTCACGTGCAAAGCAAACACCCTACCTGCTGTACTATCACTGTGGCCCTTATTCACTTAATTACAGTCTGCTCTGATGGCATCCACATATGTGTATACACAAGTAGTAATATGTACACATGTAAATGCATGTGGCTCTAAAGAAAGTTGGCAACCTTCTGTCTTTAACTGGAATTTGGGGGTGTGGGTGCATCCTGGGCATCTGGAGTCTGGCAGCAGCTGAAGGCCTACTGAGTTTCAATTTGCCGGAGACACGGACAGGCTGCGGGCGTCGCTGAGATCTGGAGAAGGATGAGCGCAGGTCTGGGCATGGTGTGGGCTCACTTCCCCGGCGTCCTGCGCCACGCCGTGGGTCTGGAGCAGGCTGCGGCCGTTGAGGCCGGCAAGACTCACCGGAGTCCCGCAAAGACCATCGTGTGCGAATTCCATCACCTGAATGGATTAAAGCCAAGGCATGTTGGGTCTGAACCCTGCACAGACACCCTGTGGGAGCCCTCCACCGTCCAATGTAAGCACACATACTTACTAGGAGATGTGGGCTGGGTTTCTAGCTGTCTCTCTCCGGCAGATTGAAAAGAAAACAAAAGAGAGAAAATAAAGCAATAGAGAATTGTTTTGAATCGCGACTGATAAGTTTGTGACTTATTCTATGCTTACTATAATTGTTGACATGTTTTGTAACATATCGGTCCTTTCTAAGAATGTTGCTAATTGAGAGTATTGCTAGTTCATTGTCAGGAGTTCACTGAAAAATGCATTATGGTCACTCTCAGCCTCAGGATGTCATATACTCAACTGAAGAGTGTTAAAGAGGCGTTCTATTTCTGGCCTTGGAGAGGGTTTCTGGATTTTAATGTCCTCACAGGACAGAAAGGAGTCCAGTCATTCACTGGGGAATTGAAATGGTTTCTGGCAAAGTGGTTTAATCAAGAGATAATATAATCAAGATGGATTATGATCCTAGAAGCAAGGCACATGCCTCTGCAGGAGGCAAGAAGGATCAGACTGTGGTCAGGACATGGATTTGGAGAAAGACTTAAATCAATTACATTCATCTTCAGGTCCCAACTTGGATAGTATTGCCTCCGGGGTGCTTTCCTACCCACTACTCCCACTCCTTGGATCATATCTTTGCCAAATGTCTTATTATTCTGTTGTATTTGGTCCCATTTCATTGTATTTTCTGCTGTCTCTTATCCCTGCTAGGCTATGAAGTTTATGAAGCTAAAGATGGCAGCTGTACTGTTTACTGCTTCTCTCTTCCTCTCTTTTAGCCCATTACATCCCATGCTCCATATTTATTCAACAGTGGCAGAGAAAGAGGAAGGTCCTATACACAGTTTTAAGTCCTCTGGAAAGTTTTAAGTTGTATAGACAGTTCTCTGAGCTCAGGAAACAAACTATTCTTTCATAGTCTCAGGCTTTAAGAGAGTTGGTGACCTGGAAGGGCTTACTCACCTTATCAGGTCTTTCTGTGGCTCGTTGGTGAGAAGATCTAGTCTCTTAGAATGGTGAAAATACACAATACATTTTGTTGCTAATTCTCATGAAGCTACACTTTAGATCCTCAAAAGGTTTTTAATTTGCAATCTAAAGTTCATATGCTTGGACCACTAGCATCTCTTGCTTCTAGCCCCTGAAAACAGAGAGTGCTTACGTGATATGGGTGTTTGATACCTACAAAGATACATGAAATTGCACAGCCTGTATCGAATTGTAGTCTGATCAGTCTCTGCTGGAACTAAGCAAAAGATTTTGGGAAGCTACATATTATATACTTATCTTTGGAAGAACCTGAATGAAGATAAGATTTCAAGAAATATACCTTTAGCATGCACATAATTTTGCCTGTTATTACCACCTTTCTATCAGGCAATTGACTCTTCTCCCAAATGAATGAAATATTGGAAAAAAATTACAGAATACTACTTAATTTTTTCCTCCTCATATACTTTCCTATGGAAAAGTTAAGTATTCAGAAAGTTGTATGCAATTTGCAAATTATTTAGATTGGTTCTGATATATATTTATTTGTTTTCCTTTGAAATACTGTTCATAGAAATAGCAATCGTTGATTTTAATATTTATTTTATTGGATAATATAACTAATGTGGAAGTTTATGAATATATTATGCTATATTCTTTCATATAGATGAATATACAAATGAACAGTTTTCAGGTAATTCATAGGATTTCAAATATTGATCTGTGTAATTCTTATAGCTACTTAGAAGATATCAAATGACAATATATTACAGAGACATGATATGTAGTAAGAGATTGTAAAATATCTTGACTTTCCCTTTTCCCTAGTTTCTTTTGAAGGAAAAACAAATATTCTTATGGTTTCAGATACATTGCCAGTATAAATTACCATATATTAGTTGAACAAAATGTACACTTTTATTATGTTATAATGGAAATATATTTGTTTTAGTAATTACTTTGAGTTTATGGTGTTAATTAAAGTATCTAGGGCTATGCTGAAGTCTGACCAGCTTAGCAGAAATGACCCTCTAAATATATGCTTTAATATGTGTTTATTCAGCTATAATTAAGCATCAGGCAGGTAATGGATATAGAGCAAACATATTCACACACATTGAACTCATCAAGATTGGGGCTTTGTTCTGAAAGAGCCTCTGAGGAGTAGGAGTGCGTGGAGACTTTAAACAGGAAGGTGACATTGTCAGATTTTTAGCACGATAATTTTCAGGATGGTGTGGAGGAGGGATGAACTGCAGAGTGTAGACTAGACATGTTCATTGGAGCGTCTGGAAAATATACCAGGAGAGGTGCTGAATTTCTGTGTGTGGGATGGAGAACAACAACGTTGGACATTAATGAGCTCCCATCAAGAGCTGACAAAGGCCTGTTGAGAAATTTAGTTCAAAAATATTTCATTCGCCTTCATATGGTTAGTATTTCATTTGCTTTATAGTATTGTATTACTTTCCAAGTCCAATTGTGGAGTAGCTTGAATCACTACATGGTTCAGTTTTGTCTGGCTGAGGATTAAACTTTTTTGGCACAGCCCTGAAGCAGCATTCCCTACAAGGAAACTTTAATATGATATATAATAGCTCCTGAGAGTCATATATGTCAAGAGGGACTGAAACTTCATAGGTATATTTTGAGGTTATCAAGGGATGTGCTGTAAGTAATAATATGAATTTGTGAATCTCTTATGACTGAGCATTACTTATGTGCATGTTTGTGTCTAAAATATGTGCAATCAAATGCATTGGCATGACATCATCATTATCTTTTCCTATTTGTAAGTGGAAGTGAGAACTGGAACATTTTGAGAATCTGGAAAGCCAAGAAGTAGGCAATATTTCTAAAGTGAGTGAGCGGAGACACCTACTCTCATACTGGGACTTGCTTTTGATCTCTTTCATTTATTTGTGAGTATAAATAGCTCATGATGGTGAGAGCACTGTTGTAAATTCACTCAAAATTTCCCACAACTTAAAACCAGAATAGAAAGCAAGAATGTAGAGGGTGAGTTCAGAGGAATAGCACTGAAATTTCACAAAACTTTGAAAACAATCCTAGCCAAGGGACCATTACAGTCCATTTAGTTTTTCATCAAGATGCAGAATCTCCAACAGGAGAAATGATGGGATTTTAAGGGAGAGGTGGTTTCTCAATTTTTAGTTCATCAGTTTTTCTTAGGAAAAGCCCAACTAGTTGCTTATTCTGCCAAGATTTACTGAATTATTGGATATATACAATACATTATATATGTATATATGTGTAAATATATATATATATGAATGGAAATAAATATAAAATTTTTGATTTTTTGATTCTCTAGTTCCAAAAATAATCTTTCACTCCATCTATCTGAAGTTATTGATAAGTTGTTGTGCTATTGTATTTGATCTTCATATTTTGAAGTTTGCTCCAAAACTCCCTTACATCACTTGTTCAATGGTGATTCTGTCTCTTGATATTAAGAGATGGATCTGTCTTGTCTGTGACCAATGCCCAGAGCCTTACACAACGTTCAGCCCTAAGCTGATGCATATTAAATACGTCTAAAGAAAGGGAGAGATTGAAAAAGGAGACCTGAATATAGAGGGCAGAGCATACACTAAAGTCTCTTTAGTTATGGTTACAAATGTACTTATATAGACTTCTTAAAATTAGAGAACATTTTACATCTTAAAAATGGTAGCTAGTACAATAAATATTTGTTTTTCTTCAATACTGTCAAACATGCTCTTCATCCATTCAATAATCCATAGAGGATAGGACTTTGCTTTGTGCTTCATAGGTAAAATTAGTGATTTAAAACAGAGGAGTTATGGGGCATAGCGCAGAAAGAACTTGGCTCAACCCTTAATGGATCCCTCGCCTCACTCTGCGGCCATATATTGTCTAGGATTTGCACACTTGTGATCGTGAATGGGGCTCTGGAGAGAGAAAGATGAGTTTTATAAAATGTACCTCTGCTTCAATTTCAAGGATTATTTAAACCTACTTAAGATGTTATACAAATTCCTATAGTTTTCCCCCTCCCCTTACAACTTTTGTCTAACAGGAGGACAAAGTTCCTTTTCCTCCATTCCATAAAATTCAAGAACACATTTTTTAAAAAACGACTAACCTTGAGACCTCTTTAAGCATATCCATTTCCTAGAAATTTGATTAAAATTAATTTTCCAACTTCACAGGGTTATTATTATGTAATGCTTTCCCCACTACCTATGAATAACCTTCTTGCAGATTTCCCACTCACTAACTAGAAAGAAAAGGATTAGATGTATGAAATTCTATAGAAATATCTTCTATCATTCAGCAAAATGATATCTACTATAATTGTATTAAAAATAAAAATTCTTGAACAGGCATAGATTAGTCACAAACTGCATTTGAATTTCTCATTCCAATCCAGCGAGTGCATTATTTGATACTACTTTTCAAATTTTTTTATTATACCACAAGACATACGATTACAAAAAATTTCATATTTGAGTTTGTCATACAGTGTTATAGCACCCATCCCTCCACCAGTGCCCATTTCCCATGACCAATGTTCCCTGATTCCTTTCCTCCCCAGACACAAGGCACTTTTTTGCTTCTCTCTCTCTCTCTCTCTCTCTCTCTCTCTCTCTCTCTCTTTTCTCGTCTTACACATTGTGGCTCACAATACATATATTTAAAGGTTATCATGTATATTCTTTTACCTACTTTTAGTGCTCATTTCTACACTGGTATTATCATTTACAATAATTATTAGTACATTGTTCCTTTCTCTGTCTTATCTAACCTCTGACTCCCACACATTTGCAGTAGGTTCCACCCACTGACAAGACCTCCTGATCCATGTTTTGTCTGGCCTTGCATATTGGTACCATGCTATTTTTTTTTATATCCTGCAAATAAATGCAGTCATTCTATATCTTTCCTTTTCCCTCTGGCTAATTTCACTCAGCATGATCCTCTCCATGTCCAGCCATTTATAAGCAAATTTCATAACTTCATTTTTCCTAACAGCTGCATAGTATTCCATTGTGTAGATGTGCCAAAGTTTCTTTATCCAGTCATCTGTTCTTGGCACTCTGGTGTTTCCAGATTCTGGCTATTGTGAATAGTGCTGCTATGAACATGAAAGTGCAGATGGTGTTTCCACTGTGTGTTTTTGGCCTCACAGGTACATTCCCATAAGTGGTATTTCTGGGTCAAATGGGAGCTCAATTTCTAGTCTTTGGAGGAATGTCCATGTTGTTTTCCAAAAAGGCTGTACCAGTCGACATTCCCACCAACAATGGATCAGAGTCTCTTTCTCCTCGCATCCACGCCAGCACTCGTTGTTCTTGCTCTTTTGGATGTGTGCCAGTCTCTGTGATGTGAGAGGATATCTCATTGTTTTGATTTGATGATTTGTGGTGATGAACATTTTTTAATATGCCTGTTGGCCATTAGAATTTCTTCATTGTCTAAGTTTCTGTTCATTTCTTCTCCCCCATTTTTTGATGCGGTTGGCTTTTTCCTTCTTGTAAACTTCTACTAGTGCCTGATATAGCCTGGATATTAACCCTTTATCAGATGGGTATTAGGTGAATATTCTTTTTTTTTTTTTTTTGCTTTTTGGGTCACACCCGGCAATGCTCAGGGGTTACTCCTGGCTCTGCACTCAGGAATTACTCCTGGTGGTGCTTGCGGACCATATTGGATGCTGGGGATCGAACCCGGGCCGGCATGGACTGGCCGCGATGCAAGGCAAATGCCCTACTCGCTGGGCTATAGCTCCGGCCCCAGGGTGAATATTCTTTCCCACTCTGTGGACTGTCTTTGTATCTTGGCCACTGTTTCTTTTGAAGTGAAGAAGCTTTTTAGTTTCATGTAGTCTCATATGTTTATCTTTGCTTCCAATTGCTTTGTTAGTGGTGTTTCATCTTTGAAGATGCCTTTAGCTTAAGTGTCGTGGAGGGTTTTTCCTATATTTTCTTCAATTTACTTTATTTATTCAGTTCTGATATTGAGATCTTTAATCCATTTTGATCTGATTTTGATCTGCATGGTGTAAGAGGTCCAAATTCATTTTTTTACATCTTACTGCCCAGTTTTTCCAGCACCACTTGTTGAAGAGACTCTCCTTGCTCCATTTCATACTTCTTGCTTCTTTATCAAAGATTAAATGAACATGTATTTGAGGATGGATGTCAAGATACTCAAGTCTATTACATAGGTCCTCAGGTCTGTTTTTACTCCAATACCATACTGTTTTAATTACTACTGCTTTGTAGTACAGTTTGAAGTTGGAAAAGTGACACTACTTTTTGGAGACAAAAACAAAGGTGAAGGGCAACGCTTAGAACTCCAATAGTATTTGTGCTTCCACTGTACCAGAAAATCTTTTAGTTGTAAGTATATATTGCCTTGAATATAATTTGTTACAGATAAGTAGCGTGCAAAACCATCACACAAATATTTTGATGTGAATACCTGGGAAGAAACAGCACCAGTTTCACTCTGAATGCACAACCTACATAAACAGCATTACTACAGCATGTCTACAAAAGTGTTTGATGGCTTTTTATTTGTGAGCCCAACGTAAGAGGAAAGACTTGTTCCAAGATCGGTTGGATAGCCAATTCAGTTGAATTCCCAGACAAAGTGAAAGCAGAAAAATGATGCTTATTAGGTTGAGACATAAAGGGAAAGAAGAAAAGTGACAGAGTGATAGTTAGATTGGCAGAAAAGTGCTAATGAATCCCAGATGTATTTCCAAAGAGAGTTTTAAGGTTTTTAAAGCAGAAGTTGTGAAGGAAGGAAGGAGATTGGGATAATTGATCTAACAGACATGCCAAATTAAGTACATTTGTTGTACAGTGGGGAATCTGGAATCTGCCACTGAATACATTTAGCTCATGCCCTAAGTTGCAACTAAAAACACAGTTTCTGGTACTGGTAGAGAAACAGTATGGACTTGGATTGTATTGATTTGAAATAGGTGTATGGCTTATTAAATGGAGATGTGCGCTTATTTTATAAAGTAGTGCAAGTTTTTTAAAAGAAAAATGGAAATCAAAATTTTAAAATCTTACCTTTTAAATCAAGAACTCACAGAGTGATAATTTTTTAATGTGGAAAGTCCAGGTGATTTCAGATGTGAGTGCTTTAGATTGAAAAACATCTATATGCAACACCTGCTTGTGTGCAAGTATTTTAGAAACAAACTTTATGTTAACACAATATTTACATTATACTTAGTGTACTTAAAATTTTCCTAATGTCGTGAAAATACCATAAGCTTAATATAAATTGTAATTGTTCCACATAGTTTGCATGGTTGTGACTATAAATATTAGGGTGTAGAAGATCCATAATTCCCTCTAACAAACTTCAAATTTTGCATGTATGTAATAATTTAAAATTTCCTCTATGTTTTTTGGTTTTAGTTTTCATATTGATGTTTGGAAATTATTAGAGATAAGCCCAGTAGCTTATTTGTTGGGATCTTGATTCTGATTTGAGTTGAAAGATTTTATTTTACTCAGCTTCTTGATTGGGGCTTTGTGACTACTTTAATGTTCTCCTTGAATGTTATAAAACTATTTCAAAAATTCCTCCCCACTTTATTTAAATACTGTGGTTTACAAATATTTGTTACAGGCACTCAATGCCCCAACATCAGTCCTACTACTGCAACTTCCCTCCACCATTGTCTTCATTTTCCCATCCACACCTAAAGCCTGTCTCTGTAGTAGGTCCACAATAATTTATTTTATATTGTTTGTTACCATTAAATGGTTAAAGGAATGATTAAAATATTATTTTCATAGAAGAAAATTTGTAAAACTTGTTGTATTTCACCATGGGAACATGAAGTCCTTGGCTGAGGGTTTACTAAACTGTTGTTGCAAGTTAAGCCTTATGTATGTTTTTGTTAGTCGAGACTGGTTGGCTTCTGTGTTACGTTCCCATCTACTCTGATGTCTAACTTCTGGGATGCAAGTGTAGGTTTTGGAGATGTTGCCGGGCTGCATTCGAATCTGCACACTCCAGAAAATTGGGACTATTTAATTGGGCAGCACAGCATGGCTGTGGCTTTGTGGTGAGGAGCGGCTGCTGGGGCTTTGTTATGACAGGAGCTGGCCTGACCCCCTCTGAAATCACCCCAGAGATCTCAGCCAGAAATGGGTGAATGAAAAACTTTTGCTAACAGGCGATGTCTTTTGAGATTTATTCATATATGAGTCTCTGAAACAAGGCTGATAGATGAGTTTACCTGACAGTGGAGTTGGGCTTCTGGGGCTTCCAGAAATATGGGGAGGGTCACCCATCCTGATTCCAAGAAGGCTTGGAGATAAAACTATTTCAAAAATTTAAAAAACTGTCACTTCCATTTATTAGTTAATGAAGTTAAAGTCTAAATTTAAGTGATAAACACACACATATATACACACACATTTGAATTTGAATTTTTGTTAACTCAGAATATATAATCTGATTCTATCTATGTGTAGTTGTTGTCATACGACTATTATATCTATATACATTTGGTGATAATGGTTATAGTTGAAAATGTTTGGAGGATGCCTCTATGAGCTCAAATATAGAATCAAAGGACACAGAATAAAGTGGTACTAAATAGTTCAGCTATCTTATTATTCCAGTCTATCCTCCTGGGCTTAGTAAAAAGCAAATTATTAAAAAGTAAGAAAATGTTATGTCAAAATAGGTTGGCTAATGATTGTTCTTATAGGGACTGGACTGAATGTTTCATATTGCTAACTAATATAAGCCAGTTGTGGAAATACTTGCAATATTTAAGAGAACGACAACAATAGCAGCAAACCACAGAGCCAGTATGAAAAATCGAGTAACTTTATTTGGTCTGATCCATATATTCAGAGATGGTTTCTAAAAGACCATTCAGTAGAGTAATAAATGTGATGAATAATACTTAGTAAGTAAATAATTACATGATTACTGCTAACCTAGTTTGAGTGCTTTGAAAGACTCTTACACTAGTCTGGGTAGGCTCACTGTTAGAATAGATAGGGGCCCTGATTCCAACCTCTTCAGATACAAGTGTGTTCCTCACTCCAGGCTCCTATGGGTGTTGTGGGGGGATGCAGAAGGGGGAGCAGAAGGGTTGTTTCTGCTCCCTGCATTCATTCAGGCATCCAGGAGCCATTCCTTGTGTCTTTGTTCTAACATCTCTTCAGGACTATATCCTTTTCCTCTTCAAGTAGAGAGTAGAAGAGAAAAATCAGGGAGGATGTACAGAGAAGGCTTTTTGCAGAAGTCAGAGCTAACAGTGACCCAGGTACTCTGCTAACATTCCATTGTGTGAGCAAGAGAAAAACGAGAGTTTGGCAAAACCATAAGCACTCTCTTCCCAAGCATTTGCCCCAGAAAACATTTTTTTTGCTATTTATACTTTTTTTCTGAATAAAATGCATTGAACCTTATTACTTAAGATTCTATTTTAATACTTGGATTAGGTAATTAACACAAGTGTTGAAGCAATTTACAATTCTGTGATCATCAACGTAGACCATTTTCACATTGGCTGTAAACTGAAGGGGTCAGGAAATCCCCCGAAATTATTTATTTTACTTTTATAATTAGAAATGACTCTTTGGTGTATTGCAACAGATTGGAATCTGCAATGGGCAGGATTTGATGAGCGGAGACACAGGTGGCTTCATGTAATGAACCCGATTTGTGGAATTTGGAGCAGTTTAAGAGCTGAGCTGGTCTCCAGGTGCTCATGGTCCCAGATTCAGACTTCAGTTACCTGCCAAAGGAGTAAAGCCTCATTCATCAGAAAACACCTTTAGCCACTTATGCTGTTTAGATTTCCAGAGGCTGCTGTGTGGCCCTGGAGAGGAATTTCTTGCTAGGGGGAAGTGGTGGATCTTCTGTAATTAGTCTGCTTCAGTTTCCCCATCACCTCCCTGCAGTGTGTTGCTTGTCCCCTTAGGTTTGCCCTTAGTTCCTCCACATTCCACCTTTGCGTATTCTTCACTAAAATGAGGCGAAACACTAGCGAATGGGAACCGTACTCTAGGTGACAGCAAAGACCAGCATCTGGTGGAGACAGTTCAAGCTAATGAACTGCGGATTTCAGATTTATGCCACCGATTTAATAGCTGGGCACACACCTCCAAACCTTGATGGGTTTGCTCAAATAGATCAGAAATCTGCACCTTGTAATCACTTATTAGATCAGCTATCTTAGCGTCACATGCCCAGAAGAGAGCATCTGAGTCTGAAACTTGCTAGCCGTTCTTGGGTTGCACGCTCCTCATGCTCCAAGGAAGTAGAAGTGAAGGGAAATGAGGGAGCAAGGCAGAGGGCTGGAAGGCAGGTGAGCAAATATGTTCCCCTTCTCATCCCTTCCCCCCCCACCTCCACCTGCAGCATTCTAACAGCCTGGGATGACTCATTGTGACAGCTCGAGAGGACAGAGACTCTCGCGCTTTCCCATGAATTGCCTCTCAGGCACAGGAGGCGGGAGGACATGTACACTCTTCCTTCTGCTAAAATTGGTTCAAGTTCCCTCCCAGAAAGCTGGTGTTAACTGTTATGCTTTCAGGATGGGGCACATGCGTGTCCTGGTGTCCAGCTGCCAGGACACCATTCCCTGCATGTGCAGCACAGCCATTCTCGGTTGGACAGCACCCATGGGGTCTTGCACCCAATGGGAGCATCCTTGCAGCTCCAAGAACCTGGACCTGCCTTGTTGGCTTTTGTGGCCAGATGAAAGGCACCATGCAGATGGGGAAGAGCTGAAGGCTGAGGGCTGAGTCTGGTCACTAGATTTTTTTTTTTGTTCAGCTCTTTTGAGTGAGACTCCGTCTAATGCAGGAGTTTATACACTCATTCTATTCATTTTAGAATGATGGTCACAGATGATGGACTCTTTGCTTGAGACTTCCCTCCTTGCTATCCAAATTCTGAGGGTACTGAGCTTATTACACTGAAAGTTAGGGAGAGCAACAGAAGTCACATAAACAAAACCCCTGATTTCTGGAGTGATACGTGCCACAGAAGATGCAAAACTACTATGATGGATGGTAAGTGAAGGTGTTCTGACAATCCAAGATGTTTGGCAGAGACTTTTACTAATTATTTTCTCTTTTCTGCATTGTCTTGCTCAACAAGTTAGATTATTCTCCAATCTCCATGAACCGAGAAAATTACCTTACAAGCCTCTGAATATAAGTTTGCTAATTTCTAACTAGGAGATCTTTGCATATGTCAGTTTTGGATAAACATGCCCTTTGCTTCTTCCTGGTAACTATTTATTCTTCTTTTGTACTCCCCTAATCTCATACCCCAATTCATCTTCTTTAAGAAACTTTCCCTGTAATGTTTTCCCCTTTCATATCTTTATAACCCTGTGCTCTTGAATATAGGACATTAAACTAAATTCTATGTTATCTTTGGTTTTTTTTGAGGGTGGAGTATACCCTGCAGTGCTGAGAACTTTCTTCTGTCTCTGCACTTAGGGATTATGGGATCATGGGAGGACCATCTGGGGAGCGAGAGAGCAAACTGTTCTGCATGTTGACTGCATGCAAGACAAGCACCTACCCACTGTACTATTTCTCCCATCCTGAATTCTATACTATCTTTAAAAATGTTTATATTACACAAACACTAACACTATTGTAACCATGTTACCTAAACTATCAAAATTTTAAAAAATGGTTGACAAGGTTTCCAGAGGTGAACATGCGGAAGGATCATTAACAGAGCCCCCCCATCCTTACCCCGGTGCTCCTACAGAAGCTATGGTGCTCCTATGGTCACCTACGGAAACCCAGGGTTCTTCGGGGTTATGCAAAGGGAGGTTTCACTAAATATTTTGTGGTGTCTGGGGTAATAGTGAATCATCTTTTTTATCTTTTCCACTAGCTAACACAAGATCCCCAGGTAGGTAGATAACTCTTTTTTGTGATGTTAGGCACATTCAACTCAATTTTGACATATTAAATGAGAGTTTTCTGAATGAATACTAAAATCATTTATAAAATAAATCAAGATAGCAGAAAAGTGGCCACTCTGGTCCAGGGTGTGGTGTTGGAATGGAGTGTGTATAAAGCTATCATTAATGGCATTGGAAATAAGGGTACCTCATAAAAATGGGGGGGGTGAAAAAGTTAGTGTTATAACTGCAGGGTATTTTCCTGAGTTACGGAAATAGACCATATCTTACAGAATTAAGTGTGGGAAAGAAGCACTTTGTATAGAAATCAAAAAGCTACTTGATTTCCAGAATTTAGAGTTGCAGGAGAAGCATTAAGGTCTGGATGTAAATATAAATTCCCTTTCTGCCTAAAAATTCAGATTCAGTGCCAAGGGTTCAGGGAGCTTGTGTTTAACATGCTGATGCTGGCTTGTGCCATCAGTGGTTCACATTCGAATGTGGTTTAATGAATACCAGTGACAATGTTGGCATCAGTATGTTACTCAATCCTGATCATTGCTGTTTTTTTTTTGGAGGGCTGAGATGGGTGTGGTTGAGTGGTGAACAGTAGCTTTATTCTTCCCAACACCCCACTTGTGAGAATCAGGGTTTTGAAAGATGGTCAGAGGTATCCTGGGGTTCAAAATGGCCCTGAGTAGTCAAAATGACCGTTAAATGGAACATACTGCAT
This sequence comes from Cryptotis parvus, assembly GCA_021461705.1. Taxonomy (NCBI): domain Eukaryota; kingdom Metazoa; phylum Chordata; class Mammalia; order Eulipotyphla; family Soricidae; genus Cryptotis; species Cryptotis parvus. Next base: position 121,725 of record JAJIBD010038052.1, on the reverse strand, counting down.
GTAGGCTGTGTCAGGGAGTCAAATATATAAGTATCTCCCTATAAGTATCTCTGGTAATGGCTGTATAAAATATCTAGACCCCAATATTCAAATTTATGAAAGACAGTAGTTGGTTGTAATTAAAGAGGTCAGTTATCAGGGAGGCTATCAGGGAGCTTTTGGTGTGCTTAATGAAACTTTGTGCTTAAGGTTTGGACAACAGTGAATCCTAATGAGAATTTTTTGTTTCTTTCTTCACTTGTAGGTCATGTCAGTGGGTCACTGACTGTCCCTTGGGGTCAGTGATTAGGTCATATGGCTCTTCCTGTTGACCTCTAGCTCTCTGCTGTCTCTTTGACCAACAATAAGCCACACTTGCAGTAATTAGAGTTAATGTGCAAAATTGTGGTCGTGAGAACATAAAAGCAGTGTTAACTTATCTCTGACAGACTAAAGCAGGCAAACCTATATTGAAAAAAGAGGAAATAAGCAAGTCTCTCTGCTTTACTTATTTTTATGTTCTGTTTAAAGATGGTTTGGGAATGTGTGCCAGTGGGAAAGTGCATGCCTTGCATGTGTAAGATTTGGGTTGCATTTTCAGCCCTGTGATGATGACGATAATAATGACAAAAATATTAATGTAATAATAATGCTAGATTGTGTTCCATATCCTTCCATTGTTGAACAACATAACTTTGTGACCCTTTTTGGTTCTCTTTAGGCAAAATTTTCCAGGGCATTTTCTTTTTTAATAACAATTTTGTTCTACGTAGAAGCATAAGTTGTGCGTAGAAGCATAAGTCCATTTTGTTTCATTTCACGAATTCAGACATTACCAAATCAGAAGCAAAGAGGTTTTCTTCTACTCAGCTTTATATATATATATATATACATATATATATTTTATTTACTTATATATACACACACTCAATTTTTTGAAGCAATGAAATGTTTTTTTGCTTTAGAATTTTAGAATTGTATTTGTTCCTGTTGCCTCATATGAACAGTTTTGCTAACATGTTTTCTACATTAAGAAAAGCTATAAATTTCTTTAATAGATTAGAGAAAAGTATAACATGATGCTTTTTATAAGTAACTTAGGAAAAACATGAATTCCGGCCCCTCTGCTACAAAGGTGCTTATGATTTTATGATACCATTACTTTCCACATACCAGGCCTTGTACTTTTTTGTTGTTGTTGTTATTTGGTTTTTGGGTTACACCCGGCAATGCTCAGGGGTTAGTCCTGGCTCTTCCCTCAGGAATTACTCCTGGCGGAGCTCAGGGAACCATATGGGATGCCGGGATCAAACGCAGGTTGGCTGCATGCAAGGCAAATGCCCTACCCTCTGTGCTATCATTCCGGCCCCATGCCTTGTATGTTTTTAATTATACATTATATTTTTTGTACTTGATTTTTGGGCCACACCTGTATATGTTCAAGGTTTACTCCTGGTCTGCACTCAGGAATTACTCCTAGTGGTGCTCAGGGCACTATATGGAATGCTGGGGATCGCACCTGGATCAGCTGTATGCAAGACAAATGCCTTTTCTGCTGTATTATCACTCCTGCCCTTGATTATATAGTCTAAAAGAAATAGCTTTACCACAAAAATGTTATTACTTTGCACTTGACATTTTTTGAAAGGGATGCTTTTTATACTTCATATTAATTTTTATTTTCTACCTTTCTATCAGTCTTTGTTCTCAATGCCTTATTTCCTTAATGTATTCTGTTTTATTCTGCTGCTGACAGACCTAACTCTCACATTTCTGTCTGAACCTCTCAGTTAAATCATGAGTATTTCTTCTGTTTCAAAGAAGCCTGCTCCTCTACTTCTGAAGCAACAGAAATGTCCCCAGGTCAAGACTATTTCAAACCTGCTTTCATTCTACACACAAATCCAGACCCCACTCTTCTGAGTTTAGAGCACTGAAGGTGGGATCCTTCCTCACTGTTTTCTTCACAGTTAATGCCTTATACAAAGTTCTGTTTCCTCTTGATCTCTGCTCTTGACTGCAGACTCTTCTCCCTCATCCTGTACTGCCCTGCTGTCAGTGTAGTTGTCTGGGGAGAAAGTTCAAGGGCCATGGATGTGGAGAATGAACAAGGTGCTAGGATTCTGCTTTCAGCAGAAAAAGGGGTGGAGGGCAAATGTCTTGGACTAATTTCAGTGCTCTTGGCATATCTTTTGTTGGGAAGACAAGTGAGAACTGACTCACTGTATTAATGGTCTCTGTAGCCTTAGAAAATGATCACTAGAACAACAGCTGTTAACACTGGGAAATTTGTATTGATGGTTCTAAGAGTTGTTTGAGGAATATAGTCAACTGAACCCATGGCAGTCACTTTAGATTTGGTTAAAGCCGTGTGTACTGGTGAGTGCTTTTGAAGTTCTTATCATGTTCTCTTTTGTTCCTGACTGTTTCTCCTATTTTCTTTAATTTGTTCCAATTCATTATATTCTCTAGGTACTTTAAGAGATTTTGGCTTGATTAATTAATAGAGAGATGATTACCGGATATAGTAATACTGAAAGTCTGTATTTATGGGTCACTGCTGAGTTCTCTTTATTTTCTTTCAGCTTTATTGAGGAGTAATTGAAAAATAAATTAGTAAGACATTAAAGTGTCCATGGTGATTTGATTTATAATAGATTATGAAAGTCTTCCTTCCATTCAGCTAGTTTGCATAAACCAACTATAGTTACCTTGAATGATAGAATAAAATGCACCATACATTAATGAATGATAATATATAGTACTGTAGGTATAGTATCAACATGATAAGAAAGCTGATTAGTAGGCAAAGACTACTAATCAGCGAGGCACTGTTTGATGTTATAAGAAGCTCTTGTGTAATGTTAGATGTTTACAGGGAGGTGGTGAGGAAAGGCATCTCTGGTGATGAGGGCAGACGTGGCAGTGATTGAAAGCCATTGACACAAAGCATTTGCTCCAGCAGAATGTTGGAGCAAGTGATTATCATCCCTATTAAAAATCAGTGTGAGAACTTGGCAACTTAATAAATTCTCCTTGGGATTTTCTAGCTTGTTTGTCTGTAAAGTTGTCTATAAATCATGGAAGAACTCATGTGCCTTTCTCTGTTTACTGAGTACATTTAATTCCACTAACTGCCATGTGTCTGCCTCCTTCGTAGCTGGTTTGGAGGGTAAGGCCAGGACTCATTCTTCATTTATCCCTAGATCCCAGACTTACTCCCAGAATATTGTTTGAACTTACATAGGTATTAGTTTGCTTGTCTTCATGTTTATTTCTATCTTGCTTTGTTGCCTTTGGCTGTGTGTTTAACATGTAGGAAAAGAAGATACTGCAGTATTATAGGACACATATTTTTAATGGTAAAGAGATTTAATGAAATTTTTAGCAGGGGAGGCTGGAGGTATCATGAGAAAGTGCTTTATCTCTTATTTTTGGTTAACTTTAAAGCAGTGCTTTTCATAGGAATGTATACAGATCAGTAACAATTCATCCTATTTCTTCTTTTCCATTTTTTATAGCCAGCTCTATAAGGTATTTAAGCCTTTAAGATCTTTAAATTTAAGAGCTTTAACTTTATGAACTTTAAATTTTGGTTTGGGGACTACATATAGTGGTACTGAGCAGTTACTCCTGACTTGGTGCTTAGGGAAACATGAAGGCCAAGATCAGCAGGGATGGCTGCAAGCAAGGTAACCACCTTAACCCCCTGTACCATCTCTCTATACTTAAGGGTTTTTTTTAAAGTTTTCTAATTTTGGGATTGCTTCTCCCAGTGCTGCTTCGGGCTTATTCCTTATCCCTTTCTTAGGTATCTTTCCTGGCAGGAATCAGGGGACTGTGTGCTGTGCTGGAGCTCGAACCCAGGCCAGCTGCATGCGAAGCAATCTCCTTAACTCTTGCACTATCTTTCCTGTATGCCGTTTCCTCTTATAGAATTATCTTGTTTCAAATTAAGGTATTGTTGGGTCACAGGACTTTAAAGGGTTATATGTTTTAGGCATAGAATGTCATGTCCATGTCTACCACCAAAGTATCACTATTCTTCCCACAGAGTCCACTGGGTCCTCTGCCCTGTTAGCTCGCCATCCCCATCCTTAGTGGCCTCAGTTTTTTGCTCAGAATCCAAATATCTCTTTCACTGCCTATTGTCTGTGCTCTTGTGTCTCTATATCTCACATATGAGTGAGATCATTTTATATTTGTTTCTCCTTTTGACTTATATTGCTTAACATGAACCCCTCTTGATCCACCCATTTTACACGTTAAAAAAATCAGGATTTTTTTGGACATTTGGTTAGCATTGGCAAATGCATCTATACAATGGATGCATTGCCCAAAAAATCAACCCTCTGTCTGTTTGTTTCCTCGGTGTAAATAAATGGGCCATGCCTTTCCAAAGGCTGGATACTGTAAATCATTTAAAATGAAACATATACACTGAAAAAAAAGAAGGAACAAAGAACACATTTTAGAGCAGCCTATGAGACCGGAGTGGTTGCACGATTTAATTTATTTATTTTCTTTTAGTCCAACAGGTGGTTTGTCAACATCCGTGTAATTTTATATGGAAGAATTCAGGGGCTTTCACGCCAGCACGCCGGCATGCCAGTTATGCTTGCGCCTTTGATCCGTGTGTGCTCTGGTGTGGGGCCTGGCACAGCGCTCCACACTACACTCACCCACAGTAGCTTTGTGGCGTCGTCCTGTGAGCCAGCAGGCTGGTTTCTCATTTCTTGTGTCAGTGGCCATTCCTCCTGGGTGGGGACAGGCAGCTGTACTCGTAAATGTGGGCATTTTGGAAGTACACTATGATAGTTGTCTTGTTCTCAATCTCTTCAACATTCTTGAGAGTGAAAGAGTGATTCTGAAACAAATGTGAAAGAAATTGTCCCTGTTCCATTGTGCTCCCACTGATTATAACTAAGAATACATATCCAGAGTAGTAAGAGTATGGGTATGCTAATGAGTTTACTGACACGTTTCTTTAGTGGAAGTTGAAACACGTTGTATATGGTAACCCGTTGACTTAATCATAGAACCACTTGCCTTCAGCCTCATATTCTGAAGGTCATTTGTCAAGGAGATTTTCCTAAGGCAGGTTCATTGGAAATAGTTGTGATCTTACTGGTGAGTGCTCTCTGCACACACATTACAGTTGCCTCATCTCATATCTCTCAATTTGATCTTGAAGATAGATTTTTTAAAAAAAATTAATATTTATTTGAGAGTCCAAATTGATTTTTTAACATTCATTTCCATCTCTTCATCAGTGAAGAATGTATAATTTGTGGATTCTTTCTCTGGTCACTTGGGACCAAAGGGCTCTTCCTGGGAGTGCCCTTTTAAGTTCCTCAAATTTAGGAAATATATCAGTTAAGGACTTCAATGAGCATGGGACCTTATGCTGAGTCTTGTGGGATGCATTTGCTTTTGTGAGGTTTAGGTGGTGAAGAAAACATTCCAATATCGCATTAGGTAGCCTGAATCCATACACACACTCAGGTACATTTAGAACAGTGACTCGATTTTGGTTTGGGTCACAGACTCCTTTGGGAATCTAGTTAAACTGTTGGTATCTACACACAGATGAGTTTGTCTATGAAACCGCCTCTTTTGGTTCACAGACTCCCATGGTTTGTGGCACTCATTGGCACAAAAGCGGGATAAAGCAGCATTTTAGTTTTGTTTCTGTGTTTGTTCTCTAGGACCTATAGTTAAAGCCTTAAATGATTCTTTCCCCTATGTTACTTTCCTCTTCACTCCCATATAGACCCTAATTTTTTTTCTCTCCATAGATCTGTTTGCTTTGTAGTTGGTATAACAGCGTGATATAGATTTGGGGACAAACCAAAAAGCATTATAGAGGATGACAAGTTTCCTGTGGAGCCAGATATAAAATCACTTGAAGATGAAGAATTCAACATTTTTAACCAACTAATTTGGCCATGATACAGTGTCTGGCTTGCTCTGAACAGTGCTCGATCCTCATAAACACAGCTGTCAGCATGGAGGGGGCGAAAGATGGCGGCCTCTTCAATATTTTAGCTGTCCCCTTCCTCGCCTGGGAGGCCTACTTCAAACACTGGGTCTCAGAGGTCCTTGGCTTTTATGGAGAACAGACAACATGTTGAGAAAGTTCCTTTAGTTTTTTGTTTCAGTTGACATTGACACACCAGGTCAGACTTGTCCCAAAGCACCATGTCTAAACGGTTTCCTTGATGTGTTTCTAATTGGGATTCTTTCTCAGGAGGGTCAAATCAGTGCTGCTGTGATTGGAGCCACACCATTGGCTGCTGACAGCATCAGCTCCATCCTGCCTCTTGAGGCATGTAAGACAGCCACTTAGAATTTGTTCCTACAGATTTTTTGACAAATGGCCCTAATCTGACTGTGGACCTAATAGACAGTTTTTGTTTTCCTTCTGAATCAGAGCCAAAAACCATGGCTTTTCCTGAAGTACCTTTCTGCTGCCTCTTTGCTTTTTTTTTTGCCTTTTGTTTGCCTTGCTTCCATCTGTATGGATGCATTTGCCAATTTTCTTCTTTATGTATGTGTCCAATCCACTGCATCATGGGACCGGGCTTAAGCAATCCCCATCAATGAATTTATTAGTCTTTTAGAAAAATTCATTCTGCTTGAGGCAATCAAACAGAACTCAGACACCTGGATTGTTCCTTTGACCTGTAGTGAAGATAATGCATGATAAATTGGACCATGATCAGTTAAGTTGAGCATTATCAGAACTGAATTGGGTTGAATAACAGAGACAGTTTATGATGTGACAAGACTTCTAAGGGGTCCTGCTCATCTACCATTTACTAGGTCTTTTTTAAAGTTGTGTTTAGTGCACTAATTTTAACCTTACTTTGGTAGCATTTTGGTATGCAGATTTTTTCTAAGATTCCATTTTAGAGCACTCTGAAACAGGAAGCTTTTGAAAAGATTTTAAATTGCCTCATCCATCTGAGTTCAGTTACCAGAATTTAAGTACCTTATGGTATCCTTTTAGAATCCCTGTTGTTTTAAGACCCAAGAAATAATTTATGTCTATGAAAATAGAAGTGATAAATTGAATGCTGCCCTATATGTTGCTTTTCCCCAACAGTCTGAGGGATAGCAGGGGAGGTCAGACAACTCAAGTCAATTTCTCTGTCCTGGGCTCTGTGAAGTTTTTGTAGATGTAGAGGATTAGTTTCTGAACAGTGGGAGCAGAAAGCCCAGCCACTCTTGTCTGTAAGTACCATAAAGTTTGATTAGCTTAATGCTCCAGAGCTGCCTTAAAGATGTTATGAATAGTCTTAACACCATAAATATTCTCCCCATCTTGCTGTGATATCAGACCTTCCTTTGTAGTCAGAAAGATCAAGTACATGTATATGGGTTGGGGGAGCAGACTGAGGGAGTATGCAGTCATTTCATCTTTTTCCTTCTGGGTAGTAAAGGATACATTGACCAGGCCCTTCTTGTCCACTAAAGAAAGAGTCTTTAAATGTTAGGCTTTCTTCCGTTTGAAATCCTGAGAGTTGGGAGGTTGAATTAAAGAAGAGAAAGGCTTTCTGTCTACTTTGCTCCAGTTGATAGACTTTGAGATTTTAATTCCTCATGGGAAGTGCTGGATTCTCCCTGCCCCCCATGCTGATTTATTTCAACATCCCATTGCTCATTTGCATCTGCGTTTCGGTGACAGATCTGATGTGTTTTTCTCCTGCTCATGTTTGGGAAGTTCTCAGGCTCTTCCTCATGAAAGAATCCTCTACACGTAGAGAAATGCCAGGCTCTTCATGAAGTCTGGGACAGCTCCCTCCCACCCTCCCCTGCCTGACCTGCTCAGGCCCATCTACCCTCTCAGTCTGGGCATTGAAATTGCTAATGTGTGTATTTATGTGTGTGCAATGCAGACATGCGTTGAGTGCGCATTTGGGCATGTGGTGGGGGAGGCTTGCAGTGAGAGAAATTTTAAGAAACACAGACTGGGTAAAACATAGAACTGGTTAGGGACAGAACATGTGTACATGATAGTAGAAATCAGTGAATTCTTCAGTAGTGGCTATCTCAAGAAATTGTTGTAGGTAAATCCATACATCAGTTATATAAAACAAACAGGTGTCCCTCCCTTCCTCCTTTCCTCCCTTCATTTCTTTCTTTCCTTCCTTCCTTATGCAACTCAGTATAAAGTTTTATTTTAATATGAGTACTATTTTAATAATAAAACTCATACAAGTACTGTTTTTAATATAGTACTGTTTTTTTAAAAGCTAGAAAAAATTGTATTTATGCTACTCAGATACAGAGAACTGTTTTCACAAGCCATTGGTAGTGGTATTGGGGAACCACGTGACACAAAGGCCTCGAACTGCCCTTGTGTATGTTGCCACTCTGAGTCATAGCCCCTGCCCTAGAGTAATTTTATGATTGTTTATTTATTGTGATTTTTATTGAGGTACCTGAATTTACATATGTCAAGGAGACATACTTTAGAAGAGACAGTGAATGGTCAACAATTGCAGAAGCTTCTTTGTCAAGAGATATTCATTAAACTGTTAATTTGTGAGTAAGTTTCAAAGAGGTACAAATAATGGCTGTTCAAATTTATACTTTTTAAAATTCAATTTAGTTGAAATTCACATAAGATAAATGTAACTAAAACACAATTCAGTTGAAATTTTTACATTTATAAAATGTAATGCGGTGGAGATGACTGCTGGGCCACAGCCGTTACTGACTGGATCCCATGGGATATCAAAAGGTCACGTGGCCGCCCACCTACAAGATGGTCAGACTTCCTTGTCAAGACCCTGAACAAATGGTTCGAGGCTCTTTGCATTCCTGAAACAACCAGATGCCATTGGACTACACTGGCACGTGATAGGGTCAAATGGAAATATTACTGGTGCCCACTCGAGCAAATCGATGAATAATGGGATGTCAAGTGATCAAGTGATAAAATTAAAATATACAGTACTTTTCACTAAGTTCTAGATAATAATACCTAGGACTGTTAAGTATTTCTGCCAATTTAAAGAACTTTCAAAAAGAGGCCAAATTTCTATTTTTTTTTTTGCAGGTTATTCCTAGTTTTCAAAAACCAAATTGAAGTCCAAAAAGTAGAAATTAATATCCTGTATCATTGACCCTTATATTTTCAGAACAAATACATTTCAAAAGATTAAATTAATAAATATAAATATCTCTTAGTTTTGAAAGTGTTAGTTAAGTTATATATATATATATATACACTTACATATATATGATTTAGCTAGATAAGTAGATAGAATATACACAGGCGTGTGTGTGTGTGTGTGTGTGTGTGTGTGTGTGTGTGTGGTACACAGATCTCATGCATGCAAAGCATGTACTTTCTACTGAGCCACATTCATGGTCCAAGTAATATGATTTCAAGAGAGAATTTCTTTTTATAAGAAACTCACTGATAATGTGCTGTACAGATAACCTTAAGATCTAAAATTAATCATTCAAATGACAGAATGGTAGAGTGAAAATGCAGACAGACTAGATCCTTGTATTGAAATTTGTCGCTAGACCTCAAGGTTCCTATGTCAAGTTGAAGACTCACAAAAGCATCTGTTTCTCCCACTTTAACTCTACATTTAACTTTCCTCTCTTACCCTACTGTTGGTTGTACTAATGGTGATTATTTTTGAAGCATGCTGTTAAAATAAATTAGATTGCTACAAGAAACTTTTTTCCACTTCTCAGTCTTTCTCTTCGTCCCCCTCCCAGACTGAAATAGAACTTCACTTGCTGTGTAACATCCCTGGGGTTTATCCAGAGTATAAATTCCCATTTGCTTGACAGTCTAGAAATTATGATCACACTTTTTTCTCATCTCACAAGTACCCTTAGGAGGTATTACTTGATTAACTAGACAGGAGAGAACGGCCAAAGACCTTAGAAACTTAAGAAGCTAACAGAGTCTCATTAGAAGAATTGCAATAGGGTGAGATGGCTTTTTGAAAAAGAAATCACAGAACAATAGACCCACATACCATCATTGTTAGTCCTGTGATGATGTATGTGTGACTTTACTTTCTGTATCACAGGTCACAACTACTAATTTGTCTGAAGTAGTTTAGATAAATTAAAGACTGTCTCTGTGTGTTTACATTGCATGCTCATTGCACATTCATACAAGTTATTTCCAGTAGAATGATCAGTGCCTAACTTTCATTCAATATGAAATCCAGATTGGTATCCTGATAAATTATATGTGTTTTTGTTATCACTGTATCACTCACTGTATCACTGTCTTCCCATTGTTCATCGATTTGCTCGAATGGGCACTAGTAACATCTCCATTAGTCCTGTCACAAGCAAGTGTAACCCAAGGGCATCTGCTTGCTCCAGGGACAGGAAGAGCCAGAAACCATTCTTCAGGTCATGGAACTTAGGTCCATAATTATTACTAGTTTTTGGCATAACGGTCAATAAAACATGGGTAGCTTGCCAGGCTTTGCTGTGTAGGTGGTATAGTCTCAGTAGAAGGTTGTCATCTCAAGCATTAACTGATGAAACTTAAAAGGAAAGATCGGGTTTTCTGTTGGATGGAGCTTTGAGGAACTGTGGAGTCTGGATGTTGAGAATGACTGACTGCATGATGTGTGGGTTGCTCTGGTTTTTTGCTAGGCTTACTGGTATCAGTTAGAACCTGTCTAGAACTGTATACAATGTATAAATGTGAAAGATCTTGGGAAGGACCTTATCCTAAAATCAGCATTCTCTAAGAATATCACAATATCATGAATATAGTAATATCATGTTATCATCCATCTAATTTTATAGAAATAGCCAGCTATTACATGTCTAATGTAATTTTTCATAAATATGTATTTTAAAGCATTTAAGTATTTTTATGTATTTTAAGAATATCCAGTCTTAAAATCCCAAATACTTGCAAGAGAACTTGCAAATAAAATAAAACTGATATCTCTGCAGCAGGTTTTTGATGATGTTCTCAATTCAGCATCTATGCACATGTCTGCATGTATTTTCTGTATTTTGGGGATTGTGTGTTTTCTGTGTTACATTGATTCATTTATATTTAACAACTCCTAACTTTAGTGACATACCATCTGTTATCCTTATTAGAGTTAGAACTGAGTGTTGCCAACAAGATTTTTTGATTGTGTGTTCCCACAGGCAGAGATTATGTTGTATTCATGTTATTTTAAGTCACCTTCATGAGCAGCACCATTACTCATGTCAGTAAACTCAATCCATTTTCATCAATGCTTTCTCTATAATTCACTGCTAAATCACTCAAGTTTAATGTGTCCAATTACTCAATATTTTGAGCTTTTCTTTATTGATAGCAAATTTTCCATTAGTTTATCATTTGAGAGTGGTTCTTGATCAATATCTATTGACAATTATAAATTCATTGTCAAAGTGATTTAATTCTATAAACATTTGGAGAATACTTAACCATTTATCAACTTCTAAGCCACAGAGTAAGACTACAATTTTATAAGTAGATAATCCACAATTCAGGGATATATAGACACTTATGTTATCTTGAAATAATTGATGAAAATGAATAAGCAGATCAAATACTGTATAATTTGGTTTGATCACAAACTGATGCACAGATGCAATTCATTGAGTTTTGTTTCTTATGGAAGAAAGGCCTCCAAAGTAGTAAAGCTGGAAAAAAGGAAGGAAAATAGAGATGGGAGAAAAGGAAAGTAGGAGGCAAGAATATTAGCAAAGGAGCTTGATTAAGCATGAGACACTTAGACATAGACATTGACGATTTTGAGAAGAGGACGTGCAGCTACACCCCCAAAATGTGGGTGGAGGAGTAACAGCAGAGGAAAGTGGTAAAAGTGTAAAAAGCCATACTTCAGGGAGGTGATAAGAAATGGGCCACGTTGGTGATGGGAAATGTGCGCTGGGTATTGGAACACTGTATGACTGAAACCCAATCATGAATATCTTTGCAATGGTCCATCACACAGTGATGAAGGAAGGAAGGAAGGAAGGAAGGAAGGAAGGAAGGAAGGAAGGAAGGAAGGAAGGAAGGAAGGAAGGAAGGAAGGAAGGAAGGAAGGAAGGAAGGAAGGAAGGAAGGAAGGAAGGAAGGAAGGAAGGAAGGAAGGAAGGAAGGAAGGAAGGAAGGAAGGAAGGAAGGAAGGAAGGAAGGAAGGAAGGAAGGAAGGAGAAGGAAGGAAGGAAGGAAGGAAGGAAGGAAGGGAAAGAGGGAGAGAGAAGGGGGATGGAGGGAAGGAGGAAGGGAGGGGAGGGAGAGAGGAAGATAGGCAAATTGGAAGATGCCTAGCACTTGGAAAGCAAAGAAGTGATAAGATTAACAGTGGGAACAAGCAATGATTCCTGCACCATCCGCTAGGATAAGTGAGTCTTACTGGGGAACCAGAGCCTCCAACCTGTCCTCCTGAAGATAAGAGAGTTCTGGGTTTTACCAAGAGGAGTGCCAAGGTGGAGTCACTTTGCCATTAAGAAGGCTGTTAATTCCAGGGAATCTTAGCGTCAAGAACAAGCTCAAGTGCCAGCTCTGACTGTGTTTAGGAAAATGCTAATGGTCACTTGGGATTGGTCTGCCCAGGGCCTGCACAGGTAGGAGAGGGTCTCTCATCCTCTCTGGATCCACAGAGTTTAGGGTGTTCTACAGACTTCATTTTTCTATCTTTGTGGCAGACCCCAGCAAAGGCATTATTTTCAGTGTCTACAGGTTTGGCCCAAGATGTTGGTGAATTTCGGGGACACATTCTTCATCTCAGTCTAAAATTTGGAGGTCACGGGTGAGAAATAATGGGAAATGAGAAAAGGAAACTCCATATTCTGCAAGATTGCAACTGCTCTCCTCTGTCTCTGGGGAATTGCTGCAGGGGACATGGTCTCTATCACTTAGGACTCCTGACAGCTGCACCTAGGAGAGATGCAAATTAAATCCTTTTCAGTTGCTGTTTTGAAGCTAAAAGTGTTTGACCGGATCAGCCCCTGAATGGTGTTTAAGGAATAAAGAGAAAAGGGCAGGAAGTTCTAATTGGCAAATTACTCCTTGTTATTTAGTTTGGCTTCCAAGTTGGAAATTCCAATAATGAGGAGCTTTGTTGGACTGGCCCTGGAGCAGAACCAGGGGCTCCTGTTCAATTACTATTTGATGTGACGATATTCTAGGAACATATTGTAACATTTAAGCCATCACTTTCTATTAAACAAATATTGTCATATAATGATTTTTAAATCTCTCCACGGATGCTTTTATGATTCTGAACTGTCAAAGTGAAGTGTAAAGTGCAAATAAGACATGAATGGAATTTTCTTGTTATGTGGTACTTATAAGGGTGATGATACCTACTGATAGAGCCTCAAAATGGCAGGAAAAGTAAGTTTACATAATGCTGGTGGCGTGGACTTCTTCATCACTATTACTGTCCTCTTGGTTAGGAAAAAAAAAATCAAAAAGTAATTTTAAATAAAATAACACACGAACATTTCCTTTGAATACTGGTTAGTACCTCAGACATGAATGAAGAATTTATTTGAGCATCTAAGTTTCAGATAAACATTTGAGTATTAATTCACATGTGTAAGTTGTAAAAAAAGGTTTTCAATAGGCAAAATTACCTTGCAAATTCTGCTCATATGAAATTACTTTGTATTAGGAAATAAAGCAAAATGGTTAAAAGAGTATTTTATTTTCTCTTTTGATGATACCATCAAAATGCTAACCTTTATCATTTGATTTTGTAATAAGTGTAAAAGCAATGAATTAGAAATTTAATTTTATTTTAGGATAAATGATTGCATATAATTTTTATTTATTAAACTTCATGGAATGATGCTAAATAATTTAGGTAAATAGAACCAAGTTTTAGTTGGAAACTTGTGTTTACTTTTATAGCATAAGATGGGTTATTTGTTGGTGTTTAGAGGAAATAGACTTTCCAGTTATGGAACTTCTATATTAATAGTTTGTCCCTTAGCTAAATGATTTTATGACATCAATATTACTTGAAACAATCATGCAGTTAAAATGACTGTGAATTAATTTCCAGTTTCCATTTTTGCAATTAAATGTCTCACACAGGAACAATTCATTTAATGCTTTTGGAAATGCTAATGGCTCCTGAGGTGCTAATCTTGCCTTGTTTCTGAATACTTACAAGATTGTGTCTCCCTGAGAGGGCCAGGATTTATCCCATGTCATGAAGTATTGTGCAGAGGTATCATGCTGGTAAATGGAATAGGTTCTGAATTTTTTCCTAAACATATTCAGCTTGACTGATCAAAAAAAAAAGAAAAGAAATTGCTTTTTTTTATCCCATTTTTTTTAATTTATCTAGATCGGAGCATGTAAATTGGAGGAAGTAGTAGTGCTCCTTCATAGAGATGCATGTAGACAGCTGAGAAATGGACTCAGCTTTTTTGATTTGATGAAAAAGCTCATTAAGTACCCCACAGGTTTTGGTTGATCAGGTTTTTTTGGGCCACACCCAGCAGTGTTCAGGATAACTCCTTGTTCTGTGCTCAGAGATCTGTCCTGTTATGATCAGAGGACCATACCAGAGATTAAATCTATGTTGGCTGTGAGAAAGGAAAGTACCTTAACCCATGTACCATCTCATATAGTTTCATAGACATAATTTTTTTAACCATACTAAAGTCAGAGTATAGTCTCTGAAGTGTATATGTGACTAAGTAGCAGCTTGAAAGCTTTATATCCTCAGAAAAGATATAAATAGAACTTTTTCTTTAGTTCTTTTTTCCTTTTAATTTATATTTTTGGTGGTGGTAGTTTGGAAATAGATTGGAAGGATCCAGATTCTAGATGGTCTCAGAGAAGGTCAAAGGAGATAGTAAGTCAGTGGCTCTAAAGAGGAAGTGTGAACAATTGGGTTGATTGTTGATTAATTCATTTGGGAATCAAGGTGGAACTTTATGTAGGATATTGAACTTTAAATCTATAATCCTGACATCTTCTAAGAAGAAACACCACTAATAAAACAACTAGAAGAAAAGATAAACATATGGGACTACATGAAGCTAAAAAACTTCTGCACCTCAAAAGAAACAATGACCAGTATACACAGTCCACAGAATGGGAAATAATATTCAGAAAGAATATTCACCCAATACCCATCTGATAAGGGGTTAATATCCAGGATATATCAGGCACTGGTAGAACTTTACAAAAGAAAACAGCTAACTCCATCAAAAAATGGGGAAAGAAATGAACAGAAACTTCGACAAGGAAGAAGTTCAAATGGCCAAAAGACATATAAAAAAATGCTTATCATCATTAGTCATCAGAGAGAGGCAAATCAAAACAACAATGAGATATCATCTCACACCACAGAGACTGGCACATATCCAAAAGAGCAAGAACAACGGAGTGCTGGTGTGGATGTGGAGAAAAGGGGACACTCATCTATTGTTGGTGGGAATGTCGACTGGTACAGCCTTTTTAAATTTTATTATACCTCTTTTAGACATACAATTGCAATATGCTCATGCTCGAGTTTTGGTTCCAGTGTTCCAACACCCATCTCTCCACCTGAACCCATCTCCCATCACCAATGTCCCAACCTCCCTCCCCCCCCCCCCCCCACCCCAACTACTTGGCGGGTTCTGTATATCTTTTCTCTCCTCTCTATCTCTCCCTCCTGCCTACCTTTCCAAACACACTGTAGAATGCATGGTACAGCCTTTTTGAAAAACTATATGGACATTCCTCCAAAGACTAGAAATTGAACTCCCATTTGACCCAGTCATACCACTCCTCAGAATATAACCTGGGAAGCCAAAAACATGCAGCGGAAACACCATCCCTACTTTTATGTTCATAGCAGTATAGTATGAAACTAATATCCATTATTCACAATAGCCAGAATCTGGAAACAACCAGAGTGCCCGAGAATCGATGACTGGATAAACAAGCTTTGGTACATCTACACAATGGAATACTATGTAGCTGTTAGGAAAAATGAAGTTATGAAATTTGCCTATAAATGGATGGACATGGAGAGGATCATGTTGAGTGAAATTAGCCGGAAGGAGACAGATATAGAATGACTGCATTTATGTGCATGACATAAATATACATGTGTATATATATATATGTATATATGTATATACATCACTGTATCACTGTATCACTGTCTTCCCGTTCATCATCGATTTGCTCGAGCGGGTCCCAGTAACATCTCCATATGTCCTGTCTCATGCTAGTAGAGCCCAAGGGCATCTGCTTGCTCCAGGAACATAAAGAGCCGCAGTCCATTCCGGAATGAGGTCTATAATTGTTACTGGTATTTGGCACATCAAATACAACACGGGTAGTTTGCCAGGCTCTGCCGTGCAGATAGCATACTCTTGTAGTCATCTCTAAGTCCAGCATTTATTGATAAACTGCGCTGCCTGGCGACTGCGAAGCCGGGCTGTGATAGGCTGGTCTGCTGGGTGGAGTTCTGAAGAGAGGGAAGACCCCCTACACAAAAGAAGTGCAAAAAAAGAGTATCATTGCATCACTGTCTTCCCGTTCATCGTCGATTTGCTCGAGCAGGCACCAGTAACATCTCCGTATGACCTGTCTCATGCTAGTAGAGCCCAAGGGCACCTGCTTGCTCCAGGAACATAAAAAGCCTCAAACCATTCCATCAGGTCATGGGAATGAGGTCTATTTCCAAATAAAACAACCTCTACTAGAAATCATAACCCAAAGGCAAGTCTCAACTGAAGGCCCAAACCAAGCTCTTTTTTTGTTTAGGTTTTGGGTTTACAATCCTTGGTGCTCAGGGCTTACTCCTGGCAGGCTCAGGGGCCATATGGGGTCCCAGGGAGCAAAGCCAGGTCGGCCACATGTAAGGCAAGTGCCCGACCCGCTGTGCTATCTTTTTTGGTCCAGACCTTCTGCCTGCCCAACCCACTTCCCATCCTTCCCGATGTCTACGCCAGGCACTTGTACCCTCACTTCCAATCTGAGCAAAGTTGGCCAGCTCTACTTTCAACAGAAACCCATAGTTCACAGTGGGTTTCTGTCACACACACACACACACACACACACACACACACACACTTCTGACCTTCACAGATGCCCGTGTCAGACCAGTTGTCTTAGCACGAAGCTCTGGGTTTCACTCCTAGCTGGGCCTGCGGTGCCGCCTCCACGCTCACCCCCAGATCGCTCTACTCTCTGCTAGGCCGCAGCTGGGCCATTTGCCTTTTCCTCCACCTGCAGCTCACCAGCAGACAGAACTTTTCACCTCTGACCCCTGACCCCACCTTCCTGTCCTAGTCCAACACTGTCTCCTCCCCAGGCTGCCTCCTGATGACCTCAGTGAAAATCACTCTCCCCTGTTCTCATCCCCAAGACTGGAATCTGAGCACTGACTCCGGCTGACCTTCCAACCTTCCTATCCCTGATTTGTTTGCCTAAGTTTCATCTTCTCCCCCCAGGGCAAAGACTCATCTCTTTTTGGTCTAAGGTCCCCCTCTGTGCAGGGGGATGGAGAGGACATGCCAGGTGCCCAGGTGGGAGGGAGCTCTCTGGACCCCAGGCCCCTCCTACGTGGGTGCTCTTCCCCACGTCCACAGGCCAGCAGTCTCCGAGGGTTCTTCCTTCTCTGGGAACCAAGTACTTCAGGCAACTGTGCCTGAGCCCCTGCTATGGCCTAGGGTTGGGAGACTTTGCCTGGGGCTGGAAAGTCAGATCCCAGGGACAGGAGAGGACAGGGCAGGGGCCTGGCACCCACCAAAGGGAAATGGCCAAGTGTGACCCCAGTCACATGACTTCCCCTTTCAGACCCACTACCTGCCTGGCTGGGACAGCTCTGTTTTCTGGGTCCTTGCTCAGCATTCACTCTACAATAAGCACTTCCTGCAAATCCCTCCATGGTGTATATACATATATACATATATATACACACATATTATGATACCAATATCCAAGGTCAGGCGAAACATGGATCAAGAGGTCCTGTCAAAGGTGGAAATTACCACAAATGTGTGGGACAGAGGTTAGGTAAGACAGAGAAGGGAACAGTGTACCAATAATTGTCGAAAGTGCTATCACCACATAGAACTTAGCATTAAATACAGGCAAAAAGATACACATGATAACCTCTAAGTATATACATTGCAATCCACAATGTGTAATAGGAGAAAGAGAAAGAGAGAAAGAGAAAGAAAAAGAGAGAAAGAGAAAAGAGAGAAAAGAGATAAAAAACCCGCCATAGAGGCAGGCTAGGGGAGGGGGAGGGAATCGGGGACATTGGTGGTGGGAAATGGGCACTGGTGGAGGGATGGGTGCTGGAACACTGTATGGCCTAAACCCAAACATGAACATTTTTGTAATTGTTTATCTCATGGTGGTATAATAAAATATATTTAAAAAATATAAAAAATCTATAATTTTGTAGCAAAATTATGTAAATGTTTCAATAATAGTTCCAGACAATTATTGTCATAACACTCAGGTAGGATCATGTTCAATGCTCTTTCCTAAGACCCTTTAACAAATTCCCATTTATTTATATTAATGCTCAAGCCAATTCTTTACCATGGCATATTTGACCTTTTAGCATATTATTCCAAAATGTAGTGACTGTAAACAACATGTTTGTTTGTTTTGTTTTGGTCACCGCTTTTAGCCGTGCCCAATGGCTGATCTCAACTCCACACCTCAGATCTACTCCCAGTGGTGCTCTTGGGACCTTGTGGGTGCTAGGGGTTGAATCCAGAATCCTGCATGCAAAACATGTGCTTCAGTCCATTTCGTGATCACCCTGGCCCTAGGAACCAACTTATTTCATCTCTCACAGTTTCTGTTGATCAGGTGTCCAGGAGTGGGTGGTGCTTCTGGGGTGCCACAGTGGGGAGCGACCAAGGTCTTCACTAGCCTGCCGTCATCTCAGGTTCCACCAAGGGAAGAATCTGCTCTCAAGCTCACTCAGAGCACATACATGTCAACCTCTCAACATCTGCCTCATGAAATGGCCCCTGGCTTGCCCTAGAGTGAAAGGCTCTCCCCCCACTCCCGTCCCCCCTGACCGAAGCCACAGTATTTTTTGACTGCTGTACAAGGAACAGCCTATCAGTTTTGCTCTTGTTGGAATCACTTCTTCACTCTTCATGGCTGGAAGGCAGTACTGCTGTGCACAATCCAGGCTGAGGGATCTCTGTTGGGGTCTGTGGCTTGTCCAGTCTGCCTCCCACACCTGCTTTTATGTCTTCTGCATGAGCACCGCCCAATTTTCCAGTTTATCAGGCTCGTGCCAGCAAGTTTTCCATTCACACCAGATGCCCTCAAATTAACCCTAGTTAAGTTCCTAAATTCTCCTTTCTCTCTCTCCCTTCCAGTCCTCTGCCTCCGCTCTCATGTAGCTAGATCCATGTGCTGCACATGGAAATCACTTCCACAGGAAGCATTTCCTCACTAAAGAATCTGTCTTTAGTCAGGAAATTCTGAAGTAGGAAATTCTCTCCCAATCCCCAAATTAAGGTAGGAACTCCTGCTCCTTCTTTAATTGTAGCCCACATTGGACTTTTAACATTATTCTTTTTTTGACTGTGTGCATTTCCTGTCTGTTATAAGCTGTCTCCTAATACTAACACCTCTACTTGGCACAATGCTAAATATTATATTTGTTAAATGAGAGACTGACTAAATGAATAACAAGGTACATAGCTACAATTGATACAAGCAGTCAGCTAATCAGCTCAAATGTGGTTTTATCAGAGAGCCATGCAATGGATAATGAGCAGGATATTTTTTTATTCACTGGGTCTATAGTCTGTTGCATTGAAACAGACAACCAGATTTTTTAACTGTGTAGATCTATGTATGTTTTAGATGGAATCTGGAGTTTAGGGAATAAGATTTTGAAGGAAAATACAGCTGCTTTTGAATGAAGCTTCCCTTGTTTGTGGAAGCCCATTCTTGCTTGTTCTTATACTGTCCTCTCGTTTTGAAAGTTGATAGCAAGCTACACCAGGAAGAATCAGAGGAATGTTGTTTGAGTCTGGATATTACTGTTACTCTGATCTGAATTCCATTCCTAATTGATCTCTCTGTGGGGCCTGAACACATCCCATCTTCAATCTATGTCTCTTTCACATGGTTGCCAAACTAATAATCTCAGATAGAATTTGTCATATTCGACTTCAGACCCTCAAAGATTCCCCAGGACCCTAAGGCAATAAATAGAGCTCTACAATATGGTTATTGTCTTCTTTTCATGTCTTTGCTTTCATTTCATCCATAGCTACGTGGAATGTGTTATTTCTGGTTTCCAGTTTGACACTTTTTCCCATTTTTTTAATTACTGCCCCGTAGATCATACATTATTTTGCTACTGCATGTCAGTATAAGAACCACCAACATTTATAAATTGAGAAGGAAAAGACTTTCATGATAAACTTAGAACAAGTTTGGCCCATTACTTTCTTAGCTTGTGCTATCTTTCGTTAACATTATGTTTGTGAACAAGTACTTACTAGGTAGATTTAAGGAAACTCAAAACAATACCTATAATTGATAATAGTACATCTTAAACAGTATTGCACAATAGTAAAATGTAATATTAAAATAGAATCTGGCATTTCAGTTAAGTTTTTGTATTTGCTGCTTTGGTTGCCACAATAGATCTTCCTTTAATATTGATATAATTACAAATATATTGTTTCTCTAGCATTCGTACAAAATGAACTTGTGCAGTTTCTTTCCTTGTAGGTAGTTCTTATAAAATAGCATGTCAAGAAAAAGAGGAATTATTTTTAAAAGTAGGACTGTAGAATAGATCTGTTGGTAGTTTTATAGCTCCAAACTAATGGTGGTAGAAGCTGGTCTAATTAATGTTATAAATGGGCTTTATATTAGAAGTTGTCTTTCAAACAACAATGAATATAGTCATTTTGTGGAAGAAAAGTCAGGTTCACAAACTATTTTGTTAGGAAAAAATGTAAATTAATATTAAAACTAAAACTGTACTTGATTTTTCATGCCAAGATATATATATTCCCATGATTAATCTCTACGAATTAATCCTTGCTGCTCTAAATACTACCATTCAGTATTGACAAGTGGAAAAGTCAAAACAGAACATATTTTTACAAAAGTAATGTCAGACTCTGGAAGGTTTAAAGACTTATATTATTGGAAAGAGGCTTTGAGAGTTATCCTTTCCACATTCACATCTCCCAAGCAGGAAAAAAATGGTAGCTCTCAATCTTTATCTTTAGAAGATAAATACAAAACTCCAGAAAATATATCCCAGTATGACAAAACTCTGTGTCAGTTCACTAGATTTTCTGATAGCAAATTGAAATTTCTCAAAAATGACTGATTAAGGGCCGGAATGATAGTCCAGCGGATAGGTTGTTTGCCTTGCACTCAACTGGCCCATGCCAGGCTGGGTTCGATCCCTGTCATCCCATATGGTCCCCCAAGCAATGCCAGGAGTAATTCCTGAATGCAGAGCCAGGAGAAACCCCCTGAGCATCGCCGGGTGTGGCCCAAAAAAGCAAAAAAAAAAATAATAACTAGTGTTATGATATAATTCTTTTAAAATACAGTTATTCACAATGGAACACTATGCAGCTGTTAGGAAAAATGAAGTCATGAAATTTGCCTGTAACTGGATGGACATGGAGAGTATCATGCTGTGCTAAATGAGTCAAAAGAAAAGGAACAAACATAGAATGACTGCATTCATATTTCTGGGATATAAAAATTGTATGAAACTAATATCCTAGACCAGGGAAAACAGGGCCCATGAGGACTGGTCAATGGTTGGAAACTTGCCACGTGTGTGTGTGTGTGTGTGTGTGTGTCTTGTGGCATGCACACACACGTGCAGAGAAGGTGGGGGACAAAGGGCAGGTAGGATAGAGAAGTGACCAGTATCACAATAATAGCTGGAAATGATCATTTTGGACAAGAACTGAGTGTTGAAAGTAGATTAAAAGATATACCTAATAATCTTTCTACTGCAAATCATAAAAGGCCAAAAACAGAGAGAGAGAGAGAGAGAGAGAGAGAGAGAGAGAGGGAGAGGGAGGGAGGGAGAGAGAGGGAGAGAGGGAAAGAAAGAGGGAAGAGAGAGAGAGAAGGGTAGAGGGAAGAGAGAGGGGATGGGGAGAGGGAAGAGTGAGGGAGGGGAGGGGAGAGGAAGAGGGGAGAGAGAAGAGAGAGCATTTGGCACAGAGGGAAGGGTGAGTGGTAAACTGCGGACATTGGTGGTAGGATGTGTATACTGGTGAAGGGACAGATGTTCGAACATTATGTAACTGAAACCCAATCATGAACAACTTTGCAATTGTGTATCTCACTGTGATTCATAAAAAAATATATAGTTATTTAGAATTCTTTTACATATTTAGAATACATTTGATTAAAATAAATCTGAGACTTTCAGTTTGTATCTTTCAATCATAAATTATCTAGCATATTTTTCAGGAAAAATTTTCAAAGGGTATCCCTTTGAAAACTTTCCATGAGAATGAATGACTGGAAATGCAATAGCCAAACACATCTATTATATAGCGGACTCTAACTGTTTGAATCTAAGATGTTTTATATATAAATATTCACTTCACACTTGATCACTTGACATCCGTTATTCATCGATTTGCTTGAGTAGGCGCTAGTAACATTTCCATTTGACCCTATCACGTGCCAGTGTAGCCCAAAAGCATCTGGTTGCTTCAGGAAGGCGAAGAGCCTCAAACCGTTTGTTCAGGGTCTTTTTTTTTTTAATTGTAAATGTGGTTATTTTTTAAGTATTTCATTATACCACCATGAGATATACAATTACAAAGATGTTCATATTTGGATTTTGGTCAAAGTGTTCCAGGACCCATCCCTCCACCACCAACGTCCCCAGTTCCCTCCCCCGCCCCCCAGCCAGCCTCCATGGCAGTTTCTTTATTTCTTTCCCTTTCTCTCTATCTCTTTCTCTTTTTCTTCCCTTCCAGATTGTGGACTACAGTACATACATTAGAGGGTTGTCATGTGTATCTTTTTGCCTGTATTTAATGCTCAGTTCTAGGCTGGTATTAGTACTTTTGACAATTGTTAGCACACTGTCCCTTTTCTGTCTTACCTAGCCTCTGACTCCCACACATTTGTGATAAATTTCCACCTTTGACAAGACCTCCTGTTACAAGGTCATGTTTCATTTGACCTTGGATATTGGTATTATAATACATACATATATATTTATGTCATGCAAATAAATGCAGTCATTCTATATCTGTCTCTCTTCTTCTGGCTAATTTCACTCAACATGATCTTCTCCATGTCCATCCATTTATAGGCAAATTTTATAACTTCATTTTTCTTAACAGCTGAATAGTATTCCATTGTGTAGATGTACCAAAACTTCTTTATCCAGTCATCGAATCTCGGGCACTCTGGTTGTTTCCAGTTCTGGCTATTGTGAATAATGCTGCTATGAACATAAAAGTAGGGATGGTGTTTCTGCTACGTATTTTTGGCTTCCCAGAGTAGATTCCCAGGAGTGGTATGGCTGGGTCAGATGGGAGTTCAATTTCTAGTCTTTGGAGGAATGTTCATATTGTTTTCCAGAAAGGCTGTACCAGTAGCATTCCCACCAACAATGGATAAGTGTTCCCTTTTCCCCACATCCATGCCAGCACTTGTTGTTGTTCTTTTGGATATGTGCCAGTCTCTGTGGTGTAAAATGATATCTCATTGTTGTTTTGATTTGCATCTCTCTGATGATTAGTGATGATGAGCATTTTTTCATATATTTTTGGCCATTTAAATTTCTTCCTTGTTGAAGTTTCTGTTCATTTCTTCTCCCCATTTTTTAAAAAATTTTAAAATTTGTTTATTTTTATTGAATCACAGTGAGATACACAGTTACAAAGTCATTCATGATTGTTTTCAGTTATATAACATTCCAACACCCATCCCTCAGCTACAAAATTGAGACTAATAAGAGTTCTTAATCAGGGTGCTGGGGAGATAGTACAGAGTCTAAGACTCTTTCCTTGCACGTGGCTCACCCTGGCTGCATTGCTGATACATTCTGTCCCCGAACATCACCAGCAGTGATTCCTGAGCACAGAGCCAGGAGTAAACCCTGAGCACTGCTGGTGTGTCTCTCAAAGACTTCTTCATCGAAACCCTTTAGGAATATTCAATGATTTAATAATTTGGAATTCTGTTTTGACCTGAGCAATAGTACAGCAGTTAGGGTGTCTGCCTTGCATGCGGTAGACTGGGTTCTATCCCTGACATTCCTTATGGTCCCCTGAGCACCGCCCGGGGTGGTTCCTGAGTGCAGAGTCAGGAGTAATCCCTGAGCATCGCCAGGTGTGACTCAAAAAGCAAAAAAAAAATTCTGTTTGGCACATTGTTTTAATAATTCAGTACAGGGAGGTTGGGCAGGAGGAAAACTAGGGACACTGGTGGTGGGACATGTACACTGGGTGAAGGGATGGGTGTTGGAACGTTATATAACTCCCCATTTTTTGATGGGTTTGTTTGTTTTCTTCTTGTAAAGTTCTACCAGTGCCTGATATATCCTAGATATTAACCGTTATCAGATGGGTATTGGGTGAATATTCTTTCCTATTCTGTGGACTGTCTTTGTATCTTGATCACTGTTTCTTTCAAGGTGCAGAAACTCTTTAGTTTCATGTAGTCCCATATGTTTATCTTTTCTTCTAGTTGCTTTGTTAGTGATGTTTCACCTTTGAAGATGCCTTTAGCTTCAATGTCATGGAGGGTTTTTCCTATATTTTCTTCAATGTACTTTATGGATTCAAGTCTGATATTGATATCTTTAATCTATTTTGATCTGATTTTTTGTGCATAGACACAGGTCCAAGTTCATTTTTTTTTACATGTGGATGCCCAGTTTTCCCAACATCACTTGTTGATGAGGCTTTCCTTACTCCATTTTGGACTCTTTTCACCTTTATCAAAGATTAAATGATCATGTGTTTGAGGTTGGGTGTCAGGATACTCAATTCTATTCCATAGGTCCACAGTTTTTATTCCAATGCCACACTATTTTAATTACTACTGTCTTGTAGTACAGTCTGAAGTTGGGAAAGGTGATGCCTCCCATCTTCTTTTTCCCGAGGATTGCTTTAGCTATCTGTGGGGGTTAATTGTTCCATACAAATTTCAGGAGTGTTTGGTCAACTTCTTTGAAGAATGTCTTGGGTATCCTTATAGGATACCCATGAATCTGTACAGAGCATTGAATCTGTACATTGCTCTAGGGAGTATTAGCATTTTGACAATGTTGATTCTCCCTCTCCATGAGCAGGGAATGTTTTTCCATTTCCTCGTGTCCTCTTTTATTTCTTGGAGCATTGTCTTGTAGTTTTCTTTGTACAGGTCCTTTACATACTTGGTTAAGCTGATTCCTAGGTATTTGATTTTCTGTGGCATAATCATTTCCTTAATATCTCTTTCTTCTCTTTTGTTATTTGTATATATGAAATCTACTGACTTTTGGGTATTGATTTTGTATCCTGCCACTCTACTATATGTGTCTATGTCTTTAGGAGTTTTTGGAAGAGAGTTTAGGGTTCTCTAGGTATAGTATCATGTCATCTGCAAATAATGATAGCTTGACTTCTTCCTTGCCTATTTGGATGCCCTTGATGTCTTGTTCTTAGCTGATTGCTACGTCAAGTACTTCCATTACTGTATTGAATAAAATGGTGAGAGTGGGCAACCTTGTCTTGTACCTGATCTCAGGGGGAAGGCTTTCAATTTTCCCCATTGAGAATGATGCTCGCTGTGTGCTTTTTGTAGATGGCTGTTACTATCTTGAGGAAAGTTCCTTCAATTCTCATTTTCTGAAAGGTTTTAATCATGAATGGGTGCTGGATCTTGTCAAATGCTTTCTCTGCATCTATTGATAGGATCATATGGCTTTTATTTTTTTCTCTTATTGATATGATGAATTATGTTGATTGACTTGCAAATGTTGAACCATCCTTGCATTCCCGGGATGAATCCTACTTGGTCATGATGTATAATTCTTCTTGATGAGTCTTTGGATTCTGTTTGCTAGTATTTTGTTGAAGATCTTAGCATCTGTGTTCATCAAGGAGATTGGTCTGTAATTTTTTTCTTTGTGTTGTCTCTCCCTGCTTTGGGTATCAGGGTGATATGTGCCTCGTAGAAGCTGTTTGGGAGTATTTCTGTTTCTTCTATTTCCTGGAAGAGCTTGAAAAGGACTGGCAGTAGGTCCTCCTTAAAGGTTTGGTAGAGTTTAGTAGTGAATCCATCTGGACCTGGGCTTTTGTGTTTGGGCAGACTTTTAATTACTGTTTCAATTTCCTTGATAGTGACAGGCTTATTCAGGAATTGCAGGTCTTCTTGTTTCAGCTGTAGGAGGTTATAGGACTTCAGGAATTTATCCATTTCTTCTAGATTCTCATGTTTCATGGCATACAGACTCTCAAAGTAATCTCTGATGATCTTTTGGATTTCTGTGTTTCTGTTGTGATGTCACCAATTTTATTTCTGATTCTGTTTATTTGGGTTCTCTCTTTCCCTGTCCTTATAAGTCTTGCCAATGGTTTGTCCATCTTGTTTATTTTATTCAAAAGAACCATCTCTTGGTTTCATTAATCTTTTGGATTGTTTTTTTTCGTTTCCAACTCATTGATTTCCTCTCTAAGTTTTATTATTTCCTTTTTTTTTCTGCCTGGATTGGGCTCCATTTGTTGGTCTTTTTCTAATGTCTTCAGCTGTGTAG
This sequence comes from Cryptotis parvus, assembly GCA_021461705.1. NCBI lineage: Eukaryota > Metazoa > Chordata > Mammalia > Eulipotyphla > Soricidae > Cryptotis > Cryptotis parvus. The sequence continues at coordinate 95,014 of JAJIBD010038052.1, read as the reverse complement.
TCAGGCTATTTTTGTGGGCCCTTTTTTCTTTCCTGATGAATGCTTGCAGAGCTATAAACTTTTCTCTTAACACGGCTTTTGCCGTGTCCCACAAGTTCTTATAGTTGGTATCTTCATTTTCATTTGTTTCCAGGAATCTTTGTATTTCATGTTTGATTTCTTCTATGACCCATTGGTTGTTCAGCAGTGAGCTGTTCAGTTTCCAGGTGTTTGGTTTGACTCCCTGTTTCTGTGTATTAGTACTTTTCGACAATTGTTAGCACACTGTTCCATTTTCTGTCTTACCTAGCCTCCTGACTCCCACACGTTTGTGATAATTTCCACCTTTGAAAAGACCTCCTGATACATGTTTCACTTGACCTTGGATATTGGTATCATGATGTGTACATATATATTTATGTCATGCAAATAAATGCAGTCCTTCTATATCTGTCTCTCTCCTTCTGGCTAATTTCACTCAACATAATCTTCTCCATGTCCATCCATTTATAGGCAAATTTCATAACTTCATTTTTTCTAACAGCTGCATAGTATTCCATTGTGTAGATGTACCAAAGCTTCTTTATCCAGTCATCGATTCTCAGGCACTCTGGTTGTTTCCAGATTCTGGCTATTGTAAATAATGCTGCTATGAACATAAAAGTAGGGATAGTGTTTCTGCTGTGTATTTTTGGCTTCCCAGAGTATATTCCCAGGGAGTGGCATGGCTGGGTCAAATGTTATCCATCAATATTGAACACTGCCTTTTACCCACATCCTAGTTTGATGCCCTCACCACCATGATGCTCAGAGGTGTTTAAAAATGCTCTTGGTTACTAAGCACCACATTTAGCCAGTCATTTTTTGTGACCCTCATTCCCACATTAGTTTTTTTGTCCTAGTTTTTCCTTTTACTGATAAGGAAAGCTCAGAGAATAATGTTATTAAGCAAACCCAACTAGTAAGATATGTGCCTAAGTGTTGGATATATTTAAATATAAGAACCAGTCATTCTTCCACTTTTAGGGCATTCTTAAAAATGAGTTTACCTGTTACATCCATATACACTTCCCCTTTGAGTGGAAAGAGAAATGGACCAGATTATGAACAGATAATATTGAGGTTTGAGGTTTCATTAAGCCTTATGCTTATTTAGTTCAAGTTGTGAATATTAAGGAGGGAAAGAAGGAAGGAAAGAAGGCATTGTCTCATTCTCAAATATTTCAAGCACATACACTGATTTAGACTCAGTAATAATACATTCTACAAGTGAATGTTCTGTCTGATCACAATGATTTTTATTCAGTGTTTTGAGCCTTTTATCTTCTCCATTTCTGTGGTTGTTCTCTTTTATGAATAAATAAAAAATGAGTAAAGCAAGTGAGAGTATTAAGAAAGTAGTGAGAGAATCACCTGTAAGCCTGCATCCCATAGCTTTTATAATGAAAGCATTCAGGTCATATTATCTAAGGAATAAAAATATGTAGATATTGCGGGCCAAAGCAATAGTACAATAGGAGGGCATTTGCCATGCACATGCTGACCCAGCCTTAATCCCCAGTAGCCCATATGGTTCCCAGAGCCCTTACAGGAGTGATCCCTAAGCAAGAGCTGGAGGATGCTCTTGGCACCACACGGTATGACCCAAAACACACAATCAAAAAGTAGAGATTGTGTTAGATTATAGCAGATACCTGTGCACTTAGTTTATTTTATCTTTAAGCTAGAAGTGCATGATTGGGAACAGTTTTGAAAGTGGATGAGTGTGTTTATACTTTTTGAAATCATCACTGGATTATTTTCTTACATGTTTTTACATGTCAGGACAGGACATGGTGTAATAGTAATGAAATGTCAACGTGTATCAAGAACAGTAGTGTTTCATTGTGCACTTGATTTTTCTTGATTGCCACAATACTTAGGGCAAAAGACCGGAGTTTTAAAACTCTTATCCCCATTCAGTTATCAAAATAATAAAATTTTCTACATACATATTTTCTTCCTAAGAAAGAAGACCGCAGCACATGAAGGGCAAAAGGAAATAGCTGTCGAGCTGGTGAATGAATTGGAAGAAGTATTGAATTTGTGCTTTCTTTAAAACTAAAGAAGCAAAAGTGATTTAATGACCTTATTCTTATGTACATGTCTTTGGGTCTCTCATGAAAAGTGGTCCAAAATAGACCCAATGGGTATTATTTTTAAAGTCATAAAATGTTTTTACTTTAATAATCCTTCTTGAAAAGTGGCAGACCTTCTTTGGATGTGATATTGAGATCATGTACTGTCACTCTTTCTGTTTCTATCCTCTATCTACCTCTGGGGCTTTGTTTCCCACCAGAGTTGTCCTATCTCTTGTTTATTCATTGAGGTGGATGGCAGAGTCCATGTGCTTATGGTAATCACAAAAATCAGAATTGTGTAAATACACCTTTTTAAGTACATATACACTTTGGCCTATGATTCCAGGTACCAAACCATCTTTGACTGTTTCACAGCAAAATGAAGTGAGACTAATATAATAGTTTTATACTTCATAAATACTGTATGGAGATGGGATTACATGGTCTATTTCACTATCATGTTTTTGAATATTTATTCAGAATGGCTTTAGGCCAAGCATGGAAATTAAATACCTATTGAAAGAAATCAGTTGTGCAGCAATTTGTCAGCTATTCTTAGTACAAATTCCTAACACTTTCTGAAGATGCTCTTTCCCCCTTTTTCGAGATAATTTTTTGGACCACCTAAATTGCGGCAGCTGTCTCAGAAAAAGATTCATTTTCAGCATTAGTGATGTAATACTGTCATGGTTTCTTCTCAAAGGAGAGCAAACAGCTTCTTGTCTTCATCTACATATGAAGACTTGATGTTCGAGGTTACGCATCCTTTGAGAGCTCTTAGGGAAAATCTCTTGTCTGAAGACATGAGTTCTATTGAAGGCTGGCTGTTGTAACAGGGTGGATGATTTCTCAAAATAGTTCAGCTTTTGTTGTTAATAGGCAAAAGAGAAAATTGGAGGTTTTTTTTTTCTTTTTAAACTTTTCATAAGGGAACATGACAAATAAGTAGCTTATTTCAAGCTCTCAGAACACTTAGTTAAATGTATTCATAAAAAATCCCAGTTAATTGGAGAGTTGTTCTGCAGTACTGAGCTGATTGGGTGACATGGTAGTGGATGGGATGGTGTGTGTGACATTGGTAGATGAAAGTAGGCAATTTGAGGTGTGTGTGTGTGTGTGTGTGTGGCATTGGGGTGATGTATGCAATAGTAATATTGTAAACCATGTTACCTAAAGTGGGGAAAGAGAGAAAAAAATTTAGACATAGTAATAGGGAAATAGGTTTATGTTTTACTTTTATTTTCTAACAAAAATTACAAAAAATTAGTAGGACAGTATTATTTGGCTATAAAATTCTGTGTTTTGTTTATTTGAATTTGGATAGAAATTTTCTTGTCTAGGAGAAGGAAAGAGATTGGGGATGATCTGGGGAGAATGAGAATGAGAAGTAATGGGTTAATAGGGCTTCAGCTATACCAGTGATATGAATAAGGGATATAGCCATTTATCCAAAACACAGGTTCAGCAGAACTGGAAACATGAGAGCTAAGCAACAACCACTGAAACCTTGTAAGATGCCTGTCAGATTTGTAGGGTGGAGGGTGGGTGAGGCGGGGGGTGAAGTGGGGATTGGGATGTGGAGCATATCTGGGAAGCTGGTGGAGGGAAGTTGACACTAGTAGAAGAATTGGTGTTGAATTATCGTGGTGCTTAAAAACTCAGCTACCAGTAACTTTGTAAATCATGGATCTTTAATAAAAATTGGAAAAATTATTTTTCTTATCTAGTAAGTAGTTAGGGCAATTCAAGATGACAATTGGGCTATTTTGCATTTATTGTTGTGTCTGTTAAGGAAGAAAAAACTATATTTCCTCTCTCAACTGTTAGCACACATCTTTAGAAAATAAGACTACTTTCAGCATGATATTATTAGGTATAGGATAATATATAAAATATTATCAGGCACGATAGTCATTTTAGCAATTAAAATCAGAGTATGGGAGGAAAGTAAAAATTTCTTGTCTTGCTCTGTAAATGCATATCCTTTCATCCTTTAAAAAAATTCTTGTCAAAACAGGAAAATAAAAAGTTGTGTATTTCTAAATAGGGGTTGTAGCCAGAATGGAAAATTTTCACAAAATCATATATTTTAGGCTTTTATTTTAGAGGGTGATCATAGCTAATGGTCTCTAGCTTCCACTGGGTACTTTACCCACATAATTGCATGGTGTAACTTAACATTACATCTTGGGACATTAATTAAAACCTTCCATTTCAGGCAGGAGGAAATTCTGAGAAATCTATGGGAAGGGGGCTGGTGACTAAATAACTATCTCGCCATATAAAATTAAACAATGGTTTAAGATGGAGGAGAGATTGTAAAAAAATACCATTTTACTCAAAACAAAGTGCTGATTTTGTAAGTATTAAAGTCAATGTTGGGAACAGCATGATAAAAATGGTCATAGAAAGTTATGTTTTCTCCCTTGCAACTCTAGTTATGCATGTTGTGAATGACTTTTTTTTTCTTCTAAACTTTTCAAGCAACATAAAGTCATCTCTGTCAAAAGATCGAAGAGTTGGGGAATGAACTGGATTAGTCTGTAGCTTTCGTAGTTCTGTCTGTCCTTGTACAAACATTAGGTCTAAACTTGCCATGCCCTTCATTTGCATTTGTGTGTCAGAGACTCCTTGACTTTTCATGAGGCAAGGGTCAGACACATATGCGCCACTGTATAAAATAAATAAACTCACCCGGCCACACAACACATATGTACACACACACCCTCCCCAAATAAAGGTGATCTTTGACAGAGAATAGAGGTAGGCTAAACAAATATGTTTCTTTCAAGAAATATATTTTGGATCCTCATGCTCTTATTTCCCACCCTGCCGCTATCATTTTTATTGTATAAGAGAGCATAAAGAGACTTTTTGATCCTAATTTTTTTTTCAGTTACAGACTGTGAATCACCTGCCCACTGATGGTTTGTTCCTTCAGCTTCTTAGTTTAGCCTCGAAAATATACTTCTCTATGGCTAATATCATTTCAAATTACAACTTAAAATCTCACCCATAAGAATTCCTAAATATGGAAAGGAGCAAAAGAAGGAGATTTGTTTTTTTTTTTCTCCTCAAGCAAATCCTCCAGAAGTGGGGAAGGATTTGGAGGTATTTTTTTCCTGTTACTGTTTAAAATCTATTGAATAGATGGTTTTTAAAAATACTTTTCAGATGTATAATTTTCATGATCCTAAGTAATAGGGTAAGAATGTTATACTTTATTTAGACTCTTATTGGAACATGTGAGTTTGATTTTGGACCCAAACCATTTCAATGTATTTTGTTTCAATTTTACAGGCATTTGATTGGATGCCTATATTCATAAATTTTTAATAACTTCCTGCTTCTCACTGTTCTAGCAATTAGTGGTCTAGCTGTCTAATTCCACTGCAATTTGATTTGGCTAGAACAAATACTTTCTGAAGTGGTTCCTTTCTATAATAATTTTATTGGGACTTAAGTATGTAGTCATTCCTTCCTTTTGGAGACCCCCAAATTGGGTGTTACTGGCAATGTAGTTCTATCACTATGTAAATTCAAGGGTAATTATAGCACTCATATTGTCACTTGTATTTGCTCCCAGTACTGAATTTGCTACACATAAAGAAGAGTCCCTATTATCTAAGGTTGACAGCTTCGTACTTGCCAGAAATGAAGTTTCTGTGCATCACATTGGTGTCCTTGGTGAGAGGGTTTGAGTTCTGTGCTACAGCCTGACTGAAGTCTATAGAACTCCCAGGGCACATGCTACGTCCTTTATTCATGACTTTTACACTTTGCTTTCTTAGTCTACATGTCACATTCGACCTCCCAGCTGTGCCCTCCTCTACCTTCTATGCTGTTAGTCACCTTATCATTCAAAGCTCAGATGTCATGTTCTAAGGGAAGCAAGTTTAGACTCTGCCCCTTCTTCAAGACTGGATTTAGGGGCTGGAGCGATAGTATAGTGGGGGAAGGCATTTGCCTTGTATATGGCCAACCTGGGTTCAATCCCCAGCATCCCATATGGTACCCTGAGCACTTCCAGGAGTAATTCTTGAGTGTAGAGCCAGGAGTAAACCCTGAGCATTCCTGGATGTGACTCAAAAAGACAAAAGAAAAAAAAACAGACTGGATCGAATGTACCTCTTCACTGATACACCTTTAGTCTGTCTTTGCAAGTATTTTATTTTGTAAATATGTTTGGTGGGGTTCTGGCCCCCACCCTAGAGAGAAACCTATTTCACAGACACAGCTGCTGTACATCAGTAAATGCGAAAACTTTGAGCACCCACGTGGCAGAGCCTGGCAAGCTACTTGTGTAGTATTTGATATGCCAAAACCAGTAATAATAAAAGACCTCATTGCCATGACCTTAAGGAATGGTTTGAGGCTCCTCATGTTCCTGGAGTGAGCAGAGGCCCTTGTGCTGTACTAGCATGTGAACAGGGACAAATGGAGATGTTACTGGTGCCCGCTCGAGCAAATCAATGAACAACGGAAGACAAGTAATACAAGTGAAATGAAATTTGTTTGGTGAATGTAGTGTTGTGGACATTGGCAAGTACTGGCCACTTGCTGTGTAGCAGGTCAGCTGTTATACATTTTGATATTCAGTACATTTTCTTTCTTTTTTTTTCTTTTTTTTCTATTTCTCTCTTTTTTATTGGGGGGGGGTGTCATACCCGGCAATGCTCAGGGGTTACTCCTGGCTCTGCACTCAGGAATTACTCCTGGCAGTGCTTGGGGACCATATGGGATGTCAGAGATTGAATCTAGGCCGGCTACAAGCAAGAAAAATGCCCTACCCGCTGTGCTATCTCTCTGGCCCCATATTCAGTACATTTTCTATGAAATTCTTAGGTTGGTCTCTTAAAGTTGGTTTTTATCACCTTCATATATAACTGGGGAACTAGACACTGAAGACTGTTGGATCATTTACTCAATTCATTTCTGCTAAGTGACAAAGCCAGAATTAGAATTCAAAGTATTATTTAAAGCTCTTTTTGATGATATATATTGATTTTGTTTAAATGCAAGTAGTATGCCTATGAAGTACTTATAAAAGGTTCCATAATTTAAAAAGTGATTCATAAAAAGTCTAGCTCAGTTAGTTATGTGCTATTGCTCAGTTTGCCACAAATAACTAGTTTTATTATATTTTAACCATTTATTTATTTTTGGATTTTGGACCACACTCAGTATTGCTCAGGGGATTCTCCTGGCTGTACCCTCACAAATCACTCCTGAAAGGGCTTGTGGGACCATATGGGATGCTAAGGATTGAACCTGGGTGAGCTGCATGCAAGGCAAGCATCCTACCTATTATACTATCACTCTGGCTCCGTTTAACTTTATTTTTAAAACTTGAGATATTGTAATTTACAATATGATAGTTATAACAATGATGGTTTCCCATATGTGTAATTTCAACACCACACCCATCACCAATGTACCTACCTCCTTTAAGCATTGTTTAATAGAACTACAGATGAGCTTTCTAAAAACTATATTGTATCAAAATGTATTCTTCTGTATTTGAAGAATACAGAAAATTATTATTGATGCTTAACCTAAAACTTGGCAACAAACTTGAAAAGAATCTCTTAGTATAAGATCACTTTGGAATTTCTTTAGAAGGTGATTTTGTAACTGCATTGTGTGCAGGATATGGGATCTGCTTTTGCGCATTTGTGACAGTCTCTTCCCAGGGCTGCAATTTGCTACTGTCATCAGGGGGTTAAAGAAGCAGTTTTTGCCCATACTGTTGAAAGATGCTTCTTTTCCCCCTCACAGATCAGGGAAATGCTTCTAAAGAGGATTATTCACATTTGCCCCACTGCTACAAAACAGTTAGTATTTCCTCTCTTGAGTCACCCTGAATCTCGCTTAACAAAGAAATTGTAGAAAATATAGCTCCCATTTCCTGGCACCATTGTTGATGCAATTATTTGTCCTCTATTTTGATCAGATTTTTAATTTGACTGTACGGAAGGTCTTTTTTAAAAGCTCAACTGAATTAGGGTGGTCTTTCCTCAAGCCTTTGTGGACATTTGCCAATTTTGTAAAACTACAACAGAGTTCAACGGACTTGCATTCTTGGCAAGATTCCACCTGTAAGAGAGCTGGGATAAGAAAAAAAAAGCTAAATAGAAAATAGGAAATAATCTTTGTGGAAGTGATGGAGTACTTTATATTATATACATATTTTTCGCTGCTTTGTAGTGATATGAATGTTTTGGGTTATATAAAACATAATGTTTACTTTATTTTGCACAATTCATGTTTTTCTGAAAGTAAATTCTTTTTAAATATGACATAGTTGTGCAGGAATTTTACATCAAGAAATTAATATAGAATTAGGAAAATAGTCAGTGTAACATAAAAGCTACCATTTTATATGCATCTTAGGAAATAGAAAGATTGCCTTTTATAATTTTCCAAAATTATTCCTAATTATAATTAGGATAAAAAGGATTTCTAATTATAATTTAGGAATCCTTTTACTATGTAAGGGCAATCTCAAACTGTTGATGGTGGTAACTTGGGGGTGGGTGCCCTTATCCTTGTGTTTTGTGTATGACAGGCAGTAGCACCTTAAATTACAAAGAACAGTGAGTACTATTTTATTTTTTTCATAAATTATTTTTATGAATGGAAGAAGGAAGAATGGTTATTTCAACAAAGGGGGGAAAGTCCAAATTTCAATGATGCCCACAGTTTTTATTTTTTTGTTTTTTAAATTTTTTTATTATTATTTTTAAAATTTTATTACACCACTTTTAGACATACAATTGTAAGATGCTCATGCTCAAGTTTTGGTTCTACAGTGTTCCAACACCCATCCCTCCACCCGAACCCATTTCCCATCACCAATGTTCCCACCTCCCCCCCCCTCCCGCACCCCAACTACTTGGCGGGTTCCGTGATACTTTTCTCTCCTCTCTATCTTTCCCTCCCCGCCTACCTTTCCTACACATCGTAGAATGCAGTACATTAAAGGACATAACTGTTTCCACTAGTTTGATCGATCACGTGGCTAGGGGCCTCATGGTCAGCGTCTGGACAGTGAAAATGGTGGCTAATGTGTTGCGTGTCTCATCCAGCTGCTTCGGGACCCCCCCAGAGGTGATGGGCCAACACCCAAAACCCACCTGTCCTCCTGGGGGCCTCATGGTCAGCTGAGCTAGGGAGAGCCAAGTTCCAGTTCCCAGCTGCATTTAAGGCTTTGCATGCTATGGCGGTCGCTCCAGGGCAGCTCCTGGGTGGGGCTACCGGGCTCAGACAAAATGGAGAGGGGAAGGGGCGACCCCAGCTTCATCTGATGAATTCCCAGTGATTCCCGCTTCTGGGAGCTGCCTACCTGGGCTCGAACTCGTTTTGCTCTGTTAATCTGGTCTTGAGGTCAGTGTCCCTCCTGGGTGGGCTCTGATGTGCTGCAGCATTCGGACAGAGAAAATTGTGGCTAATGTGGATGCCCACAGTTTTTGATCAGCATAAAAAAGTAGCAAACACAGAATAGAGAAGGGAAGTTACAATGGAATACGGACTCCTTGTGTCCTGACCTTGTGAGAGACCCACAGCTTTCCTGTGGCATGTGGCACTACGGAACAGAGGAGCAGGAGGGCTTCTCTCTTTTGCACATTAGAGGAGCAATGTAGCATGGCTAGAGGGTCATGACTGAGCATTTGCTATGATGCTGGTTTACTCACTCTGGAGCCCGTGCAACTCATCTCTCCCAACGTACAATGTAAATTCATGTGGAACTTGAAAAGTAAAGACCTTTCTGGTACTCCTTAGCACACATGCCATCTCTTACCACCATCTCATCTTATTCAAAGTGTGCCTATATGAAAAATTAGTGATAGGGGCTTCAAAACATCACGATCACGATCACGATCTTCCCGTTGGTCATCTATTTGCTAGAGCGGGCACCAGTAATATCTCCATATGTCCTGTCTCATGCCAGTAGAGCCAGGGGCATCGGCTTGCTACAGGAACATAAAGAGCCTCAAACCATTATATTAGGTCATAGGAATGACCTAATATAATTGTTATGGAATTTGGCATATCAAATACAACACGAGAAGCTTATCAGGCTTGCCGAGCGATTTTATGTATATGTTTAAATTTATGTATGTGTATGTATTTTGTGAGTTAGAATCTGCTTAGGAATAAATTCTCTCTATATATGTATATTTTTTATAATTTCCCTGTCCATAGATAAAATTTGGCATATAAAAATTTGTTGTATAAAATTTCATAAAATATTTCCTACTGGGGGTGGGGGCAGAGAGATCATATGAAAGTTAAGGCACTTGTCCTGTATATGACTGACCCTGGTTCAGTCCCCCAGCTCTGTGATCCCTGAGCACTGCTGGGTGTAGCCCAAACCCCTATCCCACATTTCCTGCCTGATGCTATAAATGATTATTTACAGTCTCACATGAGATACAGATTTTATTTTAAAAAATGGCTGTGCACATACATAGGTGTATGTATGTGCACAGCATACAGCATAAAGCATAAACTTTCAGCATAAAGTTCATGCTGAAACTTGTCAAATTTTTATTTATAAAGAAAGTGAGTTTATTGCATGGATTTAAAGTGAAGAAATGCCAGTACAGGTCGGTCTCTCCCTCTGCTCAGCTCAGCAGCACAACTCCAAGGCACCCATAGTGACAAAGGCCCAAAAGTCCTTTCCTCCAGCAATTCAAGTTGTTTTGGTGGCCTTGTTTGGAACCTGAACCTAATAAAGAGTTGTTACCAAAAACAAAAATCTTCTTCTGGGTAAATCCTATCATTTCTGATACCCAGTGTTGTGATTCTAGGTCTAAATGATGTGTGTGCACAGGGATGGGCATCTCTGTTGTCAGGGGAATTGCTTATGGAAAGGAGACTATCTGGCCTTCCCCATTCTTCCTCTCTTCTACTACACCCCATGTTTTATCTTACTGAATAACAAATGGAGAGTTTTCTTTTCTCAGTAGAAATGGGTGAACATCTTCTGCCTTAGTTCAAGGGAACTATAACACACATTACCACTTGTAAATTGTTAGTTGAGACATAATCTTGAAAATATCTAGTCATCTTTGAAGATGTGGAAGGGGGATTTTATAAATATAGATTTTGTGAGAAATAAACCCTGCTGACCTCACATTCAGTGAAAGGGGCTGGTGGGGGGGTGATAAATATTCCCTTGGGGATTTTATAGAGGCAGAGGAGGAAAAAGTATTTTTAGTATCTGCCTTATTCCCTTCAATATCACTTTTTGTCTAAATTGTTTCATTGAGACTCATAGTAGATACTGACCCTATCATTAGGTTTGCACTGAACTAAATTAAAGAGAAAAAAAAAACTTCATTGGACTATTTATTTAATTGTAAGTGAATAATGAAAATTTACAAATGTATAGTCCCAAAGTGGTTGATAGAGGGCTGAAATTATGATGAGAACTTTTTTTTTCTTTTGGGTCACACTCTGCAATGCTCAGGGGTTACTTCTGGCTCTGCACTCAGGAATTACGCCCTGGTGGTGCTCGGGAGGGGGACCATAATGGGGTTTCTGGAATCGAACCTGGCTCCGGCTGCATGCAAGACAAATGGCCTACCTGCTGAACTGTCACTCCGACCCCCAATAATGAGAACTTTCTATTCTTACTCATGTATTTGTTATATTTTATCACTTTAGTAAGCTACAGGGACAACTGCTTTTAGCCATATCTTCCCTAAATAGCATCTTTACTTATTGATTCCTTGGCTCCTGAGCGAGCTGAGCTTTGCCAAGAATTCCTGTGCCATGGTGCCTACTCAAAAGATTATGAGTTTTATAGCTATTTTCTCTTATTAAACAACTTTAGGATATACTATTGGTTTCCTGAGAAGATCTTAAGATAAAGTAAATACCTCTGCTCTTGCAACATAAACATTAATAGCAATTTGTTTTAAATTGGTTTCTATTGTGGGAAAGTTGAGGAATAGGAACAGTTGAGGTAGAAATTTCATGCTCAACTTTCTCATAATTATAGCTTGTATCACTGTTATAGTGATCTGTAAGAGGAAACTGTGGTATGGGGAGTGCAGAGAGAAATAAAGAGAATCTCTTTACTCCAGTGCCATGTAGAGATGCAGGTGTACGCAATGTAGACAGTAGCCACATTTTTTTTTATGCATCGCACCAAGTCATATCAGAGACAGCAGATATACCAGTTATTCGTTTGTTGAAATAATCGTGGCTGGTGTCTGACAGCCTTAGTAATAATATGTTCTTGAGTAAAATTGGTGATTCGAATTGCTTCATGGTAAAGTAGCTTTTTAGAAAATTGGGCAGCTTCTAGAAACTAACCATATTTGATTGATTCTAGAAATCAGCCAACAATTGCAAATGGAATAATGGGCTTTATAGCAAGAGGCCGGCATGTATTTTAAAGGAAAAGCTGCTGTTGGTAATTAAAAGTTTGTGGGAAAGGATTTGGGTTTTGTTTCGTAGCATTGCCCTCTGTGTACTTGAGAGAAACAGTGTTCAGGACAAGTGCTAGAGTTCTTCCTCAACCAGTTTATCCTCCCTAAGATGAGGAAAATGCCCTATTTCCAAATAACAGAGCCTTCTTTTCAGAGCTCTCCATTTTGCCTTTGTATAGAACTGACTTTCTTTTTCTGTTGCATATGAAGAAAATATTGGGCCAGGGAGATATCCCAAGGGGCAAAGAGCGTGCTTTGCATCCTGGAGGCCTGGGCTTGATCCCCAGCATACCTGGTTTCTGAGCCCTACCTTATCCAGGGCTTTTTTCTTAAAAAATTTTTTTTAATCTTTAATTTTATTTTATTATACCACAGTGAGTTATACAATTACAAAGATGTTCATGATTGGGTTTAATCATACAGTGTTCCAGCACCCATCCCTCTACCAGTGCCCATTTCCCACCACCAATGTCCCCAGATACCCTCCCCCTTCCCTCAACCTGCCTCTATGGCAGGTACCCCTCTCTCTCTCTCTCTCTCTCTCTCTCTCTCTCTCTGTCCCTCCCTTCCTGTTGCACATTGTGGCTTGCTCTACATACATTTAGGGATTATCATGTAAATCCTTTGCCTATATTCAATGCTCAGTGCTAGTCTGGCATTACCATTTCCAACAATTAGTAGAAAATTGGTATATGTATATCCCAAAACTTAATGCTGTCATTCCATATCTGTTCTTATCCTTCTGATGATTTCTCTCAGCATGTCAATCTCCTTGTCCATCCATTTGTAGGTAAATTTCATGACTTTGTTTTTTCCTGACAGCTACATAATATTCCATTATGTAGATGTACCAAGTTTCTTTAGCCATTCCTCTGTTCTCAGGTACTCTGGTTGTTTCCAGATTCTGACTATTGTGAATAGTGCTGCAATGACTATAGAAGTGCAGATGGTGTTTCTGCTGTGTGTTTTTGTGTCTCCAGGAATATTCCCAGGAGTGATATTTTGCATACTGCTGAATGTAGCTACAAAAAACTTAAAAATAAAATAAAATATTCGAAGCAAAATTATTTAATTATCTAATTTTTCTTTACAAGTTAGCTTAAATAAAATGGGGAGTAGAATTTTAAAGAGTTATTACAATAAACAATTTCAAGCAAATATTAAATTATATATTTTAATATATAGAGTAAATATATTTTACTATAGACAATTTTAAGTAAAATTGAAGCATAATAAAGTAAATTTATTTGTCATCAATCTAAAAATATTTAGTATTTAATTTCATATTTTATGAAATGCTTACTATTTCATTTATATCCCTATAAAATTTATGGTAATTTATTACCGACTGGATCCCATGGGATGTCAAAAGATCACGTGGCCGCCCACCTACAAGATGGTCAGACTTCCTTGTAAAGACCCTGAAGGAACGGTTTGAGGCTCTTCATATTCCTGAATCAACCAGATGCCATTGGGCTACATTGGCACGTGATAGGGTCCAATGGAAATGTTACTGGCGCCCGCTCGAGCAAATCGATGAATAACGGGATTCAAGTGATCAAGTGACATGAAGTGATCCCTATAAAATTAGTGCCTACTCCTATAGACTTAATATTTTGTGCCTATCCCTATAAACTTCCTGCCACCATCAGAAATATTTGTTGGGAAAAAGAAAGATAAAAAAGCAGCTATTTAGGTGTTTACCTCAGAGGTCAGATCTTTTCTCTGCTTTAAACCACAAAGTTGTCGGCACATCTTTTAAGTAGCAGTGATTTCTTAATATCACCAAATATCCAAATGTACTTGCATTCTTCTAATGGTGTTGTAATTTTTTATCATTTCTTTTATTTGACTCAGGATCCAGATGTCTGGAGAGTGGTTGATAATCTCTTGAGTTCTCTCTTGGATAGCATAGCCATGCTATGGGACAGGGTGCTGTCCCTCTCTCTTTAACCTTTGCAACTGTTGGTAGAAAGTAGCTCTTTCTCCTTGAAGTTTCCCATAGTTAGGGTTTGTTGACTGCATTCCCGGCGGTGTCTTTTTAACATGTCCCTCTGTTCCCTGTGTTTGCTTCCAAATTGACAGATAGAGCGGAAGTTTGGTCAGAATTAAGTTCATGTTTTGTCAAGATTCTGTCATAATGGAACTTTCAGGATCTTGTTGGGGGCAGATAATGTCTGATTTTTTGCTCTCAATATTTTACTTTCATTAAATTCACCAGAACTGCTAATACATTAGAGGACTGAAAAATGTGTGTTTTTTTTCTAATTTTAGCATCTCCTATTCACATATTAATTCAAATATTTCCATAAAGAGGAGCTTCCTGTCATATTAGAATTACGCTGATCTAGAGTTTCTATAGAAAAGGAGAGATTCATCCTAAATCTTTCTCCTTATTTACTAGCTTTCAAAATAATAAATAGGCTTTCTCGCATCAGCCAAAAAGGATTCTTTGTGTTCAGGGTTGGGAGAATAGAGAGTTTTATGCCTTTAAAATCTCATGGATGTAAGGTTTTAATTGTTTGTAGTTAGGACCTTATTTAGTGTTTAAACTGTCCCGTTTCTAATCCAAACCAGACTCTGAATTCTTGGACAGAGCGTGAGGGGGGCAGAGCAGCCTGGAGGTCTGCTTGGAGAAATCTGTAGATTCATCACGATCATGATCAGGTCACCCTGGACTTGAGCACTACGTTTCTCTTCAAAGGAATTCTGGTTCCTTTATGGGAAATGATATTTCAAATACCGAAATATTTCAAGATTTCCCTATGAAATTTACTCACATGGGAGAAAGTAGATTTGTAGACACAAATAAAATATTGGTACCTAAGAGGCATGTTCATGTGGCTGGTGATATGATCCTTTAAGTTAGGTGGAAAAACTTTTTATTTTTTTAATTTTATTTTAATTATGAAGTAATTGACTAACACAGACACTGAGCACATAATTTAAAGTGAGCCAGGAAACAAAAGTATTTGGTAATTTTGTCAAGAGAAGCCTAATTGCTTTGTTTGTTTGTTTATTTTGGCTTTTTGGGCCACACCCAGCAATGCTCAGGAGTTACTCCTGGCTCTGCACTCAGGAATTACTCCTGGTGATGCAAGGAGGACCATATGGGATACCACGGATCAAACCCAGGTCAGCTGTGTGCACGGCAAACATTCTACTCACTATACTACTGCTCTGGCCCCCAAGATGAACCTAATTATGATGCCTGCTGAATATACTTGGAAAACAAAATACTTCAGTATCTGGATTTGATTTGTGAAACTGTCTTTGAAAAAAGTGTCATTGGCGGCCAGTGAAATAGTGCAGTGGGTAAACTTGCTTATAACCCACCCTTGCTTATAGCCCTCCCTGGTTATATTCCAAGCACTACATTGGTCTCCTCTGAGCAATGCCAGAAGTGACCCCCTGAACACAGCCAGGGTGTCACCTCAATACAGCCCTTCCCCTCATGCAAAGTGTAATCGGCTGAAGAAAAGGTATGGAAACAAATACTGGATTATGATCTCTTAGTTTTACATTGTATGTGTGAATTTAATTGGGGTTATTGGAATTAGGTATTGTGGGGAGAAGAATGAATGCCTTGGACTTCAACTTGTTTTTAGGATCCTTAATTACAGTTTTCTGTACTTAGACATCTTTTGTTTATTAAATTGGAGTTCTGTTAACAAAGCAGTAAGGTGAACTTAATATTTATGCGACCTATAAGTAGCGACTTAAACACATCACAAAAAATCTAAGTGCAAATATATTAGTGATTTCATTAAATGTAAATAATTTAACATCTATCCCAATTAATTAAAAAGCAGAAATTGTCAGATTGGATAAACAGCAAGACTCAGCCATAGATATGTCCAGAAATTCACCATAAGTATAATGAAAATAGTAACTAGAGAAATAGTACAGGCGTGAGGTGCTTACTTTATACCTAACTTTCCTGATGTCTGACCTCTATTGGATCCCTGAGCACTACCAGGAGTGTTCTCTGACATAGAGCCTAAAGTAAGCTCTGAGAACCATGGATATCGCCCCAAACACCCCCTTCCATTAATTAAAAATCTAAAGTTGCTATATTGATATCAAATATAGTTTTGAACTAGGAGTATTACCAGGGATAGAGGGATATTTCATAATAATGAAAAAATCATTCATAGATATTCTGAATATACATGTTGCTTAAAGTAAAATGTTTAATATATGGTACAAAAAGAAAATAGGAAAAAGTCTATAATTTTAAGTATTCAATACTCCTTTCCCAAAAATTAATGTAGTGTTTAGGCAATAGTAAGGAAATAGAAGACTAAAAAAAGCACTATACTCAACTTTTTTGGTATTTGTGGAGCATTGCGATCAAGTGCAAAATGTTCTCAAGTGCACATTCACACCTGCACCATATTTTGAGTTAAACTCAGTTTGATATATTTAAGAGGATTTTAAACATGCAGAATAAGTTCTTTGCACACAATGGAATTAAGTCAGAAACCAATGAAAAAAAGGTAATTTGAAAAGTAGGCTACATACTACTTCTAATATACACGAAGATTGAGGGAAAATATCATAAGGTAACAAAATCATATTTAGCTGTGCAAATAAAATATACAATTTATATATATATATCACTTTACATATAAATTATCATGATCCCAGATTGAGAGTTCAGTGTCCCACACATGTTTGGGCTTATTTGAAATGAATAGAATTAGAATAGTTGCATGTGACTGATTTCTTTAAGGCACACATGATAATCCTGGTGAGGCTTAGTCCGATAGAGAATACTGCTCACAAGGAATCTAATTCCAAAGGGAGTAAATCTCACAAAAATATAAATGCAGCATATTTCACATTACTCTTAGGAGTTTTATAAAAACAATAGTCTAAATAGTGTGTAATAGGCCATTTATTTATAGAAGGAAGTTTAGTGAACTCTTGGTGGTGGGCTTTCACAGGGAAGAGTAAGAACCTTCTGGCAGTAGCTCAATCAGGTCATAGTGTGAGGAAGGGGAACCTAATAGATGCATTGAAATGTTCTTAGTTTGGGGGAGAGCCAGAGGTCGGCCTGAAGGTTTGTCTGTGTTTCATGTGAATGAGTCTATGATCGGTTCCTGGGAAAGTCACTGAAGGAGAACATAGGGGTTGGGTTAAACGCATTTTGGAGAAAAGGAATGGATGACTGTGATGAGAAAGAAGTAGGTTAGAATAACTTCTACAAAGTGGGTGTCTTGTAAATGTTTATTTTCCTGTTTTCACACTTTTAGATACATTTCAAAACCCCTATTTTCATGAATGCCCCCCCAATCACATTTTATGAACTATAAAAAAAATTTACCAACTTTGTCTTCCATGGGGTGAAAAAAACTTAATCTTGGAGCATTAAGAACTAGCTCTAGTAGCTTAGTGCAAAGGGGCCAGCCCTTCTCTGGCTGTCATCACTGAGCTCTTGGCTGCTCAGCTCTTACATTTCAACCCATATCGTGGAGAAATCACATAGTGTTTGAGAATGTGTGTTGACTATCGCTGGTTCTTCCCAATAGTTGAATTCCATTTTGAAGTTATTTTCAAATTGTCCAAATCAAATCTTTGACATGAACACTATATTCTCATCACACTTCCAAAAGGGAAGTTATTCTGGACGGTATCACATTAAATTAGTCAGAAGGAGGAGGACAAATACCAGACGAACTCACTCACCTGTTATGTATAAAGAAACAGGATCAGGGAATAGGGTGCATGGAAGAATGGCAAGCTCTTGGCCTTGGATGACAAAACTTAGATTATCAGACAGGGAGGAAGGGGTGGGGCAGTGAAGAAGCCATTTAGAAGTAACATAGGTATTGGGACAGGGTGCTGGGGCACTTTTGTCACTGTACATTGCCTAAACCACAATAATACAAAAGGGAAGTTGTGATTCCTGGTACACTATTGGTGGGAATGTGAGCGGTATCATTACTATGGTAAAACAGTGTGAAATTTTCTGGAAAAAAAAAGAATGAAAATACCAGATGATTCAGCTATCCCATCTGGGAGCCCAAAGAATTTGAAAACACTAATTTGAAAATGTACGCATCCCTGTGTTCATTGTAGTGGTTTTTTACACTAGCTCAGAAATAGCAGCATCTAAACATCAGAAGCAGAGTCCATAAAGGGTCTGAAGATGCAGTGGAATATCAGCTATAAAAGAAAGATGGGGTCCTAAACGTATGTACTGCGGCCACAATGTAAGAGGAGAGAGAGAGAGAGAGAGAGAGAGAGAGAGAGAGAGAGAGAGAGAGGGTGGGGGGGCAAAGAGCCTACCATAGAGCCAGGCTGGGGGAAGGGGAGGGACTCAGGAGACATTGGTGGTGGGAAATGTGCATTGTGGAGGGATGGGTGCTGGAACTCTATGACAGAAACCTAATCATGAACAGTTTTGTAACTGTATATCTCATGGTGGTATAATAAAATAAATTTTAAAAAGATAGCATCTTTCTATTTGCAATATGGGTGGGTCTTGATAAAGCATATTAATGGAAATAAAAAAGATGTAGAAAGACAATTCCTATATTATTTCACTCAGATGTGTGATTAGGAAGAAAAAAAGGCAAATGTACTGACCTGGACTCTCCCAGTTGAGCCATATATACCAGGCCTTCAGATTGTTTTGAAGGGGTATTTAGAAGATTTAGGGTATTTAGGAGATTTAACTTTGGTTATATATTCTCATGCATTATATCTTTTACTTTTGATTTTCAATCCTTGGGACAACTTATTTTGAAAAGTCTTTATGTTCTGTTTTATATTTCATATTCAATGATTTGTTCCATCTGAATTGATTGATACGTACTCTATATCAGGTGCTTTGTTGACTGGCTTTGGGGCTACACTAGCAGTGTTCAGGGCTTACTCCTATCTCTGTGCTCATGGATTACTACTGGCAGGGCTTGGGTGACCACGTGATTGTGAGCAATTGAACCTGGGTCAGCTGTGTGCAAGGCAAAAGTCTTCACTACTGCTTCTTCCGGCTATTGTTCTAAGTTCCTCAGAGATATGGCGTGCAGATAGAAGTGTGTTGAAGAGAATTGCCTTCTCTGAATCTGTCTCTCTGAAACCTGTCCCTTGCCACTACCAGTCTAGAAACAAGCTCTCCCTAATACCAGCAGTGCCTGCCAGAATGTCATGGGGACCAGTTATACATGAAGACCCATGAAACTGGGGTTTCTATCTGGCGTCTCACTCTTTTATTTCCTCTGCACTGAAATACACTTGGAGCAATTATCCAGTCTCTTAAATAAATGTTTTGAATTGAGAGATGTGAACTAACTAAAGGCAGGAAGCTCAGGCGGGTCTTAAGGGTAAGAATGGAAGTTCAGGACCAAATAGTTGTCCCAAATTAACTTGTAGCTACCATGCTTTAATGGATTTTATTTTAATAAAAAAGTAGCATGAGAGAAAGACAGAATGTGAGTCTAAATATTGTTGGGTGAAGAAATTCCTTGGTAGTCTTGGAAGAGAGGGGAGTTGTAATGGCATTTTAGAAGATTTTGATGACAAGAACAATAAATCTAAAGTCGACTGAGGAAATTCAATACAGTATGGGAAGATGAGGGTGGCTGCTTATAATTTAAATCTTATTAAACTCAAGTTGTGTTGTAAATGGTATTTACCTTTATGGATGCTGGGTTATCTACACTATTATTCCTCCACCCCTAAAAAACCCCAATTCCTTTCTTACCTTGCAAGTTTATTTCCTACCATCATAATTCTTTACCACTTTTTCTAACATTTCATAGAAATATGCTATTTTCAGTATAGCCAAAACTTACTTTCAAAAAAGTTGGATAGAACTTTTGGTAAAAATGAAGTTCTAGGACCGGAGAGACAGTATAGCGGGTAGGACACCTGCCTTGTACACTACTGACCTGGGATCCATCTTTGATGCCTTATTTTATTCCCTGACCTCCATCAGGAATGATTCCTGAGCACAGAGCCAGGAGAAAGCCCTAAGCATTGAGTTTACCAAGTTTGGGGTGTTGATGCTGGGGACCCTGGGATAAAGATGGAGGGAAGGGAACGCTCTGCTCAGAGGTGTGGTGTTGGGATATTCTGCATGGTTTCTGTCATGAACAGTGTTGCAAATCATGGTGCGTCACAATAGACTACAACTAGGCTAGTTGTATTTAACATTAAATAGTTGCTTACCTGTCTTGAAGTAAGAATGTTTTCTGAAAAAAAAGCTGGCTTTGTAATGCTGGCTTTTCCAAGTTGGATTAACTAAGGTAATGCAGGTTTCTCAGTTTCTATTCATTGTTGCTAAGACTGAACTTGTATACAATTCATGTATCTTAAATCTTTTGCCATCACTTTGTATTGAATGTGTATGCAATTCAAATATCTTTCTCTATTATTGTGTATTATTCCTAACATCAGTATAAATGATTTTGTTTTTGCGCTCTAAGAAGTAAACCAGCATGTGTGGCACAAAAACAAACCAAAAAAGTAAACGTGATTGTTGTCCACCTTCTTTGACATAGGTCAGTGGTGGAGGGCCAGGGCCCTTTGGTGGTGGGTGGGGTCGGGGGAGTAACTTTTGGCCATATCAGTACCACAAGCTTTAACACTATTATAATAATGTTACCTAAACAACTTTTAAAAAATCTATCTTTTCCCAGCAAAGCTCCCATTCTTGTGACTATAAAATTGTGTAAATTTTGTAATGGCATTTTCAGCTGTACTACATTTCCTCCAACTGTGTGCAAAACCTCTTTAAAGAAAGCATCTTGCAATTCACATGTGTAAGAGAAGGAAGAGAGAGAGAGACAGAGAGAGAGAGAGAGAAGAGATAAAGAACCTGCCCTAGAGGCAGACTGGGGTGGGGGAGGGAATTTGGGACATTGGTGGTGGGATGGGTGCTGGAACTCTGTATGACTGAAGCCCAAACATGTACATCTTTGTAACTGTATATCTCACGGTATTATAATAATGTTTTTTAAAAAATAAAAAATAAAGCATCAGGGGCTCCTTTGGACTATTCTCAGCTCTGTGGGGCAAATCTCATATTTCAGTGCTCAAGGGCCCTGCCAGTGACCAGCAAGGCTACATCCAGTGGTGTGTAGGCGCTCATCCCGTGCTTGGTATCAAACTCCAGACTTCACGGTTACAAAGTGTAGGTTCAACCCTTTGAACTATCTCCCCAATCCCTCAAGGAAAGCATCTCATCACAATTATTTAGATTGTGGACCAGAGTCATTAAACAGGATTAAGGCACTTCCATGCACAAACTGTGGTTCACCCCCTGCTCCCTTGAGCGTTGCTAGGTGTGACCCTGTAGAAGTGTCCTCGATGACCCCCAGAACCACTGGCCCGAGCAGCATTGTGGCATCCTTATGCCCTCACATTTAACCTCTGGCACAGTTCACCATGAATACCTGTGGAAGATCCCAACTTCCTGAGCATTGCTTGGGAGATAACCCCCAAATTTATATCATAAAAACAGTATAAAATAATAATAGTGCTAATCCTCAGTGTGCATTTGTTTAAGCCCTGTGCTCTGATTGCTCTGTGTAATTCGCCTCCATTGAAGGAGTCTATGTTATTCCCCCATGTTACAGATAAGAGGATATTGAGTAACACATACAATATTAAAAACAAAAACTGGAGAGTGCTAGAAACAGGAATGAACCAAGCCTGGCTTGTTTTAGATTCCACAGTTTTGGGTCCCTGGAAACAGCATACTGTGAGAGTATGCTTTGCGCACAGGAGGCCGGGATTTGATCCTTAGCAAATCCTGATGTTGCTTCCTCTCAGCATGCCAGGAGTTACCTCCAGGTATGGAGCCAGGACTAGCCCCTGAGCACAGCTGCATGTGACCTCTAAACCAAAATCCAAATAAAAAATGCATATTGGACCCATAAGCAGGTAAAATAGAGATTAGGTACTTGCCTTGCCTGTAACCAACTCTGGTTTGATCCCCAGCACTTCGTACAGCTCCACCACTTGGAATGAATGATCCTTAAGCACAGAGCCAAGAGTTACTTCTGAATACTGCCAGGTGTAGCCCCAAAACAAAACAAAAATCATGTCTTGGTTTAAATCACTACCTAACACGACTGCTCCATTATTTCTTTTGGGTTTTTGGGTTTTCTAATCTCGCAAATGTGGTAATGAACAGTGATTATATAAATGTTCTGTGTTTGAAATAGATTATGGGAAAGAGGTTCTTTTTCTTTATCACATTGAATTTTATTTTTGGCTACCAAGCACCTGTTTTTGTATGAGAGCTCTCTTTCCATGTCCACCAACTCGGTCACCTTGTCTGTCCATTGGCGAATCATCAGACAGTCACTGGTTACTTGTACTCTGAGGGTGTGGAATAGTTGGATAATTCAAACAGTAAACTTTTATTTATTTATTTATTTATTTGTTTATTTGTTTGTTTGTTTGTTTATTTGTTTAAATGCTCCAGATGAGAGTCTTCTACTGATAATAAACCACCTACATGGAAGAGCCTGGCAAGCTACCCATGTCATATTTGTTATACTAAAAACTAGTAACAATTATGGACCTCAATTCCATGACCTGAAGAATGGTTTGAGGCTCTTCCTGTGCCTGGAGCAAGAAGATGCCCTTGGGCTACACTTGCTTGCTACAGGACGTATGGAGATGTTACTGGTGCCCACTCTAGCAAATCGATGAACAGACGGAAGACAGTGATACAGTGATACCAAGTGAAAATATCTATGAGTGGAAGGTTTTAAATTAGTAAAGAAAACTACTAAGAAAGTTAGTCAAGAGGTTATAAGTGGAAAAACATTTATGTTTTAAGATCAAAGTTTGTTCTGCTTTTTCTAAGAACCAGTAAGTTTATCACTCAGAGAGTGAAAATATTTCATAATATCTATATGCCTTATTTCTTAAAACAAATTGCATCTTTCACACTGGAAAATATTTAGTCAACCAAATACAACTAGTTGTTTTATGGCTACATGTAAAGCTGTGCATTTGTGTGTGCATATGGGACTTCTCACTTATATCAAATCATGGTAACACAAACATCCACTTGTCCAGAGGTGTGTGGTCTGGGTCTTATACCTCCTTGGACTTTGAAACCTCTGTTTCTCCACACATTCTGTATCATACCCCTAGGACCTTCCTCTGGCTCACAGATGATCCTCTGCAAGACAGCTTAGGTCTGAGAAACTCTGTATCAATTTAAGCAATTTAGCACTTTGGCATCTGCTTAAAGAGAAGTAGCAGACAATAAATCGAGAAACTTATCAGGAAGTAAGTGATACTGAGGAAGGGTCACAGAAGAGCCATCTGGATAACAAAAGGCCTCCTGTGTGCACATGCAGATCATGATGGAAATCGCTGTCAAGAACAGAGCCTTTCACACAATTGGTAGACCATCTGTCTGTCCCCCACCGAACATGATTGCCCTTTTAAATGATTTTTAGCTTTGTAAAAAGTAAAGTATATTGTTCACCCAAATCTGTATAATTTCAATGAACCTGCTTCACCTATTGGCCAGTGGTCACTTACTCAGAGAAGAAGCAGCAGATCCAGAGGAATTTCTACTCGAGTAGCTTTTGGGTTTTTTTTTTTTTTCGTATGTGTGTACAGGAAATTAACTATAGAGGAACTTGGAATGTGTTTCTGTTAGGATTAGTAGTTGCTAAATGAAAATTTAAATCCATAGGATGTTTAATAATAGTATTAGTAATAAAGGAAATCTTTTCATGAACCATATAGAAGAGAAGTTTTATTTACTGCTGAATGATAATAGATCAATATTTGCTTATAATTAACATACTATATTATGCAGGAAGAAATTGTGTATTACACAATAAGTGATAATGATAATGAACCTTTGACTTTTATCTCACTTACCCATTTTCTTTAAATAGCTGGCTAATCCTTCATTCTAGTTTCAAACACTTTCACTCCATTTTAATTCTTAAACCACCACTCCTAATGATTTCATCTTCAACTTCGAATCTTTAGATATGTAGAAACCGAATTTCTACTTTTGATGAACCATTTCTTTTGCTATTGCTGTTGGACCACTCCCAATGTGTTCAGGGATGATTCCTGGCTCTGCACTCAAGGACCACTCCTGGAGGGACTTTAGGGACCATATGTGGCGCTGGGGATCAAACATGAGTCAGTCATGTGCAAGCACCTTCTCCACTGTACTATCTCTCATCCTTAGTTACCTTTAAGTGTTAATTCTCTGGTCATGGTGGTTCTCAGGGACATTGGAACAACTTGATTTATCTGCTCGCTTTCTAGATAGAACCCCAGGAGGTAAGATCCTCACTTGAGTTAATACACAGAGACTTTGCTTTACACCTACCTGGGTTTCCTGTCCCAGTGTGGTTCATTTTGTGGCTCTCATCTGGAACAATAATTTCAAAGACTTTTCAGAAGCGGAGCAGACTTTCAGCTAGAAAGGTTTGGTTTAGGATCTGCTAAGCCTTCCCCAGAGAAGCACAAGCAGCTCAACCTGGCCTCTGTATGATCCTGTGTTGTGAAGCCTTTGGGCACAGACATATTGACTGCACATGGGCTGCATTTAGCCATCTGTACTTGACGAGATAAGTCAGAGTCTCTAACCATTTCCTGGCATTTG
Organism: Cryptotis parvus; assembly: GCA_021461705.1. Taxonomy (NCBI): domain Eukaryota; kingdom Metazoa; phylum Chordata; class Mammalia; order Eulipotyphla; family Soricidae; genus Cryptotis; species Cryptotis parvus. The sequence continues at coordinate 69,866 of JAJIBD010038052.1, read as the reverse complement.
GGCTTTGCCTCTTGATGCCCTCTTCCAATAAAGAATAATGGGGTGAGTTCTTTTTTGTTCCACAAGCACGTCTGAGAACCAAATTCTCACTATTCCTAGGTCTAAACTATCCACCAGTGTATTTTCCATAAGACAAATACACATATCACCTCCTTCAGTCTAGTGAAAACTGAGTCCTTAGAAATTGTATCTTTAGGTTTCTAGCACCTGAAAAATGGAATAGATTCTAGGTGCATGCTGAAGTACAATTTATTAGTACCAAGATAATGATAGTATGTCTAGCAATTGAAAGACAACATTTGGGAAACTTGGAAAATTTTAATTCATCAGTTGGACATTTTGAGCACGTCAGTTTGTTATTTGTACTTGAAATTTCCAAAGTATTGTAACAATATTCAAATCAAAACAGTTTCATCTGGATGTTTTTCCATTTTAACAGCAAATGTTGGTTGATTATAAAGGTATAAAATTAAGTAAATGGTGTTCTTCTAAAGACCTGTAAAATTTAGAGAAAGGTAAAATGTGGACTGATGTTTGAAGTGCATATCTAGTATTTAGTTAAACTGATTTGTTCTTGTCTAATAAGTTCTTCACCTTATGTAGTTTTTGAAAATTTGTTTTCAGATGTAGTCTTTGTAACTCAGTAGATGGCAAAAGGAAGTCTTTGACTTGTAGGGGAGGATTTGCAACTTAATCACTGACAATCCACATTTCCAGTGATGAATGTCTGAAATCCCAGTATTTTCAGACATGTGGCATAGAGTGCATTGCCAAAATGCAGTATCTTAATGCTGTGTGATGTAAATGGTTTGATTAAGTTGACAGTCAGCTACCAAACATTAAGAACCTTATGTCAAGTACTAGGTAGGAAGATGAATCACATGAAGTCCTAAAGAAAATTACAGTAACAAGAAAGGGAGCAAACAAGTCACAGATTAGTTAAGAGAAAGCCACACATTGCTTTTTATAAATTTTTTAATTAAAAAGAAAAAAGGAAAGTTTTGAAAAAATTATGGTACAAAGTGAGCATGACTGTCCAAAGGGATTAAGAGGATGTATTTAATGGTTCTCTTCTGATGGAGTTGAGTGTCTGTGCCAAGCAAATGTAATGGAAATGAGGAATATTAAATTCAAGAGTTGTGAAGCCCCAGTTCTTCTGGCAGGATCTGAATAAGGACTTGTTTGACTAGTCAGCCCTAAATATTATCTCTTATCCAACATGTGCCTGTGGTTTGGATGGGTTTCCTTAGTGTTTTTATGCAACTGTAAATGGAGAAAGGAAGAGATCACTGTCCTTCACTGGAGGGATTTTCACATGTGTGGAAAGGTTTGCAAGGAAGGTTTGAAAGGAAGAACAACTTTAGCCATCGTTCATTCATTCATTGTTGTTTCATTCAAAAAATATTTCTTTAAAAAGTGCAAAGCACAAGCTGAATTTGATTAAGCATAGAAATAAAAGAACCTTTAAAATGATAGTTTCTTTGAGTTAAGCTTGTCGTCTGGCTAACATTTTCTACCAAAAACATTGAAATATATGGAAAGAAAACAGGAGGAATTGCTATGGATTTAGTAAAAAAAAAGTTGGCCTTTTAATAATTTAAAAAGATGCCATTTATTAAATAATTATTTAATTATTTAAATTAAATAATTATTTAATAAAATAATTATTTAATTATTTTTAAGTAATTAAAAGATGCCTTTTAATTATTTAAAAACATTTAAAAGATGCCATTTAATTATTATTCCATAATAATTAAATGGCATCATCTAGTTTATTGCAATAAGAATATAGAAACATGCTTCAAAATAATTTTTTACCAAATTTGCTTTGCCTTCAATATTATTTTTCAGGATTCTCATTGGTTCTAGATGCTTTTGGTTCATAAACCACAGTGTTTTATTTTAGAGCTGCCGTTAGGCTGTGCGTTTAAGTGGAATGATTAAATTGATTGCAATATTGAAGCATTTTTAGTTATATCACAAAAAGGACTGGAAACTCCATCTGAGACTGATAGTTTCCTATTTTTGGGGGGGGTGTCGCATTGGTGGTGTCCAATGGGGGTGTCCCATTGGTGGTGTTCAGTTAGTGTTGCCAGGGTTTGACTCAGTGTTGATTGCTTGCTAGATAAATGGCTTATCCACTGTATATCTTTCCAGCCCAAAGATATTTTTTTATCTTGTTTAAAAATAAATTCATGTCAGCTAATTCCCTTTTCAATTTATTGTCTAAACTCTACATGTACTTGGAAAATCACTTGAGTGTAAATTTTCTTATTTTGTTAGGTCCAGAGAAGTAAACTAGCCCAAAGTTCATTATAATTTCCCTTGGGGCAACTTTGAAAAATGACGGAAATTTCACATTAATTTGTAGAGAGGTTCTCAGAGTCAGATTTTTTTTCAAACCATCAACCTTCTGAACCTCCAATGAATGTAGATTTTCTTTATTTGATCAGTTTATTTTTCCATGCTGAGGTTTGAACCCAGGGCCTCATACATGTGAAGTATGTACTTTTACTGAGTCATATTGGCAACCCAGAAAAATAGTTTTTTTTTAACCCCTATTCTATTGGTAAACAATTCATATATTTTGAATGAGTTGCTTATGGTCATTCTAATCTGTCACGTAAAGACTGAAGCTGACTGTTTAATGTCATGTCATGTGCACTTATTCCCTTTCAGGGAGGTTTGTGCCATACTCAGCTGTGCTTGGAAGATATTCCTGGCTCTGTGCTCAGGGCCACTCCCAGTAGTAGTTGCAGGGCCATGTGGTGCCAGGGACTGGACCAGTGTCCGCTGCATGCAAGCAAGTACCATCTGATCCCTCATATTAGTACTTTTGTTTCTGATCAACGCTAAGAGAAACCACTTTAGCACTTTTGAAAAATCGCCATTTGTTACAAATACCTCCAAGGCAGTGTCTAAGGGTCAGAGCATAAAGGAAATGAATTGTGAGGGTGAGGGTTGAAACAAAGTGCAGTTTTGTTGGAAGCAATATTTGTTCCAGTGCTCATGTGCGTGCGTGTGTGTGCATGCGTGTGTGTGTTATGATGTGGATGGCATGGTATGTGTGTGCCTTTGTGTGTATGGTATGTATGTGTATGGTATGTTTGTGCCTTCAGACTGTTTCAGATATCATAATTGATCAGTGTGAGTGACCGTATCTGATTGTTAGTTTTTCCTGGGCCACAAATAGCCTTTTGTATTTTTTGAGAGGGCTATAAATTTTCCAGGATCCCAAGCTGAGTTTCAACCAGTAACCCAAAGGTGAAAAGTTCGGGTTCACATTACTTTTTCCTTGGGCTGTCACGAGTGGCCCTGACCAACATGTCACAAATGTTTTGAGATTCTGCAATACTTTGGTCTAACCTGAGCTGTACAGTGAAGCTGACAACTCAGTGAATACTGGAAAACTTGTTCCTTTGTGTTCATACAAGCAGTCAGACTCTTCAAAAGGAATGGTGATGTGTTCTGGCCTGTTTTAGATGAAATGAATTCCCTTAGTCTAGTGTTCAGAAAAGCAGTTTTACACGGGGTCTTCTTTTTCCTTCTACCTGGTGAATTATTACTCAGACATATGAGCAGCTAGTAGTAAGCAGGAAACGGAATAATTACCCTTGAAGTTCTTTGGCTGACTTCTCAAAGATCTCATAAGAAATCATACACGTTCTTGCTTACTGTCCTTGAACTCTGGTTAAAAGTACTATGTGGAAAAATCAGAGCAGTTCAGGACAGATCCACACAGATATGCAAAACCAATTTGGATTGGATTGATTTTAAGCAACATTATAGAGCATATAAAAAGAAATGCCTGGCATTGAGAATTAAATTAGATATTCAGTCTGAGGACTAAGACTGTACTTGGTATCAGGGAAGCCAGTGAGCTGGGGAACTGCTATTTCTTTGTGAAACGGGTTTGTGTTGCACTGTAAGAAAGGGATTTGGAGGGACCAAAAAAATAAAGAGTCCACCCCTGACAAGAACTCCTGATCCATTTTTTTGCCTGGCGTTGGAAATTGTTATTATGCTATATATTTTTATATCCCGCAAATAAATGTTGTTATTCTATATCTGTCCTTTCCCCTCTGGCTAATTTCACTCAGTATTATCCGCTCGATATCTATTCATTTATAGGTAAATTTCATAACGTTGTTTTTCCTAACAGCTGCGTAGTATTCCATTGTGTAGATGTACCACAGTTTCTTTATCCAGTCATCTGTTCTCAGGCACTTGTGTGAGAGTCAGAGGTTAGGTAAGACAGAGAAAGGAACAGTGTACTAATAATAATTGTTGGCAATGATAATACCTGCCTAGAACTGAGCATTGGATGTAGGCAAAGGGATATACATGATAACCTCTAAATGTATGTATGGCAACCACAATGTGTAAGAGAAGGAAGAGAGTGAGAGAGCAAAAGAGTGAGCGAGCGAGGGAAAGAGCGAGAGAGAGAGACAGAGAGAAAGAGAGAGAGAGAGAGAGGCAAAGTGCTTGCCATAGAGGCAGGCTGGTGGAGGGAGGAGGGAATCAGGGGATATTGGTAGTGGGAAGTGGGCACTGGTGGAGGGATCGGCGCTGGAACACTGTATGACTAAAAACCAAACATGAACATCTTTGTAATTGTTAGAGAGAGAGAGAGAGAGAGAGAGAGAGAGCATCATGCTCACAAACATGAGGAGATGAGGGAAATATTTTTGAGGCATCTCACTGTATGTGGTGCAGGAGGGAGTAGATGCAAATGAAAGCAATTAAGGTTAAGGAGCAGATTAGAGCTTAACTACCAGTCTGACTTGACTTCATCCAGATGCATTAGCCAAAATGCAAATGAAGTAGCTGCCACCTACTTCCTTTCAAATATATGATTCTTTGTTCTGTATGTGTTACCGTTTTGTATTGTAGGGGCTGTGCAGAAGAAAAGCAATAAGTTTAGATTTTATTCATGTACATTAAGAATGTAAACTTTGCTGGATAGGTTAATTTCCTCAGACCATTTAAAATTTTTTCCTTTTTGTTTGATCCAGGCTGTAGGTATTAGCAAATGTTGGCTTTGTTTTAGTCACAGGCATTCATTCTTTAAACATGTCAATCACTAAAGCTGAATCCAAAAGACAGTTTGCTTTATTGTTACATCATATCATTTCACTTCCTCTCCTTAATGGTGTTAATTCAGAAAATAAACTTTTATGTAGAATTCAAAACTCTTATGTCCTTCTTGGCTTTTAGACTAAGAAGTAATTGTACGAAACCTAAGTACTAAAAAAAAGGTTTTGTTCTCTTTTTAAATAACACTTATAAGTATATTATTTTTAATAAGACATTTAGACATAATGCATTTCAGCACTGCAAGCAGTTTGCTTAGTTTTGGTTGCTATAAGTTCCAGAACTGTATATTTTGAATTAAATTTCTGAAAAAAAATTTCAGGTTTTCATAATAGCATCTTGAATTTTTTGACAAATTCAATAAAATAACTGATGATAGATATTTTCCTTTATGTTTAATTAAGATGCAATGTCACCAGAAAAAATTATTTTATAAGCATAGGATCTAGAAGAAAATGAAGATAATCTGTTAACAAGGAGATAGTATAAGATAAAGAATCAAATTAAACTTGCGTGGGACAAGAATTGTAAAAAGAACTTTCTTATAGAAGGAATTATGTAAAATAATCAACTCTCTTACAGTCAAATGTACTAAGTTGAACTTAAACTCTAAAGAGGGGGAAAAGCAATTTTCTTACAAATAACTTTATCCTAAAATAGAAGTGTATAATAAATTTTGTAAGCTCAAATTTTGTGCAGAATACAGTGTTTCATATTTATATCACTTTAATTGAATCTTTGAAAAGAGTTACCTATTCAGCAATTATGGGTCTAAGAGATATTCAAATTAGTCACATAGAGATATAATGATTCTTAATGCTCTAAGTAGAGCTGAACCTCATTATTTTTAGCATCCAAATAAGAAACTGAGAAAAGCTTACACTTGCATTTTTATAAAAAGAATAAAATCAATAAAATCAATACAATTCTACATAAGAAATGACTCCCAAACACTTTTTGAAACCTTTACTTTGTGGAAAAAATAATAGTTATTACTAATGAGGGGTTTTTATGTACCAACCTTCCAAATTGAAAGGGTGCATGAAATCAATAACAGCGTCTTGGGCCCAAGCAATAGTCCAGCAGGTAAGGTGTTTGCCTTGCACGCAGCTGACCCGGGTTCGATCCTCAGCATCCCACATGGTCCCCGAAGCACCACCAGGAGTAATTCCTGAGCTAAGAGTTAGGAGTAACCTCTGAGCATAGCTGTGTGTGACACCCACCAAAAAAAAAAAAAAAAAGAAAAGCAGCCTCTTTTACAACTATTAATTTAATGCCTTCAATGTTTCTTTGTTCTTTATAAATATAAAATGGAGAGTGACAATTTGTGTATCAACTTGGTTGAATGTTTACTTTATTTTTTTATTTTTATTTTTTTGCATTTTTGGGGGTTACACCAGCAATGCTCATGAGTTACTCCTGGCTCTGCACTCAGGGATTACTCCTGATGGTGGTTGGGGGACCATATGGGATGTTGGGGATTGAACCAGGGTCTGCTGCTTGCAAGCCAAACACCCTACCCACTGAACTATCACTCTGGCCCCGAATGTCTATTTTATAAATATTATTTATAGCTTATGAGGTCAGCTTGAAGGCAGCAAGGTTCCTGCTCCCTAAAGGTTTACAGATTTGGGGGAGGCAAGCAGACAATTGAACTATTTGTGATAAAGGTCTCACTAAGGGACATCTAAAAAAAATTCGGCAAAAATCAGTTGGCATCAATAGCTGTCAAGAAACTTCTATTTCTTAAGTATAGTTACTCTTGTTCTTAATAATAGATTGATTTCCCATTAATCTAAATAGAAATTTAATCTAATCTAATAAATATTAGATTCTTGATCCTCACACAGATCACAGAATCTTCCAATACAGCATTACCTCACATTTGTAGTTTGAAAGTTGTATTGTTAGATAAGTAAAATATCATCTTGTTTAATAATGTCAACATTTTAAAGTTATAATACCATATACTTGGATCAAATACAAGACAACGTTTTTATTAACAGACTAGTATTATTAAATACTAATAGGTTTTAATGATGTATATGTTCCATGGTAGAATTTACAATTGGATGCTTATTGCCACTGCCATGTGTTTAAAGATTTCCGATATACTGACTTGAATCTTGGGTCTGGTTTTCTATCTTTGTTGTCCAAACCTTTACTTGTGCTTTCATGTCTCATACTCATCATGGGGCCAGAGTCACTCCAGCTCTTAGGAAATTGGAGTTCCTTTTATCACATAATGATATTGAAGCACAAAACAGAAAAGATGAGAAAATAGAAAATACCATTTAGTTTACCTTTGATTGCAATTAGGTCTCATAGGAACCTCCAAAATAAATTTACACCTAGACATATAAGATTTTTTTTTCTATTTTTAGCCCCATTTTTTTGATTCAGGTGCCATGATGTTCAAAACTGCTAATGGTAGTTTTATGCATATATCATTCTAAAACTATACCCTTCCCAGTTCTAGGGAAAATTTTGTAAATGCAAATTTATTATATAATTTTGATGGAGAATGATAAGATTACACAGCGGGTAGGGGCGTTTGCCTTTGCACGCGGCCAACCCAGGTTTGATCCCCGCCATCCCATATGGTCCCCTGAGCACCGCCAGGAATAATTCCTGAGCAAAGAGCCAGAGGTAACCCCTAAGCATTGCTGGGTGTGACCCCAAAAAAGAAAAAAAAAGTATTATATAAAGCCATGGACAGTAACACTAATTTCATAATTTCCTAATTTGAACAATGTGCATCATCATGACAAATGCCTTTGAGTTTTTTTATGATCTAGTAGCTAAGATAAAGGATTTTCTTTAAAGATGTGTTTTTTTTTTTCTTTCTTTTCCTTTCTTTCTTTCTTTTTTTTTTTTTTTTGCTTTTTTGGGTTACATCCAGCAATGCTCAGGGGTTACTCCTGGCTCTTTACTCAGGAACTACTCCTGGTGGTGCTCGGGGAACCATATGGGATGCTGGGGCTAGAACCCTGGTCGGCCGTGGTGCAAGGCAAATGCCCTCCCCTGTTGGGCTATCGCTCCGGCCCCAAGGATGTGTTTTCTTAATGTATAAGAGAAAGAAGAGAGAGACAGAGAAAAGAGAGAGAGGGATAGAGAAACAGAGAGAAGAGGCAAAGTGCCTGCCATAGAGGCAGGTTGGGGGGAGAGGGAGGGAATCAGGGGACATTGGTGGGGGAAATGGCACTGGTGGAAGGATGGGTGCTGGAACGCTGTATGACTGAAACCTAATCATGAACATCTTTGTAATTGTATATCTCCTGGGGGTATAATTAAAAAATTAAAAAAAATAAAGATGAGTTCTCTTATTTAAGTTATCTTCTCTTGATATCTGCAGAATAGTATTTTAATGAATGCCATGCAGAATGCTTGTTGGAAATTAAACTGATCTGAAATAGCCCCTAACTATATTGACCAAGCATTCTCCAGTCTCAGGTATGTTGATAAGAATACAGATTATGAAAGATTTATTTTTTAACAGAATAAAACACATCTTTCCATGTATTGATTCTTTTAAAGTATTATTTAAAGTTTTAAGTACAGTTTTATAAGAATACATTTTCAATAATAAAAAAGAAACAGTTCATTTTGTCCTCAGAAGTTTTAGAATATCAAATAATTCCTGAACTGCCTTTTTGGCTATCAGTCAAGTTCTATATTTTTTAAATATCATGATATGAATAATGTACAGCCCGGCTCATCGAGATCCACCCTGCTGCAGTATTTTTTTAATCCGGCTCAGGTATCCTGATCCAGAGACAGACATGGGGCAGAGCTGCTACTGGCTCTCACTGCTGCTACTCGTTCATCAATAAATGCTGGATTTTGAGATGACTACAAGAATATGCTACCCACACGGCAGAGCCCGGCAAGCTACCCGTGTCGTATTTGATATGCCAGATACCAGTAACAATTATAGACCTCATTCCCATAACCTGATGGAATGGTTTGAGGCTCTTTATGTTCCTGGAGCAAGCAGGTGCCGTTAGGCTCTACTTTACATGAGACAGATCATATGGAGATGTTACTGGTGCCCGCTCAAGCAAATCGACGATGAACGGGAAGACAGTGATACTATAGTGATACAGTGAATAACCAGTGATGATGGTATACCTCAACCCACTGCAACAATCTGACCAAATATACGGGAATTCTGATTATTTGAAAAAAATACATGAAACACTATGCAGAGAGTGAGTGATGATTTTTTTAGAAATCTATATCTTAATGTATATACTTGAATATCTGTATTGAACAATATTGCTCCTTAAAATCAATGTGAAAGAATAATGGTAACATGCCTTCCTAGTGATGTAATAAGCAGACCAGCATTAAACAGTAGATGTTTTTAATACACTTGTAGTGATCAAAAAGATCAGAGAGCCACTGAGTAAGGATCTTGCATGATATTGATGAGTCTGTCTTCTGGTAAATGAATGTGAGTTAATGTGCTATTATTCAGGCAGGAGTGATACAAGGTTATTTCAGAGGAGGTAGTTGGCTTCAGTATAAAACCTGGGTGCTGGTGATATACTGGGTACTGGTGTTTCTATGCATGCTGCTGTTTCAGTTCTAGGAGTGGAATGTACAGTTGAGTGGGATAGGCAAAAGTGGTTAAATTTATTTGTTTTAGGCACAGAACCCCCTTTGTTACTCATCCCTTCTAACAGCTATATATTATCCTAAGGCACCTGCAGTACTTCACTTAGTATCTATGTGGTTTATGGTGATTGATGTTGGGTATTCTCCTGATAACTGTTCTTTCTTTCCTCAAAGAGAATTTTTCTCTTTTGTTTTCACTAACATGAGAAAAATAACACCGCAGCTTGAAATAACACTACAGCATCTTGGATGCTCACAACAGCTTACAGCAGAATCTAGGGCTGGGATTCATCCACAGCTCTCAGATTACTTGAATGCTGTGTCCACCAACTTCTTGGAACATTTTGTCCTCATGCTGGGTGCATGGTCCTAGGCAACCCTCATTTTCCTCACATTTGGAGACAGAGTGACCGCAGGCATTCTGTTATTTATTCTCTGCTGGACTCTTCTCCTCTCTCCCCACTAGCTCACCTCATCGAACCAGATCATACAGTGCCCTCTATCAGAGGTTCTATCAGTGAACTTATTTACAATTGTTATTACTATTATTTTGATTTATCTTTATTAAATTGAGGTGCCATGATTTGCAATATGATTTACAATAGAGTTTCAGGCATACAATGCCCCAATACCATATCCATCACCATAGTGTCAGATTCCCTCCACCAAGGTCTCAGGGTTCTGTTCCACCTTTCACTGCCTACTCTCTTGGTAGACCCTGTGTTGCATTGCAGTTTTGGGGATATGCTGTCACTGTCCAGTTGTCATTGCGTATTGTATTTCTTTAAATCCACACATTAGAAAGATCATTTCATATTTGTTCTTCCCCCTCAAACTAATCTCAGCATGATACTCTCATTCTAGTCACATAGCTGACAATTGCCATGACTTCATTTTTTTCTAATAGCCGAGTAGCAATCCGTTGTGCATATAGCCACAGTGTTTTCCCCCACTCATCTGTTCTTGGACACTTGGATTGTTTCCAGACCTTGGCTATTGTGAATAGTGCTGCAGTAAATAAGCATCAGAATGCAAACATCTTTTCAAAGTAGTACTTTTGGGCCCTTGAAATAGATGCCAAGAAGTGGAATTTCTGGGTCATATGGAAGCTCAATTCTTAGAATTTGAGAAGTACAGTATTTTGTTTATTAAATGTCCTCTCCTTTAGGACAGTTTTATATGTACAGAATGACTCACATAGAGGTTAGACATTCATGTACACTCTAGATCCCCCTGCCAGTTTCCACTTTATTATCTTCTCAGTAGCATAGAACAATTGTTAGGATTGATCACCTGATCACTTGACATCCTGTTATATGATGATTTTCCTGAGCGGGCACCAGTAATATTTCCATTTGACCTTATCACGTGACTGTGTAGCCCAATGGCATCTGCTTGCTTCAGGAATATGAAGAGCCTCAAACCATTGGTTCAGGGTCTTGATGAAGAAATCTGACCATCTTGTAGGTGGGCGGCCATGTGATTTTTTTCTTTTTGGGTCACCCAGCAATGCTCAGGGGTTACTCCTGGCTCTGCACTCAGGAATTATTCCTGGCGGTGTTCGGGCAACATATGGGATGCTGGGGATCGAACCCGGGTTGGCCCCGTGTGAGGCAAACGCCCTACCCATTGTGCTATCGCTCCGGCCCCACCACATGATCTTTTGACTTTCCGTGGGATCCAGTCTATAACAGCTCTAGTCCAGCGGTCATCTCCAAATTGCATTACATGTCCATCTCATCTGATTTTCGATGCCTTGGCAAATGAGACAGTGTCCCTGACTCTGGATCATGGACGGAGGTTAGAACTCTGGATTCCTTCTCTCACTTGAGTGAGGCGTGATATTCCAAGCATAGCTCTTTAGATTCCTCTTTGGGAGATCCAAATAGCATTCTCATCCTGCTTTCATAGGGTCCAGGTCTCTGAGGCATATGTTAATGCAGGGAGAATGGTGGGGTCGAAGAGATGTTAGTATTAATGAGCCATTATTTTTTTTTAATTTTTTTATTTTTAAAATTACAAAGATATAAAATTAAAAAGTTCATATTTGGGTTTTGGTCAAACAGTGTTGCAGCACCCATCCCGCCACCAGTCCCCATCTCCCACCACCAACGTCCCCGGTTCCCTCCCCCTCCCCAGCTCTGCTCCATGGCAGGTTCTTGATTTCTTTCCATTTCTCTCTCTTTCTCTTTTCCTTCCCCTCCAGACTATGGATTACAGAACATACATTAAAGGGTTGTCATGTGTATCCTTTTGCCTCTATTTAATGCTCAGTTCTAGGTTGGCATTAGTACCCTCAACAATTGTTAGCACACTGTTCCATTTCTGTCTTACCTAGCCTCTGAATCCCACACGTTTGTGATAATTTCCACCTTTGACAGGACCTCGGTGATATATGTTTTACTAGACCTTGGATATTGGTATCATAATATGTACCTATATATTTATGTTATGCAGATAAATGCAGTCATTCTGTATCTGTCTCTCTCCTTCTGGCTAATTTCGCTCAACATAATCTTCTCCATGTCCATCCATTTGTAGGCAAATTTTATAACTTCATTTTTCCTAACCGCTGCATAGTATTCCATTGTGTAGATGTACCAAAGCTTTTTTATCCAGTCATCGATTTTCGGGCACTCTGGTTGCTTCCAGATTCTGGCTATTGTGAATAATGCTGCTATGAACATAAAAGTAGGGATGGTGTTTCCGCTGCGTATTTTTGGCTTCCCAGAGTAGATTCCCAGGAGTGGTATGGCTGGGTCAAATGGGAGTTCAATTTCTAGTCTTTGGAGGAAAGTCCATATTGTTTTCCAGAAAGGCTGTACCAGCCGGCATTCCCACCAACAATGGATGAGTGTCCCCTTTTCCCCACACCCACGCCAGCACTTGTTGTTCTTGTTCTTTTGAATATGTGCCAGTCTCTGTGGTGTAAAGTGGTATCTCATTGTTGTTTTGATTTGCATCTCTCTGATGATTAGTGATGATGAGCATTTTTTCATATGTTTTTTGGCCATTCGAATTTCTTCCTTGCTGAAGTTTCTGTTCATTTCTTCTCCCCCATTTTTTGATGGGGTTGTTTGTTTTCTTCTTGTAAAGTTCTACCAGTGCCTGATATATCCTGGATATTAACCCCTTATCAGATGGGTATTGGGTGAATATTCTTTCCCATTCTGTGGACTGCTTTTGTATCTTAGTCACTGTTTCTTTTGAGGTGCAGAAGCTTTTTAGTTTCATGTAGTCCCATATGTTTATCTTTTCTTCTAGTTGCTTTGTTAGTGATGTTTCATCTTTGAAGATGCCTTTAGCTTCAATGTCATGGAGGGTTTTTCCTATATTTTCTTCAATGTACTTTATGGATTCAAGTCTGATATTGAGATCTTTAATCCACTTTGATCTGATTTTTGTGCATGGTGTTAGACACAGGTCCAAATTCATTCTTTTACATGTCGCTGCCCAGTTTTCCCAACACCACTTATTGAAGAGGCTTTCCTTACTCCATTTTAGACTCGTTGCCCTTTATCAAAGATTAAATGATCATGTGTTTGAGGTTGGGTGTCAGGATACTCAATTCTATTCCATAGGTCCACGGGTCTGTTTTTATTCCAATACCATGCTGTTTTAATTACTACTGCCTTGTAGTACAGTTTGAAGTTGGGTAAGGTGATGCCTCCCATCTTCTTTTTCCCGAGGATTGCTTTAGCTATCCTTGGGGGGTTTATCGTTCCATACAAATTTCAGGATTGTTTGGTCAATTTCTTTGAAGAATGTCATGGGTATCCTTATAGGGATTGCATTGAATCTGTAAAGAGCTCTAGGGAGTATTACCATTTTGACAATGTTGATTCTCCCCATCCATGAGCAGGGAATATGTTTCCATTTCCATGTGTCCTCTTTTATCTCTTGGAGCAGTGTGATAGTACTGGAAGTACTTGCCATAGCAATCAGAGAAGAAAAGGACATCAAGGGCATCCAGATAGGCAAGGAAGAAGTCAAGCTATCATTATTTGCAGATGACATGATATTATACCTAGAGAACCCTAAACTCTCTACCAAAAAACTCCTAGAAACAATAGACACATATAGTAGAGTGGCAGGATACAAAATCAACACGCAAAAGTCGGTGGCTTTCCTATATACAAATAACGAAAGAGAAGAAAAGGATATTAAGGAAAGAATTCCATTCACAATTGTGCCACAGAAAATCAAATACCTAGGAATCAACTTACCCAAGTGTGTAAAGGACCTGTATAATGAGCCATTATTGATATAGTTATATCAGCTAACGTGAAATTTGACTGAAATTCCTTCCTTCTTTTTGTTTCTTTTTTTAAACTGCTCTTCAGGACCCTATCTACAGTACCATCTCTTCTAAGATCATCTTGTCTCCCTAAGTATCCATGGTTGAGATAGTTTCTTAGACTTTCCTTATTTTTGATCAAACCTTGAATAGTTTTGAAGATCAATTGCTGATCAGGTGCCTTGCTAAAAAATTCTTTTTAGCTGAGATTTTTCCGATCTTTTTTCATAACTAAACTGATATTATGAGTTTGGGGGAGGGACACCACATAGATGAGGTACATTTAAGTATGGACTTCACCAAAAAGAATTAATGAGAATTTTATTTGAATATAGTGCACTGGTGATGACTAATTACTAGCAGTTAAGACATAATTCCATGGTCAAGCATAGGATGAAGCATACATTGACTTCTAGAAGTTTTAAGAGCTCTACATATTACAATGACAGAATCAAGTGTGCCAATTAGAGGGCAGTCCATACAGATTTTTCAGCTATTTTTGAGTATTTTAAATGCTTATATGATTCAAATCCTTTGAAAAGATCTCATTTCAAAAGCAAGTATCTCAAGCAGTAATGGTAGAGAGACTCTGATATTGTCATTTTGTGCCTGATTTTTCTCATGTGTCACCCAAATTTCTCATCATTATTAGACAAATTGGCTTTTATTCCTTCAGTTTTATGGGTATTGAGAGTCAAACACACAACACATGTTTTAATTTACCAAGTAGGATTCCTTTTTTCTTTGGGTACCAGAATGTTTTTTGAGTCAAATATTCAGCATCCCTTGGCTAGTGTGTTAATTATGCATTATTCATCGTGAAAGGTTCAGATTTGTTATGCTGCAACTGTTCTGTCCTTGACAAATGACTCTGATAGGTCACACCCATTTTTTGAGTAAATAAAGAACAGCAGAACTGAATTTCTTTTAAAAAATGTGTAGTATTGGGAGCTTCTTTGGCAAGTTCCCATTTGCCCTTTTACTTTAAGTCTAGAAAGCTCAAATGTTTTCCAAAATGGCTAATAATATATCTCAAGGGAGGATCCTCTTGGGGCTTCTTTACAGCTTCCACTCCCAGTATTCCTTTGGCTTGCGCTTAGCTCTGCATTTATTAAACTTTACAGTTATCTTTGTAAAACATACAGACTGTGTTTTTCAGGGTAAAGACTACTTACAGTACTATCATTTATATTCTTAATAAATACTGATTAAACATTTTTATGTGCTGGGCAATGTTCTTGGTATTAGAAATGTAAAGATAAACAGAATCTTTTGCTGCAATTGCAAAAGTCGATTGTGCATATTGGTGTTGCTGAAATGTTGAATCCCTAAGAGAAATGAGGTGATGAGGCTGGGAACGTTGGGGATGTTGCAAAGGGCCCTGAATGCTGCCTAAAGTTAATCACATTCTCCTGATGACCTTTTGTGCTATGAATGAATTGTGCTATGAATTTTGTGCTATGGATGAATGAATGTGTTTTGATGAATATATTATCAAAACTGTCCTTAAGGAATATTAATTTAAGTTAAAATGTTTCTTGTGTAGCAGTGGGATTGGTGGGGAGGCAGGAATGGAAGAAGTTCCCTTGGAATTTTACAGTTCTTCAGGTGGATAGAACTGAGGAGCTAAACTGAGTTGAAGTGAATCCTGAAGAATGAATGCAAGGTGATTTACAAAATGGGCCAGAGAGGAAGAGTGTATATAATGGAGGAAGTTTGTTAGCCTGTGAGTGTAGTGTAGCTGGTGAGTGTAGCGTAGCTGGTAACACCAATGAGATCCAAGAGGTCCATCTGAGAGTAGGGCAAGTTCTGTTTCAGAAAGTTCATTTGAGGAGTCAGCAGAGTACCTACACATACAGGTAAGAGACTTGAAAATGCAAGCTTGCACCTTGTGTAAGGCCCAGGAATGGCACTTTAAATGCAATGTCTGGTGTAATGGGAATAAAGGAAACCTGAATGCAGAGGACAAAAGTGTTGACAGGGAAGATATAGGAAGCCAGGCTTATGACTATCAAAGAGGCCAGCAGTATTCAAAGGAAAGGGTACTGAGAACCAGGATTACTGTGTCAGAGTTAAAAGGAGGCAAAG
Organism: Cryptotis parvus; assembly: GCA_021461705.1. NCBI lineage: Eukaryota > Metazoa > Chordata > Mammalia > Eulipotyphla > Soricidae > Cryptotis > Cryptotis parvus. Next base: position 53,767 of record JAJIBD010038052.1, on the reverse strand, counting down.
GACCATATAGTGAGATGTAGTCTAAGGATGGGAGATTGAATAAAAGGAAAGGTTATTGAGTTTTGAAGAATTGTTGGTGATTTTTGAGAGACTTGCCTTAAAATTATTATTGTTTTTTTTCTGGGCCATACCTACATGCACTTGGGGATAACTTGGTGCAGTGCCTGGGGAACATATGTAGTGCCAGGGACTTAATCAGGGTTGGCCACATGCAAAGAAAGTACTTTACCCCTTGTTCTATCTCTGTGATCTATGTCTTACAATTTTAAGGATTAAAAAATCAAAATACATGAACGATATTAGAATATAATATTACGATTTGAGCAAACAGAGGAACACAAACATGATTTCCCAGGAAACAACAAAATAAATGCAATTAAACACTTGCCAACCAACCAGTAAGCTCTCAGATGTGAAAATTGTTGATTTACACAAAGTGAGAGATTGGTATTGCATTGTAACTGAATCATGCTGGGCCCATGAACATAATGTAATATGGGTTTGGAATTGGGCATAAAAGCCTGGTATGTGGTTCTTGGTAGAGTGATGCTTGTGTAATAACATACCAGAATAAATTCTCGAGGAATTCAATTTAATGTTAAAAGTTTTTTGTGCTCTCCTGTAGCGCTAGAGAGATTAAGGATGTGATGTGAAAATAAACATGCTTCAACCATCTGGATCACCAGGAATTATATCTTGAGAACTTACAGTGGAAAATAAGTTTATTTCTACTTTGTGTTGCTGATTTTTTTTAACAAAGAGGAACTTGTAAGCAGTGTCCTCTGTTGCAGTTAGGGATTTTGAACTTTAACTTTGTAAGCACAAGTGGATCTCATTGGGGAGAGGCATAACTATAATTCATTTTTCCTTAATTTATTACTATTTTTCATTAACAAATGTTAGCTAATGAAGTCCCTTCCAAATTCTGTACCATATTCTAGAATCAAAAGTTAATAGGGTGTACCCTTGCACTTAAGGAACTCCAAGTCCCATAGAGGAGAAAGATGAAATAAGTTAATGCAATAATCTGATATAACCACACAGTTCTATTTAGTCATGGGGTCATCAAGAAAAGTTTTAGAAATGTTGTGACATTTAAGAGACATTGTGAAATAGGAGAAGGTAAATTGCTCTTACTTAAATAAACCTGACCTGAAGAACAAAAGCAAACCTCCCTATCCAAAAAACAGGGAGAAGAGCTCAACATTTCACCAAGGAAGATACACAGATGACCAACAGTAGCATGGTAAAGTGTTCACCCTCACTTATTATCAGAACAGAGCAACTCACGGTGTAATGAACTGTCATCTTTTATCCATGAAGATGGTATTTTATGAGGCTGCAGAGATAGTATAGAAGTTAAGGCTTGTGTCTTCCATGTGGACAATGCTGCTTTGACCCCCCAGAACCACAAGGTCCCCTGAGCATCTCTGTTGCAGCTCTGCATCTCCTAGCACTGCTGGGTATGGCCAGAGGCCCTCTACTCAGCACCCAAAGGTAGCTCAGGCAAACTCTGACTCCACAAGACCCAAGCATCACTTCACGTTGAATTGTGAGCCTAGCTGGCTAAGCATCAAAAAGAGAAGCCCTCAGGCCTCATAAACAGCAGTTGGGAGACACCCACCCTCCAAAAATGTTTATCATAAAGTTCAGAAACATTTATTGGCAAGGGCGTGGAGGAATAGGAACCCTCTACATATGCTAGTGGGAATGTAAGTTGGTCTAGTGCTCATGGAAAACAGTATAGAGATTTCTCAAAATATTTTAGAAATAGATCTACTGTACAATTCAGCAGAGAGCTGCTACCGGCTCTCCCTGTGCACAGCTGATCATGAGGCGTCCAGGAGGGAAGGTGAGTTCTAGCCCTCGCTGACCATCCCAGCAGAGCCTCACAAGAAACCAGAGGAACCCTCACACCATGAGGGCTGCCATTTTCAACATCCAGACTCCACAGCTCATCAGAGCTCCACACAACAGGAAAGGCGATCTCTCCACGTTGTGGTTCATCAGTAAATGCATGAAATGAGAGGTTACTACTAAGAGTATAATACCTGCATGGCAGATCTTGGCAAGCTATCCATGTTGTATTTGATATGCCAAAAACCAGTAACAATTATAGACCTCATTCCCATGACCTAAATGAATGGTTTGAGGTTCTTCGTGTTCCTGGAGTAAGCAGATGCCCTTGGGCTACACTAGCATGTGACAGGACGTATGGAGATGTTACTGGTGCCTGCTCGAGCAAATCAGTGAACAGCGGGAAAACAAGTGAATTGATACAAGTGATACAATTCAGCAGTTCTACTCCTTTTCCAAAGAATGTAAAAAAATATACCCATTGGCTGGGAAGATAGGGGTTAAGGCACATGCCTTTCACGTAGCCAATCTGTTTGGCTCCCTAGCATCACATGCTCTCCTGTGCATTGCTGAGTATAGCACTGGAGGACCCAACACAGTTGGGTATCTTTGCTGATACCCCTCCACTGGGACCAATAAGTAGATTTTTAACGGTTACACTAAACCAGCAACCCAGCTACCCAAACCTTTCTAGTAGAAATTATAGAACTATTCTATTCTAGCTATTGCTCAGGAGTGTGTGTGTGTGTGTGTGTGTCGGGGGGGTGGGGGTTGGTGTGGGTATGTGGAAGGGGAGGTTGGGGGTGGATGGAAGGGTAGGAGGGTGTGACATTAAAAAGAAAAAAAAGAACACATCCAAAATATGTATACACTCTGACTCATGCAGGCCTACCTTACAATAGCCAAGATCTAGGAACAACCCAAGTGCCGAATGATTGCAAGCGATAAAGTTACATGCGGGATGACATTCTATTCAGTCCTAAGAGAAAACAACATTTTCTCTTTTTGCAATGAATGGAGCTGAGAGTGTCATGTTAGATAAAGGATGTCAAACCATAAGAGACCAAAACCGGGTGATCTTGCTCATTTGTGGAATGTAAAGAAACAAAACACAGGAACAGAGTTCAGTGGAAGCAAATCCTTAGGGTTAGGCCACAAAATGGAGGTCATCACCAAGAAGCAGTGTCACCTGCAGAAGAGGAGGTGCACCAAAGGACTGTGGGGCTTTGGAGGTGGGTGTGGTATAGTAACGTTACACCCCTAAAACAGTCTCAACCTTATAAACTATTATCAAAAAATAAATGAATAGAATAAAGATGTTTGGTATAGATAGAGCCAGTTATTCTGATGATCTAGGAAAAGGCAAGCCTAATTAGCTGTTTTTAAAAAATTTTTTGTTTTAATGTAGACAAAAGCCACAACTGTTGATACAGTTACAGAGTTGAAATTGATTAGAAAATAAGCTCCAATATTAAAATCAGTAAATATAAAATTAAAAAAAAATAGTATGATACCATTATCCAAGGCCAGACAAAACATGGATCAGGAGGTCTTGTCAGTGGGTGAAATCTACCGCAAGTGTGTGGGAGTCAGAGGTTAGGTAAGACAGAGATTGGAATAGTGTACTAATAGTTGTTGGAAATGATAATACCAGCCTAGAACTGAGCATTGAACGTAGGCAAAGGGATATACATGATAGCTTCTAAATGTATGTATGGCAAGCCACAGTGTGTAAGAGAAGGAACAGAGAGAGAGACAGAGACAGAGATAGAGACAGAGACAGAGACAGAGAAAGAGACAGAGAAAAAGCAAAGTTCCTGCCTTAGAGGCAGGCTGGGGAGGGAATCAGGGGACATTTGTGGTGGGAAATGGGAATTTGTGGAGGGATGGGTGCTGGAACACTCTATGACTGAAACCCAAACATGAACATCTTGTATGTCTCACAGTGGTATAATAAAATTTTTTAATTAAGTTTTTATGTAAAAATTATTTTATCTGATCACAGCGTTGTTAAGTCCTTGTCTAAGGATTTTACTAAGCTGTTTGTAGTTAGTTGAACCTTCTTTGTTACTGTATTTGTTTATTGAGTTTAGTTGGCTTCTATGTTGTTTTCCCATCTAATTTGGTGTGCTCCTACTAGAATTTCAGTATTGAGGGATTAGGAGGTGTTGGCTACCTCTGTCGAGAGACTTAGCTATGGTCTGGGCCAGTTACTTGACATAGTGGCGGCTATGGAGGTGGGCATGGCTGCCTCTGGAAGCACAGGGAGGGGTTGGGAGAAAGCTGCCCACCCCAACTCCAAGAGAACACCAGTGATCTAAACCTGGGCACTGGGGTTCTTGAAGTACTCGCCATTTGTCATCTGTAGAGAATTTTAGTGAAGTGGTGGAGTTGAGATGTTGGTGTGGCTGCGGAGGTGGGGTTGCAGCTGCCGAAGCTTCTGCAGGGCAGGTACTTGGCCCACCTGCCTGCTTTGGGAGTCCCAGTGTGTTTGGCTTGAGGACCAGTATTTCCATGAATTTTAGCGGCCTGGCCTATATCTCCTCAGAGATTTAGTTGTAAATCAGTAAATCAGTAAGCAGGGCCCATGGGTAGTCAACATGATAACTACTATCTGAGTTACCTTCCTTAATGTTGTTTTCCAATTGCTGAATTAAAAAAAAATAGGTGATACAGAGAAAAGACAGAAGGTAAATCAACAAGAAAAACTTAGGTGATTCTTTGGGTCGGAGCGATAGTCCAGCGGGTAGGGCATTTGCCTTACACGCAGCCAACCCGGTTTGATCCCCGGCATTCCATATGATCCCCTGAGCACCATCAGGAGTAATTCCTGAGTGCAGAGCGAGGAGTAAACCCTGAGCATTTCGGGTGTGACCCAAAAAGCGAAAAAAAAAAGATTAAAAAAAATTAGGAGATTTTCAAGTTATCTTATTTTCCCCTTATTTCATATTTTCATAGCAGATTGTTGATGAAATCTGTTTATTCTGAATAAGTTTTGTTTATTTTAGTATGAAAATTATTAGCTTTGTTGTGTTTGGTTCATACTGATTTTGGTCATATAAATTGTTATACTTCTATTAAACATCATTTTTGATTTGGGGAACTTTCTTTTTTTTTTTAAATTGGGCTGGAATTTATTTGCAGGATATAAAAATAATAGCATGATACCAATATCCAAGGCCAGACAAAACATGGATCAGGAGGTCTTATCAGTGGGTAGAACTTGCTGCAAATGTGTGGGAGTCAGAGGTTAGGTAATACAGAGAAAGGAACAGTGTACTAACAATTATGGTAAATGATAATACCAGCATAGAACTGAGCATTGAAAGTAGTCACTGTCACTGTCACTGTCTTCCCGTTCATCATCGATTTGCTCGAGTGGGCACCAGTAGCACATCCATATGTCCTGTCTCATACAAGTAGAGCCCAAGGGCAAAAGGATACACATGATAACCTCCAAATGTATGCACTGCAAGCCACAATGTGTAAGAGGAGAGAGAGAGAGAGAGAGAGAGAGTAAGAGAGAGAGAGAAGTGAAAATTGCCTGCCATAGACGCAGGGTGGGGGAGGGGGGAAATCATGGGACATTGGTGGTGGCAAATGGGCACCAGTGGAGGGATGGCGCCGGAACACTGTATGACCGAAACCCAAACATGAACACTTTTTGTAACTGTGTTTATCACGGTGGTATAATAAAAAATTAATAAATAAATAAATAAATAAATAAATAAAAATAAGGCCTGGGCGATAGTCCAGTGGGTAGGGACTTTTCCTTGTATGTAGCTGACCTGGGTTCTATCCTCAGCATCCCATATAGTCCCCTGAAAACTTCAGGAGTAATTCCTGAGTGCAGAGCCAGGAGTAACTCCTGAGCATTGCTGGGTGTGACCCAAAAAAGAAAAAAAAGAACACAGAGCCACCATCAATCCATTAATGCAGCGAACTTTCTTTTAGCTTTTTACTTTTTATTTTAAAAGCAATAACTAAGTAAACTAATTAGCATCAGTAAAGCAAATCGAAGACTATTATGGAGTTAATATAAAAAATTTCTTAGACTAGACTTCTTAGACAAATACTAGAACTTGTTTCTTAAAAAGTCCTAAGATACATGAATACTTATTTATTTGGAAGCCCTGTTTAATTTTCACTACAATATCAGATTTTTAAAACCACATGTCTTCTTTAGAAAGTTTTATGTATAAGAATTATTTTATATACTAAAGATCTCAAAAATTTTACCATCTAATCATGTTGAACTGGTTACCTGGTAAGGTTCCATGAAAGATTCTTTAGGAAAAGAATTATTAATCTTGTTGAAAATATTGATCCTGAGTTTTATAAGCATGGGTCCATTGCTTACTAAATATAATAATGGTAAGAAATGAAAACAAATGGAATTAATTTTATCTCTTTCAAATTCAAATGTATTTATTCAAATGTTTGTATACTTCTTTCCTTCTTTTCTTACTTGATAATATAAAGCATATTTCTTTGCCAGATACAAAGAACTCTGGTGATTGGTAGATTGTTAAAGGCTAAGCTACATGGTAGATTGTTAAAGGCTAAGTCACATGGTTGAGTACTTTACAAGAACTAGGTGCACTTTCCCTCTCGCATTCAGCATGAATTCATTCATATGTATGCAATGGAGGAGATGCACAATAAATTCATATGATATCTTGGAGGAAATATGGAATATCTAGGAAATGTAGCGTGACATTGGGCAAGTTACTAAACTAGAAAGTTTTCTTTACCTGTTAATGTAGGTACTACTCCTTTGCTCAAAACTTTCATGTTGATCAAATGAGGTAAATATATGATACTTCTAGAAGAATGAAAAGTGTGATAATTTAAACAATTTATTGCAATGATTTATAGAGATGAAGTAGGACAGTTGTTGAAGGCGAATAAAAGTATATTTTTAGGAAATAGAGAACTATAACTATAAGATATAAAATCTTATAGTTACCGACTGGATCCAACGGGATGTCAAAAGATCACATGGCTGCCCACCCACAAGATGGTCAGACTTCCTTGTCAAGACCCTGAAGGAATGGTCTGAGGCTCTTCATATTCCTGAATCAACCATATGCCATTGGGCTACATTGGCACGTGATAGGGTCCAATGGAAATGTTACTGGCACCCGCTTGAGCAAATCGATGAATAACAGGATTCAAGTGATCAAGTAATCAATCAAGTGATAGTGGTATAGTTGAGAAAGAGTAGTATGGAATCAGAGGCATTGAAGGAATATACAGCTTTAGGATTCCCCATACCATAAAAACTGACAGCATCTTTTGTGCATTTTAAAACTAGCTGCTGAGTGTTGCCATTAAGGTAATTTAGCACATAACATATTTAAACATTAATCCCAATAACATAAAAGATTTTTAAAAGCCACAGTTGATTATGCAGTGGGTTACATTCATGCAAGTGTATCAGTGACTTAGAACATCTAGAGGTGATTTATCCCTTTTTGTATATAAATTTGACCTTTATTCCCCTATGAAGTTAACACCATTAGATATAAAATAATTGTATTTATTTTACTCTGTTACAAAAAAAATCTATGGAGAAACCATTTAATTTAGTGGTTAAATGTCTGGACCCAGACTGTATGGGTTCAATCCCAACTCTAGTATTTTCTACTGGGTCATTACAAAGTTTCTTTGCTTCTCTAAGGCTCAGTTTTCTCATCAAGATAATGGAGGTAACAGCAGTGCCTTTTATAGAAAACTGATGGATGATCAGATGAATTACAATTTGTAAGGAAACAGGGTCTGGAAATGGGTTGTGCTGTTTCTGCATTGGTTGTAGCAGCTGTGGTACGGTGAGGACAGATATGTGAGTGGAAGCTGACCTGGCCTGGTTTTCTTGAGAATAAGCTCTCAACTGCTGTCAGTGTATACACAGACTCTGTAGACTGGAAAGAGACTTATTTGCCTTCACCAAGTTGTTTCTCTGTGCTCTGAGTTCAAGATCTATTACCATTCCTATTCTCTATCCATTTCAGTGGATTCAGTAAAATACTTAAAACTACTCACTTTAATACAAGTTGCCTCTTTGAAGTGTAATGGACTAATTTCAGGTTGATTAGCAGCATGTACTACAAAGTTCAATATGTCAGCTCCAAAATGCCGGAAAACTCTTTCCTAAATAAATAAAAATACTTTTTACCCAATTGAAAGACTAAGATTACCTTCCTACCTTTGCCTTAAGAAGACCACATTAACTGGCTTTGTTGTGTGTAGTTCTTCACTCTCTTCAACTTAAATTTATGATGGTGCTTATCATCTTGTTATTTTATTTATTATATGACTTCATCTACACAGTAGAAAAGCTCTGTAGAGAAAGGTATTGTGTTATTAGCCACTAACCCTGACCCGGTATTAGCTCAGAAAATCACAATGTTTTTGTTGTTGAATAAATGTATGCGTCAGTAGAAAAAGAGTATCCAGATATTTTTTTTACTATAACAAACTGTATTTTCCATAGTTAAAATGGGCTAATACTGAATAGAGAAGAATATTGTTTAAAAGAACAATGAGAACATTCTGCTTCCCAGTGAGGTAATCTGTCTGGACACCAAGAAAAATGAAAGCAAATGAAAATCTAAGGTAGAAAAAAAATTCACTTAAAAAATTGTAACGCTTTGCTTTTGCTCTCCTGGGATTTTTTTTTTTATGAAACTATATTTCAGAATATAGTTTCTGTCTTAATACCATTTTTTTCATTCACCTCCTAAACACACACACACTCTGCATGGAGCAACCTAGATCATTAATCTGTTTCTAGAAGCATCAGCAGAAATTGTAACATTCCACTGTCCACAACTCTGCAGAGCTTGCCAGTGCAAACAGGCATGTTATTCTTCTTGCCATTTGCCTTCGGTGTGCCATGCAGTAAGCAGAAACAAAACTCAGGTTTCAGAAGCTCTGTAAGCTGCTGTTTCCCAGCACACACAATAAGAAGTACCTCCGGGAGCCAGCCAGCTACAACTGCTGGGCACACCAGGAGGTATTCAGAATGCTTGGCCAGCGCAGGTGGGAAGAATTCCCTGTGGCTTTCAGTGCTGTGTCCTGGAAGAATGCTGCAGTCTGGGAAGCTACACTGCAGACACCCTGCAGAGTGACTGTTTCCTTCACTACCGGCCCATCTCTACACTGTTCTGATTCTTCTGCTTACCCACCGTCCCCCACCCCTGGGCTTTTACATTTCTCCTACAAGTAAGTCTTCAAGAGAGTAAGTCCTATTTTCATATTGGACTGTTTTGATGATAAATGTATCATCTGTCCAGAACCTACTCATATATTCTTTCAAGAAATGTTGACTCTTCATATATTCTTTCAAGAAATGTTTATTTTTAACCTAATGCTGGAAAGTCAGGAAAAAAGATTTATAGTAAGTACTTTTAAAACAATAAAACATACTTTAGGGGCTAAATCCAAAACTGATAGAGTTTTGGATTTGATTCTTGGCACTTCAGGGTGTGAGATACCCAGCCAAACACACACACACACACACACACACACACACACACAATCACACACCATGCTTTATTAGTTTTACTTTTCCTCTGAATTTTTGAGAAAAGGCTCTGACAGTTTCAACTGTACAAATACCTTCTATGTTTTATTTTACTTATGAAAAGGACATACAGATTTGAAAGTACCTGGCAATATATACTAGATATATAATCCCTAGTATATAAAGTAATGATAAAAATTTTCAAATCAAGTTGATTTAATAACTGTGCGAATGCTCTAAAGGATCATCATGAATATCAGAGGCTGCTTTTAGTGGCCCCAAGATCCATAATACTTGTTCAAAAGGCAAAACAAAACAGGAACTTTGAATATATGCCAGGAAATGAGTTATGGGTTTGATTATTCCCTGTTTCTTTAGGTTCTAGAGGGTAGAAGAAGTTTCCTGAGAAATCATTTGATAGAGAAATTTAAGCATTGCAAAAATCTTTTAAAAACGTCAAGTACAGAAGACTTGGGACAAGCCCTAGAAATAGGTCTGTGCCAGAATCAACCAAGAAGAAACACGACCACTGTGGACTCAGTCTGCACCATTTACTGGCCTTGCTCGTTCCCAGAATTACCCTCTGTGGGGATTCCCATTAAACTCTCTAACTGTGAGCGTTTCAGTCACCAGAAAAACAGTGAGTGGGGAGACTTCTCTGTCAGAGTTATAAATGACTTCCTTCCACAGGCAAATTTTGCTTTCTTCTCCAGTCTTATCCTTCCGCACTTGTTCTCAGCACAGCTTTCAACACCAGGGATTATGATGGAGTTTGAGAATGCTTGAGGGAGTTTGTCTTTGTGTCTGCTTCCGGTTTAAAACGGTTTTGATCTGATGCTTCAGACAGTTGACATCACATGTCAGTATCAGTGGCCGCCCATTGTTGTAAGGCTGAAGTGCCTGGGGCCCTTGTACTTGCCTTGGCATGTGGGTTTAGGGCAGCCTTGGGGCATCTGTCACTAGGCACAGTAGTGACTGTCTTGGATCCTTGAGGGAGTGGGGAAGATACCAGGGTTAGGCTGTAATGGGGTTATGGGCATATTGGCCTGTAAGGAAATTCCACAAGTTGTTAGTCTATCTCACGTTTCCTAGAATAATGGCATAAATCCTGTGCTTATGCATTGTCATATATTTACTCTATATAAAAAGCAAATTATATATGGAATATAAAAGTATGCATGTTGATTTCACAATCTCCCATTCTCTATCACAATTCTGTTCTCAAAATATATCATTCTAAAAATGTCTTTGGCCTTTAGTGTGCCCCAATTTGGTCTTTACTTAGCCCACATTCACTAAACTTGCATTTGTGTGCCCTGTGTGCCAATTAGCTTCCCTGATGATGAGGCACAGCAGGTTTAGTCACAGCGGGGTCTTCACTCTGCTTATTAGCATAACAGATATTCTTTTGGGAAATAATGGCATGCAAAATTCTCTTTATCATCTTCTCAAATCTGAGTTTACGGAACACCAGGATTAGACTCCACATTATCCCTAAATCAGGACTGGACTGATTTATAATTAAATAAATTATAGGGTTAATAGAAGTTGGGAGTAGGCAAGAGAATAATTTCTATTTAGGAGAAAGTTAGAATTTAAGTTAAAAAATTGCTTACCAAGTTTAAAACACCTGAAAAATCATATCCATGGACCCTTTTGTGGAAGAAATTCTGCTGAATACTTAAATTATAGGTGTGTTTACTTTGAATCTATAAATATTTAGCTCATACACTGTCATTTGGAACTCTGTGATATTTTGACTATCATAGGGCCTTTCAAGGGAGCCTAGCAATTGAATCTTTTGTCACATAAGAAAGGAAATACCTGTGTATAATTTCAAAATTTTAATTTTAAGGAGCAAATAATTAGATGGAATGACATTTTGTTCTGATTATTGAAACTGCCACATAGATACCAGCTATTCAGAAAATGTTAGTTTGTTGTATTTGTTTTTGGATTTGGAGTTGATATCTGCCTATCCTTTTCCTATCATAAAACCATGTTGCTGCCATCATGAATATTACCAGGCTTTAAAGGACTCATCTCTGTCAGTCACTGAGAAATATAACCATCCATTTTGGTGTAATTACATTTTCTTTGACTTTTTCTAGGGATACATGTAAGAGAAATTTGCCTCGGTTTAGTGTTCTGTCTTAGGAAAAGAAACTATTTTAGGCAGAATGTATGGGTTAGGTCACCATTTCTTTTGTCCATGCATCCCCCTTTCAGCCTTCTCTTTTATGAAATTAATATTTTATTATAACACTGTGAGATATACAATGTTGTTCATGTTTGGGGTTTTGGTCACATAGTGTCCAGCACCCTGCCCTCCACCAGTGCCCATTTCCCACCACCAATGTCCCCAATTCTCTCCCCCCTCCCATAGCCTGCCTAAATGGCAGGTTCTTTATCTCTTTTCTCTTCCCTCCCTCTCTCTCTCTCTCTCACAATCTCTGTGGATTGCAATACGTACTTAGAGGCCATCATGTGCATTTTTTTTGCCTGTATTTAATGCTCAGTTCTAGGTTGGTATTAGCCCTTTCAATATTTATTCGCACATGTTCCATTCTCTGTCTTACCTAACCTCTGACTCCCACATGTGGTAATTTCCACCTTTGGTAAGACCTCCTGATCCTTGTTTCACCTGACATTGGATTTTGGTATCATAATATTTATATATATTTATGTCATGCAAATAAATACAGTCATTCTATATCTCTTTCCTTCTGACTAATTTCAGTCAACATGATCCTTTCCATGTCCACCCATTTATAGGCAAATTTCATGACATCATTTTTCCTAACAGCTGCATAGTATTCCATTGTGTAGATGTACCCAAGTTTATTTATCCAGTCATCAGTTCCCGGGCATACTAGTTGTTTCCAGATTCTGGCTATTGTGAATAGTGCTGCTATGAAAATAAAAGTATGGTATTTTCGCTCCTTTCTGACTTCTTAAGAAAGAAACTGTGCTTTTCAGGGCCTGTTAGTGTTCACTTTCAAGTAACTTTATAAAACTCTGCACGATAAAGCACAGTTTTCTTAAGTGAAACATCTATGATTTTCTTAAACTATAACGTTCCATTGAGTGCCTAAATGGTGTCAGATCGGACTATAAATCATTGAATCTTTCCTTATAACTAATGAGATGAATGCACAGAACTCCCTTTGGATCTTACGTTAATTTTGTTTCTTAAAACTAAGTCACATCCTCAGGCATCCATCTGCCTGTAAATTTAATTAGAATGACATTAAGTAGCTCTGGAGAACGCTTTGGATTTTACATGCTAGCTCACCCTGTTTAACACTTCGTATCTTTTGACACATTTTGCAGTATACTTCCTATTTTGTAACAACAGTATGAATTTTTTAAGAGTAGTTTGTTATTTCTTCTTCAAAACTGAGTCATCAATACTATGTTGGGCTGGGAGTATTAGAATAGGTAATATTCTTTGGCATTGCTTCAATTCTGTTTTCAACAAGATAAATCCTTATCTTACATTTTTGTGGACCGGATGACTAGGGTCTGGCAAATGGGATGTTGTTTGCCTTTTTTTTTTCTTCTAGCATATTAAACTACTATTTTCAGTTGTGGCTCTGTGTCATGAAAATGAATCTGAAAATTAGCAAAATAACAGAGGCCTGAAGATATTCTCTGTGAAAAGAAACTAAGAATTGAGTGTTAATCATCCTTTATAGAAAGCAACCGGGATAGATGGGGCAGCATCATAAACCCCATGTTAATGCTAGAATAAGTGAAAAACCTTGATTATTAATAGGTCACAGAAACAGTTCACTGTCACTGTATCACTGTCTTCCTGTTGTTCATCGATTTGCTCGAGTGGGCCCCAGTAACATCTCCATATGTCCTGCCTCATGCTAGTAGAGCCCAAGGGCATCTGCTTGCTCCAGGACCATAAAGAGCCTCAAATCATTCGGAATGAGGTCTATAATTGTTACTGGTATTTGGCATATCAAATACAACACGGGTAGCTTGCCAGGCTCTGCCGTGCAGGTAGCATACTCTTGCAGTCATCTCTAAGTCCAGCATTTAATGATGAACTGCTGCGGCTGCAAGCGGCCGCACGATCCGGACTGTGATAGGCTGGTCTGCTGGGTGGAGTTCTGACGAGAGAAGTCTGGATGTGGAAAATGGAGGCCCTCATGGAGTGGGGGGTCGTCTGGCTTGTTGCAAGGCTCTGCTGGGCTGGCGGGCCAGGGCTAGAACCCGCCATCTCTTGTGAGCGGCTGGGCACAGGGAGAGCAAGTAGCAGCTCTGCCCCATGTCTGTCTCAGAAACAGTTAAAGCTGTAATATTCCAAAGTATATATTTTGTTGTGGTTCAGAACTAAATCCTTAAGTCTCTCTAGCAAACGACAGTGAGATTCTCTATTTTAAAGACAGAATTCTAGTGGACACTGTTTCAAGATCTATAATTAGAAGATCTGTGTTATTCCTTTTAAATAAACACATACCAGGTGGAGGAGCTGGCTCTGGGGATAAAACGAGTTTTGTCTTTATGGAATCTTGGCCTAATAGATCTCAAGGCTGTCATATGCAGACACATCTTGGCTGTTATCTCTAGAATCCTTTCCAAACACTAGAGGGATTTTGATAGATGAATAGCAGACATCATGTTCAGGAATTAAAAGGTATTTAAGTAGTGGTGATGGTGGTGGTAGAGGTGGTGGGAGTTTGCACACCCAGCATTGTTCAGGGCTTACTTTTTGGCTCTGCACTCAGGAATTATCCCTGGCAGGGCTCAGAGAAGCACATGGTCTTCCCGGGATGGAACAGGTCAGCTTTATTCAAGGCAAGCGTCCTACCTGCTGTTCTATTGCTTTAGTCCATGAAGGTGCTAGGTACTTTTAGGTAAGAATTCCAGGTCTTATTCTTTTCTTTTCGATTTTACCACATTCCTCCTCTCTCTCTCTCTCTCTCTCTCTCTCTCTCTCACACACACACACACACACACACACACAGTGTTTGTTCTCCGAGGTAACCTAAATTGTGTGTGTGCAACATAGTGATCCCATCTGGAAATGTACTGACAAATAGTAAATCTGTCCTCAGGGGAAATCCCTGACCTGATAAAGCTGGGTTGCAGGTACCAGGGCAGAACATGGCAAAGGGCAGGCATCAGCCGTTAAATCCTATACAGTGTTGTGTAGTCGGGGAGGTTCATGTTGGGGGATGGAACAGGGTGGCTCTAAGCAGTATAGTTTTATGTGGGCCCCCTGTAGAGTTATGTAACTGATTTAGCACATCTGGGCAAGGAATAGCTTGGCAGCTAGAGTGCTGATCACAACATTTATTATTGAGAAATAAGACATCTTGGTGAGGCTGGGGATCTGAAGTGGTCATGGTGCTTGTCATTTCAAAGTAATCAGAAGGTTTCAGAAGGAAGACAGAAAACTTAGAGGATTTTGTAAACTGAGAATGTGGGCAAGTCTGATTTACAGACTTCAGGAAGGGCAGAAGTGTTGAAATGCAGTCACTATCAACCACTAGATTTGAGAGACTGATCCATACTTACATTTAATTGCTGGAAGAGCAAAGTTCTAAAACCTGTGATCCCAGTAATATGGCTGATTATGCTTTAGGTGGGAAATAAAACTTCAGGAATAATGATAATAGCAAATACCAATTTGGAAAATAACACAAAGAATTCAATGTTTGACTTTCTCCTGAAACTCACCTTGAAAAACATAAATTGAATGTGTGAAAGAGATATACTTAGTGAATAAAACATATTCACACTAATTAGTAACAAAAGAATCACTTGATCACTTGACTTCCCCTACATCATCGATTTACTCGAGCGGGCACCAGTAACATCTCAATATGTCTGTCACATGCGAGATAGCCCAAGGGCGTCTGCCCACACCAGGAACATAAAGAGCCTCAAACCATTCCATCAAGTCATGGGAATGAGGTCTATAATTGATACTGGTATTTGGCATGTCAAATTTGACATGGGTAACTTGCCAGGCTCTGCCGTGTGTGTGGGATATCTTGTAGTCACCTCAAAACTCGAGCATTTATTGATGAACCACGTGGCCACAAGTGGCCAAGCTGGGCTGTGATCCACTTCTGCTGGGTGGAGCTCTGAGGAGAGGGGAGTCTGGATGTGGAAAATGGCGGCCCTCGTGGTGTGGAGGTTCCTCTGGCTTCTTGCGAGGCTCTGCTGGGGTAGCGGGCCAGGGCTAGAACCCGCCATCCCCCCCCGGGCCCCTCATGATCAGCAGGCCACAGAGAGAGCAAGTAGCAGCTCTGCCCCATGTGTGTGAGTCTCTGAATTGGCATACCTGGACTGGGCTTGGAAAAAGACTGCTATAGGGTGGGTCACTGATAAACCCGGCTGTGATCAGCTCTTCTGCTGGGTGGAGCTCTGAGGAGAGGGAGTCTGGATGTGGAAAATGGTGGTCCTCATGGTGTGGGGGTTCCTCTGGCTTCTTGCAAGGCTCTGCTGGGGTGGCGGGCTAGGGCTAGAACCCGCCATCCCTCCCAGCTGCCTCGTGATCAGCTGGGCACAGGGAGAGCAAGTAGCATTTCAAATAAAAGAAATGTGAGTTAAATTGAGGTAACATATTTGATCCACTAATTTAGAAATATCTGCATTAATAATATTTTGGGGACTTTGGGGCATTCATAAAGGTGCTTGGGATTAATCTGGGTATGTGCTCAGGAGTAATTTATGGCAGGGATCAAGGGTACATTTGAAGTCCTGGGGATTGAACCCGAACAAATGCAAGGCAAAAGCCCTAGTCACTGTATTATTGCTCTGGCCAATTTGGATATTAATGAAATCACCCAGTTCTGATATATATTTGTGGTCAAGCTCCACACAAAAAGCTTTTGATGCCTTTAGTTTTGGGGTCTATATCCTACGGAAATAATCCCCAGGAAGAAAACAAATAGCTTGTCTTACTGGGACTACTCTAGCAAAATTTGATATTGTATATCTTTTTTGTTTGTTGTGGGGTCCATATTTTATTAGTCAATGAAATAATCATATTTAATCATATATGGTTCAGTATTTCATTATTTTTGTTTGTTGTGGGGGCCTCACAGGTGGTGCTCAAGAGACCAGGGTGGGAGGTGGAGGGGCTCCTTGCTAAACAACAGAGACCTAATATTCACAGATCTGAGACTGGGCATGTAAGAGCATGGCATAGTTGGGTTCAGGAGATGCCACTTCCTTGTGGCAGACTGTAATATTGCTATTGTGGCCTTATGTGGTAGATTGACCCAAGGATTTCTGGCACTATAAGGGCACAAATCTCCTTATGGAAGGCTCCACCTCCTAATGCAATCATCTTGTAGGTTAAAATTTTATTATATACATTTTAGAGAAGTACAAACTTTTTTTTAGCCTTGAACCTACATTTTATTTACAGTTCCATTTCTTATCATGATATTTTTCTAGCTTCTGTTTATTCATATTTCACAAATATAAATGTCAGTACAAAATTTCAGTGAATTCTGGAGCAAACACTAAAATCAGAAAGTTTGATATTGGTTTATAAGTAGTGCTATAATTAAATCATATATATATACATATATATACTTACTATATATACTTTAGACCATAATAAACCAAGTGAGAAAAGATGTTCACCAAGACATATTACTAATAGTATACAAAAATCTATAAAACCAAAATGTTCAACAGGATCAAAGATAAAATAATTTGCTCTAAAATAAAAACACCTACTCAGGGTAGAGTTAATACAGGGGTGAAGGCATATACCTTACATGTAACTGATCCCAGTTAGACCCCTGAAAGCCACCACAGCTGCTGGCCGTGGCACCTGAGATCCCCCTATCACTGGTGGGGTGGCCTGGGTAACCCAAGCTCCTGAAGGCCCAAGCAACAAGGAGCCCCTCACCTCCACCCTGGTCTCTTGAGCACCACATGTGAGGCCCCCACAACAAACAAAAATAATGAAATACTTAACCATATATGATTAAATATAATTATTTCATTGACTAATGAAATATGGCCCTCATAACAAACAAAAATAAGGACATACTGAACCATATATGATTAACTTTAATTACTTCATTGACTAATGAAAAATGGAAAATTATGTGAATTAAGTATAAAAGTAGGAAATGTTATCCAAAATACAAACATCTCGATAGATGACTGGGAACTTTACTGAAGTCAAACAATAGCTTGTTAGAAAAGTGTTTTTATTTAATTATCTTTAAGTTTGCAAACTTCCTGTTAGATACCTTGTTTTTATTTTTAATTATTTTACATTTTAAAATTTAGCCATACAAGGTGGCATTATGCCTATTTTATAAATGAATAAGGAGAATTTTAAGATGATTAGAAACAAGCATGTCTGTAGTACCAGTTCTTCTATTTTTTTCCCTCAGAAAAAAAGTCATATATAATATTACCAGAAAGTGCCCATTTTGATTTTCATAACTTGGCTTGATTGATCTTTCCTCCTTCCTCCCTTCCTCCCTTTGTCCCTCCCTTCCTGCCTTCCTGCTCCTTTCCTTCAATTTTTCCTTCCTTTCTTCTCCCTTCTCCCTTCCTTCATCTTTCCTTCCTTTGCATCTCCTTCTTTTCTTCCTCTTCCCTTTAGTCTAGTTGTCAAAAATGATAAATCTGTTGTATGTGCATTGGTCCCTTAGAAGTACTAATTTACCCATTGTTAGTACTTATGTATTACATTTATCTTTTTAATTCAAGTATAATGTCCAAATATTTTGTTGAATTTGGAGAACCTTTAATATGTCATTAGAATGAAATAGAAGGGCAGACATGCTACCTGTGAGAAAGCATTAACAGAGGGGGCTACTCTCCCAAGTTCAGCATGAATGGTTCTGTATTGGCCAGCTTCCAAGCTACTAAAAATCTCCATAGCTGGTCTTGGGAGAACCCCCCCACCCCCAGAGCAATGAGAGAAGTCCCATGGTGCTTCTGGGTATTTTGTAGAATAGACCTCAACTGAGATGAATAGTTTTTAGTTTTGTATTGTTGATGGACTCTTTGATATCCCTTTATCGTATCAAGCTAAAGAACACCAGCATTGTTTTCTTGACAAACATACTGTCCCATTTAGTTTTGCCTGGGAATGGTCATTCCCACCCATCTTAATAAAACATTATTTAATATTGTTGAGTTAGATCAAGAAAAATTTTACCTTTAGTTTCTTTCCTTCCATCTTCCTTCCTATCCCATTTTTGTTTCTTTCCCTTTTAAATCATTACCATAATCTTGGCCACAAAAGTTCAGCATAAGCCAAAAGTAGTCTCTTGAGGCAGATATTACTTTCATGTGTGGCCTAAACATAGTACATAAATGACTCCCTGGAAAACAAAACAAATATTGCTCACCAGGAGATGGAGAATATATTCTTCTGTAGAGAAAGTTTTTTTCACTGTGCCTCTAAACGTACAAAATGGTTGCCAATGCGAAGAAACACAATTTACGTTCCTGTTAGAAAAAAAAAACGCCAAAAAACATCCTACAAAAGATTCTGTGACCCTAATTTTAAAATGTTGTGAAGATACAACATATTTAGTGAGTCCCTCTCCCCCTAATTAGAGTTACACATGTTTAGGTTATGAGACTACTCCCCAAAGTAACTGACATGGGAATCGCACGTGTATTGTACACATGTCACAACTATGGATAGTTGAAGAAAGAAAGATGATGTGTAAGGATGTATTCAAGGGTTGCTAGCTCAGTAATCTAGACAACAAGCAGAAAGCCAGGGTTCAATCCCAGTACCACATGATTTCCTGAGTATGCTGGAAGCAACTCCCAGCACAAAGCGGGAGGAGCCTCTGTGTACCACCGGTATGGCCTCAAACAAACAGAAAATTTCTGTAGGATTCAGATAAAAGAGTTGTTTAAATAAAATTACAGTGGTTGGGGTTGGAGTCATAGTATGGCAGGTAGGGTATTTGCCTTGCATGCGGCTGACCCGGATTCGATCCTGACATCCCATATGGTCTCCTGAGCAACACCAGGAGTAGTTCCTGAATGCAGAGCCAGGAGTAATCGCTGAGCAACGCCAGGTGTGACCCAAAAAGCATAATACATACATACATACATACATACATACATACATACATACATACATACATACATACGTACATACAGTTACAGGGTCAAGAGTGATAGCACAGTGGGTAGGGCACTTGCCTTGCAGCCTTGCATGCAACCAACCTGGGTTCGATCCCTGGCAACTCATATGGTCCCATGAACCCTACCTGGAGTGATTCCTGAGTTCAGAGCCAGGAGGAAGTCCTGAGCACACCTGTGCTCCCAAACTAAAAACCAAAACTACATATGTTTTAGTTATATAATGGTCACTTATTGTATGTTCTATGAGTCAATACAGGCCTTGTTACCCTGAAGATTGAAATAAAAAAATATGACTAATTTAGGAGTCCTCTCTTGGGATTTTTAGGTCAACATTCCTAATTTCTGTGTGAAAGCCAAAGAAAACTTCAATACCACACGTACCTACACAAGAAAATTCTGTGAAATTTTTTGTGGTATAATTGACATACATCGTTTTAGTTTGGGGTATATAGCATCACATTTGACATTTGCATCATAAAATAACCTAAGAAATGACTTGAGGAAATCACAAATACTGTGTAAGATTGAGGATAATTTTATCTTTAAATGTTTTGCTATTTATATGATATTTATGTCTCTCACCCATTGGTCACTGTGTCATACTATCAAGCATAAAGGTTCAACTAGTACAGTACCTGAGAATAGTAAATGGAAATGGAAATGTCTAGGAATAATTGCTGGACACAGACCTTCTATAATGATGGTGGAGGTGAAATTCAAATTATTGATTAATCAATATCATATATGTACAACAAATCAGAGTATTCTGATTTCTGATTTGTTGGTTCTGGTATCAAGTTTGAATGCTCTGGTTTCTCTTCAGATCCTATAAATCTTTCACCTTTTACTGGTATCAAGTTTGAGATGGCCCCTGTTGGCCCATGGTTTTTCAATCCATTCATCCTTTTAATGATCACTGTATGTGAATATTCAGATGCTTTCAGGGTACTCAGAATGGGGTCGTGGGTTTGGGGTGAGCCTCCAGAGCTAGTTAACAACTGAGGTAGCCCTGCTGAAGTATATTGTATGCAAATCAACTCTGTTTGGCAGTGTTGCATTTCACTTCAATATGAATGTCCAGATAGTTTCACCACTATTTGCTTTGTTTTCTGCCTATTTAAAATGCATTATAAAAGGCTCAGACAGCGCCTGGTCGTGTCCTACATAGCTCCTAAGGCCTGCTCAGCATGCAGGTAGCTGTGCCTGGCTGGACTCAGAGCAAGGATTGGGGGCCTCCACCCAGTCCCCAGCCTCTGGGCTCAGTGTGCGTGTGACCCTGAGCTCCAGCCACTACAGCCAACTGCTGCAAGACAGAGCCACGGTGGCGCATTAATCTTAGACTCAATGTATTTTAGCACCAGGTCCTTTCAGGATCTTTCTCATTTGTACACTTCAACGATCAATCTATTTGCATCAAACTGGAGAGCTTATGGGGAATGAGGAATTAGGATATCACACTAGAACTCACTATTAAATAATCAGATAAAGACATCATACATTATTAGTATCCATAGTACAAGCCACAAAGTATAATAGAAGATAGATTGAGAAATACTGGGACATAGACAAAGAGAGAAGTTAAATGCGCCTGCACTGGGCAGGCAGGGTTTGGGTGGGTGTGTTTGGGAATTGGGTGGTGGGAATTTGCACTGGTGGAGGAATGGATTCTGGAAAACTGTATTGTAGAGACCCAATTATGAACATCCTTGTAACTCTATATCTCACATGGTATAATAAAAATTTTTTTTAAATGAAAGAGAGACATGGGCGGGCGATAGCCCAGCAGGTAGGGCGTTTGCCTTGCCCGCGGCTGGCCCATGCCGGCCCGGTTCGATCCCTGGCATCCCATATGGTCCCCAGCACCGCCAGGGAGTAATTCCTGAGTGCAGAGCCAGGAGAAACCCCTGAGCATCGCTGGGTGTGACCCAAAAAGCAAAAAAAAAAATGAAAGAGAGACAGAGAGACTGAGAGAGAGAGAGAGAGAGAGAGAGAGAGAGAGAGAGAGAGAGAGAGAGAGGGAAACAGAGAAAGAGACAGAAAGGGAGGGAAAATAAAAATACCTGCTATAGAGCTGGGAGAGAGGGAATGTGGGGGCATTGGTGGTGGGAATGTGGCACTGGTGAAGGGATGGGTGCTGGAACAATGTATGACTGAGACCCAATTATGAATATCTTTGTAATTGTATATCTCATGGTGGTATAATAAAAAATTTAAAAAAATTAAATGCATTGAGTCGTTACTACAGCTGCTACAAAACTTTGCTTCAGGAAATGTGGATATCATCCTAGGGCAGGTGGGACATGTAAAGATTCTGATGGGACTCTGTTCAGCTTGACATTCTGGATTTAAATGATGGTGAGCATGTGTGGGTTCACCAGAGATATTACTATTTTACAAAAGGGTAGTTGTGTACCAAAATTAATCTGACAATATTGGATTTCATCATTGGGTTGCTGTAGTGAAATGAAGAACATTGTCATAAGATGAATAATTGATCATCACAAAGAAGGCCTTGACAACCTGAACTTCAATGGACTTCAATTCTAAGTTTCATGACAAAACTAGAAAGAGAGTCAGTCTCTAACTATAAATTGCATTCCTTGAAATAAAGAATAGACTTTAGGGGGAAGAAAACCGTTCTTAGCACATACACTCGCCTGCAGAAACTTAGAAAGTATTTCAAAGTCATTGATAATCTACTTACAGTATTTGGGTTGTTCCTTGGTATTTTATAGCTCAATAGGTATAAGAGGTTATTTCTATCAAATAACTGTAGAAGCTACACCTCCTATACATTTTAAAAATTGAACTAATGTTGTATTATAAGAATGCTAATATATATTTTTAGCATGAATGGTTGATGGCCTGTCGTAGGAAAACACTGGGTCCTGTGGGATGAACCCAGAGCCATGGCAGAGGCTGGTAAGCTACCTGTGGTGTATTTGATATACCAAAAACAGTGACAATAATGGACCTCATTCCCAACAAATGGAGACGTTACTGGCGCCTGCTCTAGAAAATTGATGAATAACAGGAAGACAAATGACAATATATATCCTAGGAGTACTATTTTTTTTTATTTTATTATAGCACCATGAGATACACATTTACAAAGCTGTTCATGATTGGGTTTGGCCATACAATGTTGCAGCACCCATCCTTCCGCCAGAGCATGTTTCCCACAACCGATGTCCCCAATTTTCCTCATTCTCCCCCCTCCTGCTTGTCTCTATGCAGGCATTTTCATCTCTCTCTCTCTTCTTTTGCACATTGTGGTTTGCAGTACATACACTGAGGGGCTATCATGCTTATCTCTTTGTCTACGTTCAATACTCAGTTCTAGCATCATATTACCAGTTCCAACTATTATTGGTAAACTGATCCTTCTCTATCTGACCTAACCTCTGCCCCCCACACATTTGTGGTAGATTCCAACCCTTGACATGTCCTCCTGGGTTCTGTTTTTACCTAGTCTTAGATATTAGTCTCATAATATAAATGTATTTATAGCCCACAAATGAATGCAGTCAGTCTATATCTGTCCTTTCCCTTCTGACTAGTTTCACTAAACATAATAATCTCCCTTTACACCCACCATTCCAGTGGTTGCTAGTATTCATCCACCACTATTCACTGGATTCTTCCCTCCCTGATTCTCCATCACTTTGGCCACTCCAGTTCTGTCATTAGAACCTAAAAGACTTGTTTTCACTTGACACAGTTTCCTTGATTTGTCTCTTTATGTAACATATGCAGTGATATTGTCTGGTATTTCTTCTTCTGACTTAATTCACAAGGCCCAATGCCCTCCTGTGCCATTTACATGATAGCAAAAGTCAAAATTTCATCTTTTCGGGACTCTCATCCACTGTTAGTGGGAGTGCCGACTGGTCCAGCCCTTTTGGAAAACAATATGGGCATTCCTCCAAAAAACTAGATATTGAGCTCCCATTTGATCCAGCAATAGCACTCCTGGGAATATACCCGAGAGACCGAAAAACACATAGCAGAAACACTATCTGTACTTCTTTATTCATCTCTGTGCTATTCACAATAGCTAGAATCTGGAAACAACCTAAATGCCCGAGAACAGAGGACTGGCTAAAGAAACTGTGGTACATCTACACTATGGAATACTATGCAGCTTTCAGAAAAGATGAAATTATGAAATTTACCTGCAAATGGATGGACATGGAGACTATCATGCTGAGTGAAACTAGTCAGAAGGAAAAGGACAGATATAGAATGACTGCATTCATTAATAGGATATAAATAGATACCAGTGTTTTACTAAGTGTGGGAAATGGTAATGGCAGACTAAAACTCACCATTGAATATACACAAAGAGACTTAAGTGATAAACTCTAAATATCTGCAGGGCTAGCCACAATGTGTAAAAGAAGAGGGAGAGAGATGCAGAGACAGAGAAAGAGAGGAAGCGGGGCTACCTGCTATTGAGGCAGCAAGGGGGTGGGGTACATTGGTGGTGGAAATGGGGCACTGGTGGAGGGATGGGTCCTAGAACACTGTATTACCAAGAACCAATGATGAACACCTTTGTATGTCTCACGGTGGTATAATAAAAAATTTTTAAAAATCATCTTTTCTATCTGTATCTTTTCTCATTGTGTATATATGCCATATCTACTTTACCACACTTATCTGTGAGTGAGCACTTGGTTGTTTCTATGTTCTACATTCTACTGATCAAGAACTGGCTGTTGATCTCTTGTCATTGTGAAGCCACTGAACCTCCAAGTGTTTGCTCACGTGGGAGACAGCACGTGAAACAAGACCAGACAGCTGCACTCCAGGGCTGTGCATTCTCAAGCAGAGTGGTTAAGACTCCAGAGGGATTTGTCTACCTGCATCAGGCCCTGGTCACTTCCCCTCCCCAGTCCCTGTGGAATTATCAGCTGCAGTTCTTGGTCCCAGGGGTTAGATGAACCTTACAGGTCACATTGTTTTCATTCATTATGACTGCCTAGCTCATGCCACAGTTCTCAGAAGCAAAAAGAAGTGTGGCTTTTGTCTGTCCTTCCTGCTATTACTTTTGATTGCTCTCTATCTCTCTCCCTTTCAACTTTCTGAAAGCAGGAGTTCTATACAAGATAAAGAAAACTACTCCAGTGGTTGCTACCATTATGCACATTTAATGGTATGCCTGTTTATTCAGTATGAAGTCAGCTATACCCTATATTTATTTTGGTGAACCTAGAGTTACTGCTTTGGTAGATAATAGAGAGTAAATATGGCCCTTATAAAAGGAATTGTTTTCTTTGGTTTCACAATAATGCCTTCTGTGGAGGGTGTTTTAGTATATTTTTTTATTTTGCAGATAAATTCTGTGAAACTTAATGACAACAATGGTTGGGGCTTGTTTTCTATTCCCAAGCTGTTGATCTTGCTAATTCATTCCTTCAGGGATGATACAAATCAATAACCCACTGATGGAAACTCTGAATTAACTCATTAAATATGAGTAGAAATATAGTACAGAGGTTCATGGATTTGAAGACAATCAATAGTAGGATACAAATAACCAAATACAAAGCTCCAGTCTCCACTTGGTAATTTTTTATTGCAGATTCTATAATGTCTTACTAATTTATTGTCCTTTTCATTCCGGCAGAACTTTGTAATGATGTGTGAGACTGACCTCATATGATAGAGAAGTCCAAATAGAACAGTAATGTTTCCCCAGTTTGAGGCTTTACATCTTGAGTTGTAAAAATTTATGCATTACATCTTAGAAGAAATGAAGAATCCAATTCACATTAATAAGATAGTACTCTGATACTGATTCCAAGGCTCAATACCGACATATTGGTGTTAGTGACAGAGGGAGGTTTTAATTACCCTAAATAACACATGTGAATAGCACAACTGATTTTTTTACTCTAACTCATCTCCTTGGAGCTGTCTTTGACTTTTAACCACTTCTGTCATCTCCTATATTCTTGTAAGTCTCCGGTTTGAGTTTTGTTCATTAGAAGTACTTTTGCTATTTGACTTTTGTCCCCATGTTTTTTTTAATCACTTTATGCCTCACAATAGATTCATAACTTTGCTGATTCCTACTAGGTCATTATCCCCCCAAGTACTACTTTTTTTATTTATTATTATTATTATTATTATTATTATTATTATTATTATTATTACTTTGCTTTTTTGGGTCCACCAAGCAATGCTCGGGGTAAGTCCTGGCTCTGCACTCAGGTACTACTCCTGGCGGTGCTTGGAGACCGTATGGGATGCTGGAGATGGAACCCAGGTTGGCTGCATGAAAGACAAATGCCCTACCCTCTGGACTATCACTCCAGCCCCAAGTACTACTTTTTAAAGTCAGCATCTTACAATTCAATCTTCAATTTTTTTTGACTTCCTGGAAAATCTCCCAATCTCTCCTGCGATTTGAGTTTACCTCTGACCTAGAACTGCCCTCCTAACCCAATTTCATTTCAAAGAAACATTCATATTCCTTTGAAGGTAGTGTAGGCTGGCCACAGCACACATAGCTGTTAGGCTTTTCCATGTCGTATTTAGTAATCTACTTTACCTTCCAGTTGCCTCCTCTTCAAGTAAAGCATAAAGACTTTTACCTTTTTGAGAAACTTCCCTCAATTCTCTGGTGTCACTATGGCAGACACAATGAACTACTAGTATACACAGACCACCACTGTTCTTTGTCTTTGTTTTAAATCTTGTATCTCTGACAAGGTCATGAAGTCTCTTTAGTATGAAATCATACACACACAGTATTGCTAACATCATGTGTTCTTTTTATTTAAAATAGCATAAAAGTCAGCAACTGTTTTAGATCCATCTTCCCATTTTTATCTTCACCTACAGTATTCAGAGCGTACTTTAAGACATCTAGGGCATTCATTTTATTTATAGGTATCGTTTTGCTTGCTTGATGGACGTTGACAATAAACTTCAAGCCTACCAGCAGAAGTTAAGAATTCTTAATAATGATGGTGTAATATTAGCATGCTGAATATGAAGAATGATTAATGATGTATGTGTGCCCTGATGACTCATGCATATTCCCAAGTATTTGTGTGGATGGTATATAGATAATGTCAAAATGGATTAAGATCCTAATTTTCTTTTTTTGTTCACGTTTAAATATAGAGAATTGCTGTAAATGAAAATTTATCCTATTGATCATTATATGGGTTTTTGTCTAGGAAATTTAATTTACTTATCTTATACAATTACCTTATTCATGCCATCTTCTGTCATCTTTTGAATAGTGCCTAATGAGCTTAATTATTGGTACATTAAAATTATGAGCCATTTTATAAAGAAAAAGATTTCTTGGTATCAATTCAATTTCTAGGCATCATAGTCCTTTTACACTTCCCATCATTAGTATTTCCTTTGAAGTTTTTCCTGTTCATGTTACTTGGTATAATGATAAAAAAAAAGCCATAATTTCAACATGTTCTATTTTATGAAAAACTCTTAGGAGAGCAAATTGCAAAACAAAATAACTGAAATTCTACTTTAAAATGACCTCTCCCTCATAAATCCACTGTATCTCTTCAGCTTTTACCCCTGATTCTTAGTTGCCGAGCTCAATCCTCTTTTATCATGAGCCTTATATACCCTTTAGAGTTGATTGACATTGCCACCTTGGCCTTAAACTTGGCACACATTGGTCTCTATTACACATGTGAACCTTGGCCTGCATTTAGGGTCCCATCTTCGTCAGAACAAAAGAGGCCAGGTAGTAAGGCCATAAGATTTTGGTGTTCATTTTTTAACGTCCAAAGAGCACTTGTATACTACCAGAATGAGAGGCTTTCTAATTTTCTCCCAGCTTTATACTATTTCCCTTATAATACAGAAATGAAACTCGACTTTCAGAGTTTAAAATGCTCCATGTTAGATGGGTCTGTCTGCAGCCCCTCTAAAAATGTTCACTTGTTTCATGATGGCCACACAGTAGCCATGTGACAGATTTATTATGAAGTCATATGGGAAAACATTTTGCTCCTAGAAACTCACAGTGTGTTTTTGTGTTACAGGGAATTTGCCTGTCAGGATGAATCTGAGATTTAGCTATAAGGAGACAACTGTGTGTGTCCTGGAGGAGGCATAATGAAACTCTAGTAGATGGTTAGGAAATTCCTAATGGCCTTGTTTTAGGGACCCCATGGGACCGGATTTCCTGGAATGATCACCTGTGTTGCTATTTCTTTGAGAGACCAGCCATTATCCTACATGCGTGGCATTTTGCCCCTCAGTTTTAGAAGACAATTTGACATTTTTAAAGAAAAATTTTATATTCAGGACATTTCAAATGCACCATGGAGAAAATTATTCCTTAGATAAAAGCACCATCAGTAGCTCCTCCTTACACTATAGTATAATGTACAAAATGCCTTTCCTGTTCCTGGCAAAACTAATTGTGAAGTGTGTAACGTTATTTAAAAACAGATTGTTTACTGAACTGCTTCTGATGGTATTGCAAGAAGACAGAATTTGTATCAACACAACTTATGACTATGTTGGAAAAAAAAGAGATTGTTGGAAAAATGGGCCAAATCTGTGGCAATAAAGGACTGGCATTTTTATGTTACTTTTTAAAAAAAATTAAATTTAAGTAAGATGAGGACAACAATGATGAAAGATTCAGGGTCAGACAAAAGAGAATTGGGGGTTGAAAATGGTGGAACTAGGTCTTTTCAGAAGGAAAATCTTGTCTACTTGGCTAATGAATATTGCATATTTATTTGGGGCTTTATTGATCAGGGGAATTACATGATGAAATGTTCTAAAGAACAACTCTTGAAAGAATCCAGTGAGAATTTAGAGATGCAGAACAAAGGCTGTGCCCTCTGAAGCTGATATTTTATATACACCTAAAATGAAGATTGAGGTCCAACATTCTGTAAAGTTACATGTTGTGCTGTAGAGTTGGGTCCAAATATATGTCCCAATGACATTTTTAAAGATTGTGTTCTGCCATGTTTTTTATTACTAACATGAAAAACTATTACAAAACTGAAATTATTTCAGCTTTCAAAAGATTATCCATTCATTTAATTAAGCTTTAAGTATGTACTAGGTACTATGAGCACAATGTGAATAAGAGACACCATTCTTCATTTCTCAAAGATCAATATTTTTCTTATTTGTCTCATTCTGCTGACTTATATGTAACAGACTTGTTAAAACTGGATTGCATGCCAGAGCTCACAATACTGTATTGTACACTAAAGCTTTTTTTAAAAGAGGATAGTGTTAAGTGTTCTTACCGCCCCCTTGTGCACCCTCCCTACCAAAGAAAACTTGGCATGCCTGGTGTAAAAGTATACTGATGGAATATATGCAAAAACATGTGCTAATCACCCCCTCCCAAGCTTAATCATGAGTGTTTGCAGTGTCTAGAGAGAGGACAGTAAAATTTTAACTTAGTAAAATAAAAGGTTTATTAACTTTTAGCCAGTCATTACTCATGACTATTTTGCATTCAGTAAAATGCTAAAAATGAGCCTATAAACTAAAATTGTAAACAGAGGTTTTTCAGAAAAGCTCATGAACCTATTCTTCCTAAGTTTATTTCATGCCCCTGTTTTCCTTAATGGTCGCTCTGTTTGCCTGTATCAGAAATCAGTGTCTCAGCAAGAAGGGAGACTTTAGTTTTAGCTTTTACAACGTGGGAATCAGACTGTCTAGGTATGAATCTTTCACCATCACTTATTAGCTGTGTGACACTTTCCATCTCATTCTCAAACTCATACCACGATCACACAAACTAGTGTGAAGTGAAATGCTGCAGGAGTGGGTCTGCACACAGACCATATAAAGGACTCATATGAATGTCATATTTATGCCTTTTATTATGTTGAACTCTTCACTCCCCATGACAATTTGCTGTCATCAGGTCCTCTGGTGTCCAGAGCCTGTATCTCACTCCCAGCGCTCACTGCGGCTACACTTTCATCTTCCCTCTGAGCTGTGCGCCTATATGTCTCTTTACCTCTGAGTAGTCCTCTTCCTCTGATGCTTCACTTTTGTTTAATCATGTTCCATCACTAATTTTCAGTGTTAAGTCAGTCCTGCTATGATTGCTTTTCCTGTTTGAAAGTAATTTTGGCAATAGGCATGTGAAATCATGAACTAAGTGACAATTTCTAGCTATCTAGGTTTGTTTAGATGTGTGTGATGGGGTACATGATGCTGAATTAAAACTCATCCATCAGCTTTTCTGGCAAGAGCTTGCGACATCACAAGCCATTAATGAGAACAAGTCCTAGCTCCCACTTCCCAGTCTACACCTCTCACCTTTACCCAGAAGGAATATGGCCTTAATCTCTCATGAAAATGGAACATTTATTGAGGACTCGATAAATTCTACCTAATCATTGATTTGTATTATTTTTTCTGTAAATTAAAAGGAAATCTCAACTTTAATGGCTCTGTTTACCACACTACATTCCAATAGAACTTTTCAGTGGGCATGGAACTAATTTTTTCCATGTTAATTTATTACATTGGGTATGTAATAGCCATTCCTTGCAAAGCATTTTATCTCACAAAGAAACACATCTCTCCCATATTCCAACACTCACTCTCTGACATCTTGCAGTCCCCCTTTCATGAAAGAAAAATTTTTAAAAAAAATAGCTGTCAAGACAAATCCCCTGTAGGATCATGGGGTAGAACATTCTAGTACCATTATAATGAAACACTTTATGTGTGGAGAAGAATGATAGAAATAACAACTGTGTCACATCAGACCTCATTAAAGTCAATGAACTGCAACGCCAAGCTATTTGTAGTCTGGAGTAGTTTCTATAGAACATTCTACTGTATTTATTATCTAGATATTGAAAACAGTAATAAAGACAGCTCCTCATTTGCTGGAATTCCATTTTGGGGAACAAAGCATCTGTATTAAACTCTGAAAATGTTTCTTTGTGTTCAATTTGGAAATCCTTCTTTTACTGTTTCAATGCAGCAGTTCCCCAGTATGTTTTTGTGAGTCTACATATTGTCTCAGAAATATGTTCTTTTTATTTTACCTACTTAGAAAATATAGCATTGTTAGTGAATTTTTAAAGTAATCTTGAAGTTCTTCCTTTCCACCTAGCACCTTATAGAACTGAACTCAGACTGCCAGGATTAGAAAGAAAATGTAGACAGCAATTTCTGATTCATTGGCCACTTAAAGAAACAGAAGTTCAAACAATTTAAAAGAAATTATTTTAATGAACAAGTAATGTCGAAAGCCACAGTTCTCAAATAGTTCTCTTATGTTTATTTAAAACATTAAGTTAGGGGCAGCAGAGAAAGTACAGCAGGTAGGATGCTTGCCTTGCACATGGCCAACCCAGGTTCAATCCCTGGCACCCCATATGTTTACCCAGCTCATCTGGAGTGATTCAGGAGCACAGAGACGGGAGGCGAACCTGGAGCACTACTGGACACTACTGAGTGTGTTCCAAAAACAAAAAATTGTAATAAAAAATGATTTCCACTCTAGTTAAAATTGAAAAAATAACAGAAATGTGGGAGTGGGAGTCCTGCTACCAATGGAATGTACGAAAAATATTAAAAGTGTTCTGTAAGGGCATGCCCCACCACTCAAGAACTCTCCTTGTAAGAAATATATTTACAAAGAACTACTTCACTTTTTTCTAAACCAGTGACTCCCTGAGATCATTTTGGCTACTGCCCCAAAACCACTAAAACCGGCACTCAGATATACATCCGTAGTGCACTTGGATGTCTGTTTTAACAGTCATAAGTATAAGCCATTGAAGGGAGGTATTATTTTTTAAAGCTTTTAGTATATACCAAGAGACACAATAGACATCCAGGAGCACTATGGATATTTTATCTTCACTGTACACAGTTTATTCATAATACTCATAATTTTGTAAATTTTAATTAAAATTGTTAAATGTTCCAAGCAGAAAATAGACACATTCATAGAAGGAATGTTAATAAAGGCATATATAAAAATGTTTATTTTATGTGATTTTAAATATCCCCTCTAGAAATTGGATAGAGACCCCTAACAATCCTAGAAAATTAGTACATCACAGATATTTATACTTATTAAAATTATATGGCCTGCTTAGGGTGTGGAAGTAATAGTTTAACAACTTCATTGATATGTTTATAACTAAAACAATAATGAACTACTTTTAATAAACTTTTTAATAATTTTTGTTATTCCAATAACATGTTAGAATCCCAAAAACATTACTAGTATACCTATTGTGCTTTGGAAAACTGGGATAAATGCTCTTACAACTTTCACTTTTCTTTTATTTTGGGGTCATACCCAGCAATTCTCAGGTGTTACTCCTGGCTCTACACTCAGAAATTACTCCTGGCGGTGCTTGAAGGACCATATGGAATGCCTGGGAATCAAATCTAGGTCTTCTGCATGCAAGGCAAAGAGCCGTACCCACTGAACTATCGCTCTGGACCCACAACTTTTAAATTTAACTTGTTTTTAAAATACATGTTGTATTTTTAAATACACGTATTTTAAGTCCGGCCCAGGTGTGCTGATTCAGAGACTCACAGACATGGGGAAGAGACATGGGGCAGAGCTGCTACTGGCTCTCCCTGTGCCCAGCTGCTCATGAGGCACCTAGGAGGGACGGCGGGTTCTAGCCCTGGCCTGCCACCCCAGCAGAGCCTCACAAGAAGCTAGACCCCCACTCCATAGGGGCCACCATTTTTCCCCATCCGGACTTCCCTCTGGGAAGCCCATGTTACATAGAGTCAGAACTCCACCCAGCAGAAGAGCCTATCACAGCCCAGATCATTGAGACCCACCCTGCAGCAGTCTTTTTCAAGTCTGATCCAGAGATTCACAGACATGGGGCAGAGCTGCTACTGGCTCTCCCTGTGCCCAGCGGCTCCACGAGGTGCCCAGGAGGGATGGTGGGTTCTAGCCCTGGCCCGCCACCCTAGCAGAGCCTCACAAGAAGCTAGACAACCCCCCCTCCTCCGCTCCATGGGGGGCCGCCATTTTCCACATCCGGACTTCCCTCTTTTTCAGAACTCTACCCAGCAGAAGAGCCTATTACAGCCTGGCTCATGCAGCCGTGCAGTTCATCAATAAATGCTGGAGGTCAGAGGTGACTACAAGAGTATGCCACCCGCATGGGAGAGCCTGGCAAGCTACCCGTGTCATATTTGATATGCCAAATACCAGTAACAATTATAGACCTCATTCCCATGACCTGATGGAATGGTTTGAGGCTCTTTATGTTCCTGGAGGAAGCAGGTGCCCTTGGGCTCTACTTGCATGAGACAGGTCATATGGAGATGTTACTGGTGCCCGCTCGAGCAAATCGATGATGAGCGGGAAGACAGTGATATTGTATATCTGAATAATACTCTTCAGTGAGAATTTTTTGGAGCTTTGAGATTGTAAACATAAATCAGTGCCCATTGTTTATTATGATTAACTTTTCTTTTGTAAACTGACATCCCATGGAGATTAGAAACTTGAGACAATTTGAAATAAAAATACACACAATAAAAGATAACTTAAACAAATAAGCCCATGTTACATAGAGTCGAGAACATGCAATTTAAAATATATTGGAAATTAAATCTCTGGAATTAAAAAAGTGCTTTCTCTTAAAAATTACTACTATATGCAGTCATGTTGACATGCATCAAATGCACCTATAAGCTTTCCTTTAGAGATTTATCAAGGAGCCTGGTGGAGTAGTTCAGAGGCTTAGAACACCTGTCTTGAAGCATATGGTCCTGAGTTCAAATTGTAGGGTTGGCCACCCGATGGGGTGACTGACTGGGAGCCTAGGAACGCCGCACCTACCAAGGAAAACTCTGAGAGACCAAGTCCTATGCAAAAGCAAGGGTTTTATTAATAAGCGAGTATACTCGGGCTCATAGCGTGACCCCAAGCGGTCAGTGGCTAAGAGCCCTGAGCCCTTCAGGGACGATCTTTTAAGGAATAATTCCCGCTACAGAAAAGCCAGCGCATAACTATCCAATAGGTTTAAAATATTACATCAAGGTCTGCGCGCAGGCAGCCAATCACTCTGCACCAGGTAACCATCACCCACCCATCTGAGTGTGCCTAATACTTCTTTCCATATTTGGCACTGCATGGGCCGAGTCAGGTATCATACCAAATACAGAGGGGGACATCAGGCGCAACCTCTCGGGAATGTTTGCCTTATAGCCCTCCCTGGAATTATTTGCTTAAGGCCCTTCCTGCTGTGCTCTTATCAAGCCATCATTTTATCAATTATCGGTTGAGCCATCATTTTTATTAGTTACCTCTGGCATTTTACCAGCTACCTCTGGTTCCTGTCTTTGTGTTCTGTGGGTTAGGGGCCATCCTTTCATTCCCCCCTTTTCTTATGGGGGTTCTCTAATCCTAGAGACCATTAGAGACCTTCACTTCATAGGGCCTGATGCTGTTGCCTGAGTACTAACAACTTGACTCCACCCACCCAGTCTCTGATGAATGCAAGTAGCCTATCAAGAAGGCAAAGGCCCAGCCCGGCTAGGGCTGAAAACAAGGTATCAGGGGACTGCGCACCCCAAGACTCAAACCACCCTCTCCGCGCTTCCTTCACTATCCCAGAGTGGTCTGCGTAGCGCAGCACTTTTTTTAGACTAGGTTGCTTCACTGCCATGGGGCCGTGTTCTGTCAATCTATTCACATTATATTTCTTTTAAGAGATTTCACCGCCTTATATTTTTAAGGGAAAATGGGTGAAGGTCCGGTCTTCTGGAGCTGCTTCATGCTGACAATGGGACTGTAGACCCTGCCTGTGCAAGGGGTGAAATCTTTAAATGGGTCCCCATGCAATGAATGGATCAGATTTTCTGAGGTTATTATCTGCAAGAAAAGATCAGATCAATTAGGCTAAGAACATTACTTAGAAATGATTAGGCCCTGGAGGAGTAAAAAGTCCCTCTTTGCCCTAGTGAGGGGCAGAATACTTTGCTGTTTTAGAAAACACAGTGTTAAGGTAACACAAAATTGAAGCAAATATTTTTTGTGTCGCGATTTTTTCTCATAGGAACACCAAGCCACCTCTCTGACTTTTTGTACAACATAGAAAGCCTTGCCCCTTTTACTGAATGTGTTAGAACCAATAGATGACTATACGCTGATCATCTGAACTTTTGCATAAAAGTCAAACTGTCGATCCTTAAGATTTATGACACATAAAACACAGTTCTGAGTTACTTTAAACTGCCCTGTTTTGTCCCTTCCGTGGACAATTGTTATTCCCTAATGTTACTGGATGAGGTATTGGTACCATGATGGCTTAAGAATTAAAAGCTTTTAAAATTCTTATGAATCTTAGAATTTTCAAATGACTGTGTACCCATAGAACTAAGAAAAAACATCCAACCAATTTGGATGCTAACTTGAAAACCCTTGTTCTATAGAGTACGTTTGCCTTTTAGCTGATGTTCCTGGTTGGACTGAAGTCATGCATAACCTGAGTTCCCTTTTAGACTAGGCTGATTACCTATGGTTAGTAAAACAAGTTTTATCTGGATTATCCAAGGGGTACCTTTTAAATCAAGTCTATTTGGATATATACATTTATTTAATTGCCTTTTTGTAGAGCTAGGATTTTGATCTTTACGAAAGTTATAGAAATATGATTTTCTCTCCACCTTCGCTTTAAATTTGCCAAATGACTTTATAAACCTGACTGGTTCTTTTGCATAAACACAGCAAGACTGGAGAACTCTCCACTTAGGGTACCCGTTACTACTAAGAAGTCCTGGGAATTGGCTGAGGCAGAGTAGGCAAACACCAATTATGGTATTTTAATGTCTTTACCTGTCACGTCAGGGTTACCCCAGGCTTGGCCATAACTTGAAGATCCATGATGAGCTACAGGTGACCTTGGGCCTCTTCCACTGGGTTGAGCAGAGTGTGACAACATCCCTCTTTGGGGCTGAAGCCATTCCCTTCTGCAGCAGCTGTTCTTGTTGCATGGCCCAGGCAATTGTCAGTCACCACAGATTGGCAGATTCCTCGTTCTTCACAGCAGAGATGATCCTTGAGCTGGCCTGCCTTTAGGGTCTCCCTGAGGTTTGTAACTACCTGCTCCTGTCACTTAGACCAATCCCTTTGACTTCTATTTTCCCTGGAAGAGGGCCTTGGGGTCCCATACTGCCTTTTCTGTCTGCAAAAGGGCTAGGCCCAATTACAGAGAGGAAATATTTTGTTTGAGTTTATGCAAACCAACACAGTGCCATAAACCATTAAAAACATACTGAAGGTGTAAAGAGAGAAAAGCACACATTACACTTTTACTCAACTTGAAGTACAATACGCCAATATGCTGTTGGAACTGCTTAAAAGAAGCACAAAGTCCTGTTGAAATAGAGCAGACAGTTTAGCAGTATCCTAACTCATTTGATTCCATGTCAAAACCCTAATTACCAATTTTTAGGAGCACTGTAACAGGAGTTCATACCGTTTGTCTAATATTTTTTCCATAGATTTTACCAAATAGGTACTAGAACAATTCTTTAGAAAAGAGTTTCTTAGTTTATTTACTAACATTCTCAGACCTTCTACACATTCCTGTACATTTATTTTTTCCTGTAACTTTCCTGTAAAAACAAGCCTTCACTTTAACAGAATTCCTTCCTTTTTCCCACAGACATCTCCATCCATTATCTTTTTGTTACTTAAAATGCATTATCTAGACTTCTTATAGTTACACCCTAAAGGTATTAACTTCCCTTATTTTACAGAGCTCAATACAAATTAATTTCCCAAATTTAGAAACAGGTTGCTAATTATTATTTTATCTAGCATAGCAAAAACTACTTTTAAAACATTAAATCAGTTCCATACATATTCAAGAGGCTGAGACGCTCACAATTAAAGTTCTTTTAAATTTATGCTTGGCAAAGATTCACTTTATATTAGAAATTATTCAGAAAACATTTAAAATTTTATCTTTAGAATTCCAGTTTTTAGGAACACAAACAATGCAAAGTTAAAATACCCAAAAGATTGCTACCAAGAACAGTAAAGATTTCACACTTGTGAATAACTAAGACTTTCAAGGTAAAGACTAGGTTGATACCTGTTGGCAAAGCTCACTTGTATTAAGACTATTTCAATAATAGCACATACCAGGCAGACTAAAAACAAAGTCTGAAAAAAGAAAAACTGATTGCTATCATTTACTTCCTACAGTTCTTTTAATCTTTCATGTTTAGAAGCCACAAAATTTAAACCAACATTTTTAGCAACTTGAATGTTAAAGAGATTCACCTTTTTTTTTTTTTCCAGCAAGGGCTACTTTGGAATTTTACCAGATTTATCAGGCTGAGGTGATTACCCTATTGCAGAAATAAAACGAATATGTACCAACATAAAAAACCTTTGAACTACCAATTTTTCATGAAACACAAGACCTTCTTTGATTTAATTGCAACAGTTTTTGTACCTTAGTTAATTTTTCAAAAGCGGCCCAATTTCTCATTAGAATTTAGCCTAAACTTATGAGGTAAAGCTCTGCACTATCTTACAAAGTTCTTATTTCTTTGCTGACTCTGGCTCTAGCTCCCACCCTCTCTAAACAGCACAAGTTCAGGAGCAGAGAGAATTTCAGGGATCAGGAACACTTAAAACGTTTTACAATTAGACCTTTTAACTTTTTACCATAAGATTTAGATTGAACATGTCAATTTCTCCTGCTCAATACTCAGTTTGGAACACATTGCCTATCCCTGGCTCAGCAATTTGCTTTTGATTTCAACTTGGTTTCATTTAGCACTTTAACGTTTCACACAGACAAGACAACTGCAAACAATTGATGGCCACCACACACGCACACACATACATATACAGTTGATTGATTGATCTTTAGTTATGATTTGACCCTTTTTGGAAGGGTAGAGGAAACTGAGAGACTGAGAAAGGAAGGACAGTCCCCCAGGGCAAATAGCCCTGCTCCACCAGTTTGGACCTCGCCTTGTCCAGTTTTTCAGCTGCACCAGTCTCTGTTCCCTGCCTGTGCAGTTGGTGTGGGGTCCTGTTCTGGTTCCTTTACTTTCAAGACACACGTACAGCAAATCTGACATTTTTTCTTTTCTTTGCAAAGCTTGGTACAATACCATGAAGGCCTGGATGTTAGATATATACTCAGGCCACGTGTTATTACAAAGATCCTTAAGACGCTTTGGAGGTCACTGTTTTAACAAGCAACCCAAGGGGGACTCTAACCCCTCCCATGCTGGCCACTCCAGAGGGGACTCTAACCCCTCACATGCTGGCCACTAGTTCAGAGAATTATCATGCTGTGGACCTCTTGATCAGTGATCTCTGCATTACTACAGGCGTCCCTGGGGCCCTCCCGGCATCCACCAGGACCACAACCTGTGTGTGGAGCTGGACCTAACCTGCCATGGGCTTCCAAGAGATCGGGAGAAGAAAAGTTCTGTCTTGCTTGCTTGCTACCTTCTGTGGCCTTGCTGATATTTGCTGCATCTCTTACTAGATTATGTGCCTTTCTGTCTTGGTGAGAGGTTTTCCTTCCTAGTCTTTTTACCCTTTTTTTTTTTCTTTGCCTGGGGCAAAAGCTGCTAGAGACCTCGTTTACATTCTAATTGACCTCCAGGTGTGCTCTAGCCATTTCTCTCACTA
Source organism: Cryptotis parvus (assembly GCA_021461705.1). Classification (NCBI taxonomy): domain Eukaryota; kingdom Metazoa; phylum Chordata; class Mammalia; order Eulipotyphla; family Soricidae; genus Cryptotis; species Cryptotis parvus. The sequence goes on along the minus strand of JAJIBD010038052.1, from coordinate 15,617 downwards.
GTAAGGGGAGAGAGGGAAAAGGACTGCTGAAATTTGGTCTAGATTCTTTCACTATTGAGTTTCCTCCCTTCCTCCCATAGTGATAGGTGAGCGAGACAGACAAGGGAGGGGGTGCCTCTTTACAGAGACCATTCAGTTGCTTGTTTACCGGTGAAGAACTTAGCCGTAGTGGACTCAGCAGTTGTGACTTGCGGCTGACCACTAGGTCAGCGCCACCATAGACCATATGTTCTTCGTAGCAGACAGCCCACTCGAGCTCCGTAACCTTTGTGGGACCTTAAGGGGTGCCGGTCGTTGGAGCCACAGACTCACGCCTATCAGGGTGCTCATATGCACACACACTCACACAAGGTTATAACATTCCTCCCCTGTTCCCCTAGAGATTTCCGAGGGAGCAGCATACCTTCTCTGCAGATTTTCACTGATTACCTCCTTCTGGTGGAACTCCTCCCAGCCACTCACTGCAATGTTCTGCTGCAGTAGCCAAAATAATGTAGGTGGGCCTCACTGGTAGCTTATATGAGGCGGGAAGGGGGAGAGAAATGTAATTCCTTGCGGTACATGATGTTAATAACCAAACATACACAGGTCACAATTACAAATAGGACAGAGGTTACTTCACACAGTTTCACACTTTTTTTTTCAATCACGCGGACCGGTCCTTCTTTCACTCAGACTCACCCCACACTCACCACTTTCACAATCCGGATTTGGAATTTTTGTTTGAACAGGTTTTCTTAGACTGCCGTGATGAGCTCAAGAGAATCCTCGGTGTTGGGCGCCAACCTGCTGTTTCTGGGTTACAAACCTAGGTCTTCTCAGGACTCACCCTGAGGCCGGGACTCGAACCCGGACTTCTCTCACTCTCGACTTGGAAGGAGGGAAGGAGGCATTCGTGTCTCCTTCCCCAGACGGAGTCAGCCATTCTGCTGAATAAAAGGTCAGAGAAAGAGGAGTAGAAGGAGTCTGCCCCATGGCCAGTGAGGCAGGAGAGAGAAATTCAGGGTACAGTAAGAAAGTCAGAAGAGACAGAAGAACACTGAGCGACAATAACACACCTAAACGAGTTCTCCACAAACACGACAAGGGCAAGGGTCTAGGGGGGTTGGTTCAAGTCTCAGTCACACTCCAAAAGCCAGCTGGCACCCAAATACAAATTTCACTAACAAATGGAAGGAAGCAGCAATGCCTTCCTTCCGCCAAACGGAGAAGTCCGGGCGTCCCCGGGTCTCCACCACCACCGGGCGTCCCCCAGGGCTGTGACCTGTGGTTCTAGGACACGTCTATCCACCACAGCTGGGGAGAGAGTAGGTGAGGCTCACGCCCCTACCAACTTCCCGATCCAGCAGTCACTCCAAAAGCCAGCTGGCACCCAAATACAAATTTAGCTGATCGCAGTTTTAAAGGACGTCCACTTACCCAGGATGATCTTGTCAGGGTCCTCGAGGCAGGCGGGGTCCTTGGCTCCCGGATCCCGGACGAGCCCCCAAATGTAAGGGTTGGCCACCCGATGGGGTGACTGACTGGGGAGCCTAGGAACGCCGCACCTACCAAGGAAAACTCTGAGAGACCAAGTCCTATGCAAAAGCAAGGGTTTTATTAATAAGCGAGTATACTCGGGCTCATAGCGTGACCCCAAGCGGTCAGTGGCTAAGAGCCCTGAGCCCCTTTCAGGGACGATCTTTTAAGGAATAATTCCCGCGCTACAGAAAAGCCCGCGCATAACTATCCAATAGGTTTAAAATATTACATCAAGGTCTGCGCGCAGGCAGCCAATCACTCTGCACCAGGTAACCATCACCCACCCATCTGAGTGTGCCTAATACTTCTTTCCATATTTGGCACTGCATGGGCCCAGTCAGGTATCATACCAAATACAGAGGGGGGACATCAGACGCAACCTCTCGGGAATGTTTGCCTTATAGCCCTCCCTGGAATTATTTGCTTAAGGCCCTTCCCTGCTGTGCTCTTATCAAGCCATCATTTTATCAATTATCAGGTTGAGCCATCATTTTATTAGTTACCTCTGGCATTTTACCAGCTACCTCTGGTTCCTGTCTTTGTGTTCTGTGGGTTAGGGGCCATCCTTTCAAAATCCCCAATGTCACCACATGCAGTGAGTGTGCTCCTTTGTTATTTGAACACGGGAGCTCTATGGCCTACTACCAATAGTGATTTACATCCACACTGCAGTCAGATGTATGTAAACACCACAAAGGAGCCTGGCTGCCATTGAGTTCTGTAGTCATAAATTGGAGTGTAAGCTAAATGGTGTAATCACTGGCAAGCAGGGGGTACAACTAACATTACAAATTTGGTGAACAGCACAACTGAGTGCACAACCCCAAGCAAACATGACAGAGAAATAACAACTGTGGAAGCACCTGCGAAGATCAATCACTTGATCACTTGAAATCATGTTATTCATCAGTTTGCTCGGCATGCGCTTAGTAACGTTTCCATTTGTCCCTGTCACGTGCCAGTGTAGCCCAATGGCATCTGCTTTACCAGGAATATGAAACCCTTCATTCAGGGTCTTGATGAAGAAGTCTGACCATCTTGTAGGTGGGTGACCACGTAATCTTTTGACATCTCATGGGATCCAGTCGGTAGCAGTTATCTCCAAGTTGCATTATATGTCCAATCCATCTGATTTTCTACGCCTTGGCAAATGAAACAGTGTCCCTGACTCTTGATCATCAACTGTCAGGGAACCTCTGGGGGTCTCCAACAGTATTAGGGCAGAAATTCTCTTCTACCTCTGAGGCTGCTAGGGAATGGATGAAAACTCATGAGTTCAGTGTAGTTCCAAAAAGGCTTTTAACAGTACAAAAGCTCTACCACCACAATCAAATATAATGAAAGAACTCTAGCTCTGGTCAGAACTTAGACCATACGCAAGAGCCCAAGTCTCCCTACCAAAGAGAAGATCTTACCCGAGAGGAGTCCTACCCAAAAGAAGTGTGTAGAGGGTGGGGGGGTGCCTCAAGTCCGTCTCCTTATATACACCAAAGTAATCCTAACTGTTGACAGGGAAAGTCCTGTCAACAAAGGACTAAACAGCTTCTAGATATAGAAGAGTGTAGAAGGGTGGTGCCACATCCTATTATAGGTATAAACAAAGGGGGTATGCCAAGGACTAATCCCTTCAGAGATTATCTCTATGTAAAACACTGGAGACAGAGAGGGGCTAGTATAAAGTAATACATCTTAATTTCATGGGCTTCATGTAATCTAGATGGTACCCACAAGGTCCTTCTTATTTATTAACTGTACCAGGGTGATTCTCAGGTATCTTGTTCTCTGTATACTGAAAGGGTCACACTTCGTCTGTGTGAGAACAAACTAGTATGATCCTTCCTATAATCTTAAACAATAGTCTCAACGTAGCCAAGGTGGCAGTCTCCTGGTAAATTCTAACTGTCCAATGCTGGGTGCAGTGGATATAAGAGGGGTGCTATGCCCAATCTACATAACATAGAAGTCTTAGTAGATGTATAATAAGTCAGAAGTCATTCAGAGTCAAGGTGACTTCTGTAACTGCCACGCCCTCTATCAGTGTTTACATAGAAGAGAGATCTCATTAGGAATGAACCTTGGCTTAAAACATGTAAGTAGATTAAGCTGTGAGTGGGTAAAACAGCAATGCTCCCAAGATACCCTAAGCCTGTCATCCAACAGTCTACAGAGGTTGGAACTCTGGATTCTTTCTCACTTGAGTGAGGCATGATATTCAAGTATAGCTCTTTTGATTCCTCTTTGGGAGACACAAATAGCGTTCTCATCCCTGTTTTCATAGGGTCCAGGTCTCTAAGGTGTATGCTAATGCAGGGAGAATGGTGGAGTCTAAGAGATGTGCCCAGAGTCAGAGGGTTCTTTGTCCTTTTAGCTATTTCTTTGATGCTCTTGGAAGGCATTCCACGCCTCTCTCTCTTCCTCCTGCGCCCAGTTCAGGTGCTAGGTTATTCATCATGTTGACTTCTACGACCTAGGTACACATAACTAGGTCAATATTAGCAACTTCAAGTTTTTGTATTTACAAAGCTCAATATTGGCAACTTAAGTTTTTATATTTATTACTAAAGTGCTAATAAACTATTTTCACTCTAATGACACTTACGCTTTTTAAAAATCATTTTAAAATTGTAAGAATGGAAACCTGAAAACATTTCTTAATATGTACCTTATGACTTTTTTTAAAAAATGGAAGAAAAGATTTCCTCAGAGATTATAATAATATATCTGCCTAATTAGCTTTATGATAAAAACATGAGACCAGCCAATGCACTGAAGCGGTTGAATAGTCTGTGTTAGGTGTGTCTGTCTCTGAGTTTATGGGAGATGAACAAAGAGAGAATTTAGCAAGTCCACAATAAAATTTTTGAATTAGGAAGCTGGAACCTGTTTGTTGCATGGAGCCCTTGGCATATTATTTCACCTCTTTCACCTTAATTTCATTGGATGGAAAGGTAAAACCTTGCTTCTGTAAACTGGTTTTAGCTAATGAACTTTCATGGCAAGTGGTTGCAATTCAGTATGCCACGCTAGGCTTCTGGACTCCAGTGTGGAAGAATACAGCATGAAACCCAGGGCAGCAAACCTACCTCCGGGGTCTGTTGGAGCACTAGGCATTTTGTGAGTATGGAGAAAATAAATTTTAGCAAATATTCTTCTTCACCCAGCATTTGCTGTTAAAGCTTTTTACTTCTAATTGTGGAATAAAGGGCTTTGGTCTTATGTTGAAAGAATTCCAGGCATTAAGCAAGCAGAAGCAGGTGGGAGGACTTTGGAGAAGGCTGTAGAAATGAATCTGTGCCTGCTTGGAAGGTTAATCCAGAAGATCTGAAAGGTAAACCTGGGTGGTTTGTTTTCTGAAAGGAGCTGCAGGATGGAGGAGGATGTTCCTGCCAGCTCCTGTGTCTTCAGATAGAGCCATTGCAGCAGTTAGGGGCTTCTCCTGGGTTATAGTGAGGACGTCTTAGGTTGCTGCACATTTCTCTGTGGGCCTCTTCACCAACAGGCGTCGGCACCCAATTTTCCCTGTCAGTTAACCTTGCTCACTCCTTGCTTCCACAGTATAAATCGAATTAGCTCTTGCTTTTGCACTTCCCTTTTTGGTCTCCAGAATTCTAACTCTAATGAGCATGGTTTGATATTTGAACATGGACTGTGCTTTTCACAGAGCTCATGGTTGTTTTGTTTTTAATGTGCCAGAGAATCTCTGTTTCAAGAGGGCAACTTCTCTAAAAGCATTTGAGCTTGTTAAAATGTGGCCGACTGTTCCTATAGTTTTTATTGAGGGAATAAGATAGTTATCAGCAATGAGATTGTTTGCATGTCCTGGGTATTGTGAATAATGTGAATAATACTTCACTGAAACTGAGAGTGCTGGGAGTCTCTATGAGATTCTGATTTCTATCCTTTTTAATAAAAGGATATAAGTGTAATTTCTAGTTTATATGGTAGTTCTACCTCTATTTTGTGGTTGGTTTGTTTTGAGGAGTCCCCAAGCTTTCTTTCATAGTGTATGTATGAATTTACACTTCACCTTCATATCTGGGGATCCAATTCTTTTCATAGGCTCCACACTTATCTTTATTTTTTATAGCAGCTATAGTAACAGGTATGCGGTGGTGGTATCACACTGTGGCTTAGATCTGCATTTACCTGGTGATTGGTAGTATATACTACCTTTTCATGTCCTTTCAAGTACCTTCTGTACATACTTTCTAGCCATGTATATGTCTTCAGAGAAATGTGTGTTCGAGTCCTTTGTCCATTCTAAAATCAGATTCTTTGGCTTGATTATTGCACTCTAGAAATGCCTTACATATTTTGATATTTAGACTGTTGTCAAGTATATAGTTTGTGAATATTTTCTACCATCCTGTGTGTGCATTGTTTTTATTTTGTTCATCAGATCTTTTGTTGTGCAGCAATTTTTAGTTCCCTCATTTTTTTTACTTTTGTCACATATGCTTTTGGTATCACGTATGACACAGGTCATACACCAAGGTCATAGGTCATTCATATGACATAGGTCATACGCCAAGACCTATGTCAAGAAACTTTTCCCCTATTTTCTTCTAAGAGTTATGTAGTTGGTTCTAGTTTTAAGTCTTTCATTTATTTCTATTGATTTTCCTTCCGAAGTAACACAGCCAGAATTAGAAGGCAAAGAGGTTTCTTTAAAAAAAAATAGAACTAAGAAAACAAAATACTCAGCAAATTATGATTTTTTAGACTATTTTTGCCTTGTTTTATTTTGGGACATACCCATCAGTGGTCAGGGCTTACTCCTGGATCTACATTCAGGATCACTCATGGTGGAGCATAGGGGACCATCGGAGGTGCTGGGAATCAAACCCAGGTTGGTTGCGTGCAAGGCAAATACCTGCTGGCTGTACTATTTTTCCCAGCTTTCAATTTTAAAATCTTTCTCGGTTGCTTTCTGTGTGCTTGTGGTCAGATGCTTTTAAAATATGGATAAAATTATGGGAGAAACTTTTTTCTTCACAGAGAACAGAGATTGTGTTTAAGTCCAGCCTTGAAACACTGGCAGGGTGAAATGAAAAGTGAGATAGAGAACAGGTTTGGTGATTTATTTGATCCACCAGATAAGGGTATTCCAAAAAACATGTAAAAATACACACTGAGTCCACCAGAAGGTCCCAAGATCAGCTTCTGTTTCTCTCTAGGCATTAACGTAACTGATAAGAAGAACTACATGTGGCTACATCATCAATGACAAGTAGAGTTCCAATAATATTAGTTTCAGGGCAGAAGATTTGCTCAGCTTAAGCTCTTTTGCTATGATGATGACCAGTTCTGTCTGCATGTGGGTTTGTCAATACCAGTTTGACCCCATTTCCCAAATATCTGTGAATTTTTCCTTAATCTCTATCTCAGCCTGGCAGCTTGATTTGCATTTCAAATGAGGGTCGTGTTCCTGACACACAAGCTGTACTGGTTGTTGTGAGGAGTTTGGTTGTTGTTTTGTTTTTTTAACATGAAGGACAACCTGATTTGTAGCCTTCCTGTTTTCTGACATTCATTCATGAATTCTCTGCTTCCAAGTTTCCATTTCCTCTGTGGTTGATTTCAGCTTTTGCTCTGCCCATTCATATTCTTGAAGTAGTTCTTTTTTTGCAGAGTCATATATCGTTCTGTGAAAGAATCCACACAGAAGTTCTGCTATGAGGATCTGGGCCAAATTTGGTGAATAGGCATCAAGTTCCAGCTTTGATATTTATTCTTGCTGCACATGTCTGGTTGGTTCTACATGACCCCATTTGGGATGGAAATGATCATTATCTTTTCTGTCTATTGTTAACCTTAAGTTATCTGGAAAACATCTATAATTTTTCTTTCCTAACTTTTCACCTTCTAACTTCTTGCTGTTCACTGACAAATTCATCTCATATCATTTTTAAAGCCATGATTTCCCCCTACAATTCAGAGGGCAGTATCCAATTGTTTCATTGTGTATGTAGTTCTCCTGCTACAGTTCTCTTTGTTTCCATTGTAAAGACAATCTATGTCTTCCTGAGAGTTTCTCCTAAGTATCAGTTCAGCTAAGCTCAAAATTCCACTTTAGTCTTCTGTTTCTTAAAGCGATTATAACAACCTAGTAGTCTTACTGTGGGTGGAGGTGAAACAGTAGCATGGGGTGGTGGTGAGGGTAGCAGTCAGTTTGTTTGGTGCTAGTGAGGTGGTAAGTATGTACACCAACACCATAAATGCCATTCCTATTTTAAACACAAACCTTAACTGTAATAAATCTTTAAGAGAAAGAGACAGAAAAAATCTAGTACTGTTTATAAATTTAAAACTTTCTTTTCGCATTTTCTCTCTCCACATGAAATGTGTAGTAAAGCCTTGTCATTTCAGTATTTGCTCAGTGTCTTTCGCTTCTAATCTTCTTATTTCTCTGTGGAGCTCATTTCCCACAGTGTTGGATCTATTTCTTTTCAACCTTCTGATGGACTATTTAAGGCAGATAGGTTGGAACTGCTCTAATCTTGCTCCTAGATTTCTTCCAAAAGGTTTTCTTGCTCGAACTGGGGATGTGGTTCAGTGATCACATATGCCTAGCATGGAAGAGGCCCTGTGCTGATCCCTGCAACAGCCTGCCCCTCCAGAATGGCTGTAGTGATCTAGTGCTCCCCAAATAACTGCTGGTAGTTATCTTTAGTACCCGATCACACCCAGGAATAGGTCAGCACTGCTGGGTGGACCCCCTAAAAGATAAACCCCTGTACAATCACAATCGCAAATTGTGATTGTAATACCGTTTTTTCAATTAGCAGAATTCCAGTATGAAAACTCACATTCAGTAAATATTTGTAAGGAAGAGCTCCCTGACTACAGGATGCACTTAACTTACTGACTCTTTAAGAAGAACCTGGACTAAAGAGAAAGCCATCTGTTTTACTTTGCTCTTACCACTTTTGAATATTGATACACTGCAACCTCTGGAAAAAATGTCCTAGAAAATTTTCAGAAAATGTAAAATTAGTACCACCGCTTTGTTTAGCAAAGTCATCCTTCATTTTATTGGTAACATCCAAGCAGGATGAACCAAATTCTGAGTCTTTAGTGTTCCAAAGTAATACTAGGAAATTGACTTCTTAGAGTGGCTTTTGCCACTAAATCAAACCAAGGATAGACCGCAACCAAATGCTGTCAACAATTATCTGGTCCCTTTATCAAAGTTATTCTTGAAAGTTCACTAGTGAAGGGAGAAGTGATGGAACATTGTGCAACTGAAACCCAATTGTCAACAGCTTTGGGACTGTTTTATTATCTCATCATAATTCAATTAAAAGAAACTTTAAGTATAAGAATAAGAGAAATGGTACTAAATATATAGAAATTATTTACTAGTCATTTTTGGGACCAGAAAAAACTTAAACCACATTTAAAAGTATTGCTCTTTTTATTTTTTAGGACCTCCTGGGAACGAGGGGCAAAGGGTCGAAGAGGAGAATCCGTTGAGTCCCCTGTCCAGCACTCTCTGTTCTTTGTGTTCTGCTCAGAACCCTGTTTTCTGTTAGTCCTCATTAATGATCTGGGTCTTGTTGGAGTTGCATGTGTGCAGTGTGTGTCTTTAAATCTCTGCTAAACCTAGAATGATTCTGATCTTCTCTCATTGACTATATGCAGGAAAAGTTTGCAAGATATTGTTAATTACTGTTGAATAACCTCCAGCACCCAGTTCTGACCAGTGACCGACCACATCCAGTGAGGAACACAGGGCCTATTAGCTGCCCGCTGTGGGTGACACCACACACACTCCATCTCCCTGGGTGGTCACTGATGTAGGTTCCTGCAAAAAACATCTGCCTTGGGTCACTAGGGCAGTTTGGGAAGTTTTGCAGCTGTTATCCAACCAACACAATTTTATTATGACTTTCCTCTCTTTTCACGAACTGAGAGTTTGGTGATTCTCTGATAAGACCATAGATTTCTTTAGTGCTGCCGGCTGTCTTCCTATCAATCCTGCATTTCTAAGTTCATTGAGGAAATGAGAAGCCTGGGCAGACAGGCCATTCAGCACATGTTCCATTTTTATTTATTTTGTGACCATAACGGTCCCTCCATGTCCAGTGTAAAGAGTAAAAGGGCATTTTTTTTGGGAAAACAAAAAATCAGTTAAGTTTAAAATCAGTTCGCTTCTTATGAAGAATCCAATAGTGAATTACCAGGTGAAGCTTTACCGGGCTACCAATCCTTCCTTAATAGGAAAGAGGGTTTTCTTTCATAGCTTAATTCTAATGTGCTGAGGGAAGTGTTTTTTTAAGTAAGATTATATCTGTAAGTATTAGTGTTAAAGAAAATCAGTTATGAGGTGCGGAAGCAAGAGAACATATTCACCTGTGAAAAAAGCAAATAGTTTTTGTCTAATGCTGAATGTTTTCAGGAAAGTGCCAAGGTTAAAGGACCCTTTGGGAAGTATTTCATTCATTCAGGCAGTATAGTGCTCCATTTCTTTCAGTGTATGCTCAAAGTTATGTATAAAAGTTATCAAATGTAAATAATTGAAAACATGTATTCTTGGACAGTTTCTTCTACATAAAAGAATGTTTTATGTAAAATTTGTTTGGAGAAAAGTAAATGATGAAGCAGTCCAATAACCCTGGGATCAGCTGTTTGTCAAAAGAGAATGAGAAAAAAGTGATAAATTTATGTTTATACAAGTTGGAAGGAATTATCAAAAAGTTAGTACTCACATTTCAGCAACTTAGGGCTGGAATTGTCATTAGGCAAATACATAGGTATGAAGAAATTTAAACAAACACTAAGATTTAGTCTTTTCTTGTTTGACAATGCTGGCAAATGAAAATGAATATTTACATTTCTAATTTTTCTGTTTTACTAAATTATTATATATATATTTTTTCTGTTTTACTAAATTACATATAAGATATATATGTGCATATATATCTATATATGTCTATATATCGGTTCTTTTGAACTGTTCCATAAATAAATAAATACCAATCTGTCTGATTCCTATCTTATGAGATAGATAATATTTACTTCGATATATCATGTTCTCCACACTCTGCAGAAGCCTCAGGGAATCTGAATATTTCTTCATAGTTTACATGAAATTTGTTTGTGGATACTATGAATATGTTTTTCAGTGTAGGCTCAAAGAACCTTTGGGCTCCACAATAAGAATGCTTAAGTTATAAATAACTTCCATGTTTCTCGTATTTTGCTCTCATGTACTAATGTTTTAGAATTTTATTTAATCTTAATATTTGTCCATGTACTAATTCTTTTTCCTTTCTATTTTTTTCACTCTCTCTACCCCACCCCTGGCCATAGGTCCTCCTGTAAGTATACTTGCTGCATTTGGGCTCTGCTTTAATCAGGATCACGTATGTTAAAATTTTTGTTAGAAAAACATAGTCTATTCAATTAGAAAGATGTTGTTGACCTTTTAATAGTATTTAACTTTGGAAATGATCTTGTAAGTAACTATTTTGTGATTATGTGTTCTGTTCTCAGTCTGATGCATGTTCCTTCCCCATTCCAATGTTATTCTTAATATAATCAGAAATCCCTTGTTCTCTTGGGACCTTTGAAATAACTTATTAAATGCCCCACACTAAGTGATTTTCTGGGAATTCTGAGATTTCACGAGCAAGAAAATCTCAAGCTATTTCTCCTTTTTCCATCCTTTTCAACTTGCATCTGGACTATTTGCATTTGGTGCCAGTCCACCAAATGTGGATGGCAACATGATCGTGGAAATGATCCCTCTGCAGGCTCAGGGCAACTCTCCTCCCTCCCTCCTCTGGAGGCAGCACCTCCCTTTGAAGTCTGCTGGAGTTTTGCCTGCATAAAGAGCATGAGATGGAACCCTTGGAGAATTGCATTTTTTGGGCTTTTTTCTTTCCTTGAATGGGTCATAGCCACAGCATTCCAGTCTGCTTTGCACTCACAGGAAGAGATTATCTTGTCAGCTTTGAGCTAGACGCGTTTTTGAGTAATATCCTGGATATCTGTTGTCTGACCCCAGTGTTTGTTCTGTGCTCTGTACACTTACGGTAGCAATGATCATTGGCCTTGGGATGTTTTCTCGTTCCCCAATAGCCAGTTTGCTTCAGGGTTCACTGACTCTCCATTGGCAAGTTATCGTAAGGCCGGCATGGTCCAAGGGGAGAGGGCTTAAGCGCGGACTCGTTTGCTTTATCCAGAGAAGGCATTGGCTTCCAAATATCTTTCAGTCTTCCTGCCACGTTTAAAGATGGAACATAAATCATGTTAGAAATGACTGTACTTCTGTAGCTTGGACTTTCAGTTTCTTGTTTAATGCTAGGCAGATGGCATGCCCCAGGTCTCGGGCCTAGTGCTTTGGCTTCATAGTTAAGCCCTGTCTTTAAAACTAGAAACAAACCTACTACCCAGAGGAAACCCGGAAATTACAAACAGTGTTCAATGCTCCTTCTTGGTGGATATAAGTATAGGCATGCCAAGAGAAAGTTAACGCTCCTTTCTTGCTTGGTGGCGACACTTCGGATACTTCACTTGTATTTTCTCTTTGGTCCTTGACAGAATCAGAGGCCACGTAGCTCTTGCCTCCTTGGGACTGTCTGTAGTCCAGGTTACTCTCTCCTGAAAGTTTGAATTATTATTCCTGTTCTTTTTTAAAATCCCTAAAGAAAACCTAAGTATTGTTTGAAACCCCCGAGGAAAGAAGGCAGTTAATTTTGCCCCAACAGCCCTGATGTCACCAACTCTGTGATCACCAGGGAAACTAGGACCCCTCATGGTTGCAGAGCTGGAGGGTTTGCAAAGCTAGGAACTCATTTAGGAGTATCTGGGTTTTTAACCCTTTCTCTTTCCCTGACCACATCATCTTCATTCCATTTTGAATTATAATTGGTTATAGCATAGATCATTACTACATAGGTTGGGCAGGTGATATCCCAAGTCTTGATTGAAATAATTCCATGTAATTAAAACATGACCAGGAAAAACAAGATGGTTAATTTATAAAATGTGCATGAAACTTTCCTTACAACAACTTCGTCTTAAAGAAGTTACATGTTTAGGAAACTTCGTCATATCAAGTGGGAAAGTATAACTATGGGGATTTTACACAGACTGAAAGATAATCAGTTGCTTGAATTTAATGATATAAAAAACCATCTTATTGATTTTGGAAAGAAAACCTTATATCAAATCTGTATCATAAAGATACAGTATAATCTTATAGTAGTACATGGGCCCCCTATCCTAGGGGTCTGGTAGTAAATTTTCACTGTAATAAAATCTTCTTTTTGGTTTTTTAAAGTTGAAGCTTCTCTTACTGAACCACCATGAATTACAAATTTAAAAGATTTTTATGAGTGAGTTTCAAGTATATAATGTTTCGACACCAATTCCTTCACCAGTGTCACTACTTTCCACCAATGTCCTCAGTTTTCCCTCCTGCCCCCTTGCCTGCCTCTATGGCAGGCAATTCCCACCTCCCAAACCATTGTCTTAATAACTTCCTAACTTTATCCTCTCACATCCCACCCCAAAGCTCAAGCTACTCTAACCCTACCTAACTCTACCCCTAACCCTAGCCCTACTAACTCTGTCTCTAATGAAATCATCTTGAACTTCAAAAGTATTGTCTTTTTCATGAAATTTTGCATAATATGCAAATTTCTGAGATACTACTGCTGTATCCTTGCTTCTGAATAAAATGAATGGTTTTGGTATTATTTTGATTGAATAAATCTATCAGTGGCATATAGGTTTAGATGCACAGTATTATTCCATTATTCACTGTTATAACTTCTTGATCACATAATGTTTCCTACTTTTGGCATCACTCACTGTGAGAAATTATTTCTTCTACTTCTCCATGAACTAAAGTAGCGTTTTAATTTATTTTTAGAAGTCTTTGGATTTTCTAGTTCTGTGCTAAAACAAATCCATTGATGCACAAATAAAACTGGTTCAGAAAGGTGAGAGAGATATTCAGAATTTGTACCTTCAGACTCAGGCTTTGGTGGGATTATCCAGCTCTTCCAGGCAGCACAGCCCTGTAATCCCATGGAGACCAAGGTCCTTCGTGAGTGGCTATTACGGAATAAGTAGTGGACAAAGGTTGTAGTAAATAGCCAGTTTGTGCTGCCATGTTGAGTATCACCTGGCCTCCATTTCTGTCTAGGTGTGTCTAAGCATGAAAGCTTGGTCTCTGGAATGTTTAATGTTCCCTGTTGTGGCTGATGGCCTAAAGTACAGCTTCTGGATCATTTTGCCTTGCTCACATGAGCCCTCTGTGGTACTGAGACTACTCCACTGAAAGATTGGGAAGTGCAAACTTAGTGTCTGCTAGGGATCTCACCTCTTCATCCCTCATAGCTTAATAGAAATTGCAGAGGAGATGTTATTAGTTTCTCATTAAAACAAATAAAGCAAGAAAGATCGTTTGCCCAGGGACAAGCCGTTCTCTTTTTATCACCAAGTCACCTTTAAAAAAAATTTAGGTGCATACCTCATATCAATTTGAAAAATTTTATTCTTTTCTTATACTTTGGGTCACACCCAGAGATGCTCAGGGGTTACTCCTGGCTCTACATTCAGGAATTTAATCCTGGTGGTTCTTTGGTAATCATCTACAGGATATGAGGATCAAACCCAGATTTGGCCATGTGCAAGGCAGTGCCCTACCCACTGTACTATTGGTCCAGCCCAATTTTTTTCTTTACGGATAAACCCAGTGATAGCACTCTTCTTCGTTTGATGCTTAGAGGGTGGTCGTGTTATTGCCAGGGGACTGAACCAGAGCTCCCGGATGCAGAGCATGTGCTCATCCCTTTGAACTATATCCTCCTGGCCTACAGAAATACCTAATAATGGCAGAATTTATTTAGCAGGTTTCTGATAGATCTTGGTCTATTTTGGAAACTAGGAGTGAAATACAATAAAAATTGTTGTGCCAAAAATTGTTGTTAAGTTTCTAACTGGCCATATGATAAGCTTAACTAGCATTTGATAACTTAAAACTTGGAATGCAACTTAAATTAGATCTATTGTGCGATTTAGTCTTTGAAGCTATTTAAGTTTATTTTTCTATATCCCTTCTAACAAGTTACTACTATTGTAGGGGTCTGCAGTATAAAGCTCACTGAGCAATTTATTAGTGACCACATGCAATGAAATTTTCTGTGGATATGGAATCTCTCCCCCCCATTTTTTTCATAAAGGCCGCTCCATCGCTCTCTAAGGAAACTATGCCAAGATCTGGCTCAGGCGCCAAATGTTTTGCTAGAATGCGTTGCCTCATTCTAGATGGCGTGGAATTGTACCTTTCATTTTATTTTTAGCAGATCACAAATACATTTGTGTTTTCAATAGAGAACTAAGAGTTTGATCCAAATGTACAAAGACTTCAGGACTTTCAAGGGCACGTAAACTTTGCACCCGTTAAAATCTTTAAAGTTATGAGGGGGTATGCTAATCCTTTGCAATGACATCCCAGAGGAGTTGGCAGAGAGGCAGTCAAGAGTAACCGAAGCCGAGGTTTTATAAAGGCACTCAGGAGAAGCGTAGAAGAAGCTGGCAGGCGCATACCAGTTCTTGCAGCTGGTGGTTGTGTTTCACTGACGGAGATGTGATGTTTGGTAGAGGTGTGGAATCCTCTGGGTGTGATACGACGCCCTTGAACATCCTCTTTTGTTCCACACACCTTCTGGTATCATCTGTGGTTTGAACCCGGGATCTTGATGACAGATGAATCAAACTGACTTGGCTGTGCTGAACTTGGAGGGCTATTTCTGCCAATGTGGCAGATGAATTAGGAAAAAGAAATATCTGTAGAACTTTCCGATGTAAGAAACTGAGGAGGCTTTTCACTTCCTGTTTGAAAAAAACAACGCAGAGTCATTCGTGTCCATAGTAAATCTTTTTCCAGATACCTCCCTACCTTGTGTCACTTTACCACACTCGTCTAGACAGTGCTGTGAATTAACCTATGGGCATTATAGGCAGAGTCTGGAGTCCAAATCTCCCTGTGGTTTCTCTTTGCCAACCCACACAGAACTTTGGCATGATTTTCAAATGTGTGGGAGGGTTCCTACAAGGAAGCAGTTCTGCCATACCAC
>JAJIBD010038051.1:0-23620 GCA_021461705.1 Cryptotis parvus | reverse complement strand
TTTACTGTTTCACGGCGGGAGTTCCCCATGTTTTTGTGAGTCTACATATTGTCTCAGAAATATGTTCTTTTATTTTACCAGGTTTGAAAATATAGCATTGTTAGTGAATTTTTAAAGTAATCTTTGAAGTTCTTTCCTTCCACTTAGCACCTTATAGAACTGAACTCAGAGATCACAGTATTAGAAAGAAATGTAGACAGCAATTTCTGATTCATTAAGCCAATGAAGAAACAGAAGTTCAAACAATTTAAAAGAAATTATTTTAATGAACAAGTAATAACAGCCACAGTTCTCAAATAGTTCTCTCTTATGTTTATTTAAAACACAAGGGAGGGCAGCAGAGAAAGTACAGCAGGTAGGATGCTTGCCTTGCACATGTACAACCCAGGTTCAATCCCTGGCACCCATATGTTTACCCAGCCCATCTGGAGTGATTCAGGAGCACAGAGACGGAGCAACCTGAGCACTACTGACACCACTGAGTGTGTTCCAAAAACAAAAATTGTAATAAAAAATGATTTCCACTCTAGTTAAAATTGGAAAAAAAATAATAAATGTGGAGTGGGAGTCCTGTCACCAATGGAACAATGAAAAATATTAAAAGTGTTCTGTAAGGGCATGCCCCACCACTCAAGAACTCTCCTTGTAAGAAATATATTACAAAGAACTACTCTACTTTTTCTAAACCAGTGACTCCTGAGATCATTTTGCCACAGCCCAAAACCATTTAAACCGCACTCAGATATACATCCGTAGTGCACTTGGATGTCTGAATTTAGTCATGGGTGTAGGCCATTGAAGGGAGGGTATTATTTTAAAGCTTTTAGTATATACCAAGAGACACATTAGATGATCCAGTAGACTATGGATATTTTTTATCTTCACTGTACACAGTTTATTCATATTACTCATAATTTTGTAAATTTTAATTAAAATTGTTAAATGTTCCAAGAAAATAGGACACATTCATAGAAGGAATGTTAATAAAGGCATATATAAAATATTTATTTTATGTGATTTTAAATATCCTCTAGAAATTGGATAGAGACCCCTTAACAATCCTAGAAAATTAGTACATCACAGATATTTATGTTTTATTAAAATTATATGGCCTGCTTAGGTGTGGAAGTAATAGTTTAACTTCATTGATATAATATAATCTGAACTACTTTTATACAACTTTTTAATAATTTTTGTTATTCCAATAACATGTTAGAATCCCAAAACATTACTAGTATACCTGACATTGTGCTTTGGAAAACTGGGATAAATGCTCTTACAACTTTCACTTTCTTTTATTTTGGGTCATACTCCAGCACTCAGGTGTTACTCCTGGCTCTACACCCAGAAATTACCCTGATGGTGCTTGAAGGACCATATGGAATGCCTGGGAATCACCCAGGTCTTCTGCATGCAAGAGCCGCACCTACTGGAACTGGTCGCTTCTGACCCACAACTTAAATGTCTGAATTTGTTTTTAAAATACATGTTGTATTTTAAATACACGTATTTTAAGTCCGCCCAGGTGTGCTGATTCAGACCTACAGACATGGGGAAGAGATGGGGCAGAGCTGCTACTGGCTCTCCCTGTGCCCATTGCTCATGAGGCACCTAGGGAGGGACGGCATGTTCTAGCCCTGCCTGCCACCCCAGCAGAGCCTCACAAGAAGCTAGACCCCCACCCATAGGGGCCACCATTTTTTCTCATCTGGACTTCCTCTTGGGAAGCCTTATGTTACATAGAAAGTCAGAACTCCACCTGTGTAAAGAGCCTATCACAGCCCAGATCATTGAGACCACCCTGCAGCAGTCTTTTTCAAGTCTGATCCAGAGATTCAAGGTGACATGGGGGCAGAGCTGCTACTGGCTCTCCTGTGCCCAGCGGCTCACGAGGTGCCCGGGAGGATGGTGAGTTTAGCCCTGGCCCACCACCCTAGCAGAGCCTCACAACAGCCAAACGACCCTCCTCCGCTCCAGGGGGCCTGCCATTTTCCACATCCGGACTTCCCGTTTCAGAACTCCACCAGCAGAAGGAGAGCCTATTACAGCCTGGGCCTAAGCCGCCGCAGTTCATCAATAAATGCTGGATTTCAGGAGATGACTACAAGAGTATGCTACCGCATGGGAGAGCCTGGCAAGCTACCCGTGTCATATTTGATATAAGCAAATACCAGTAACAATTATAGACCCCATTCTCATGACCTGATGGAATGGTTTGAGGCTCTTTTATATTCCTGTAGGAAGCAGGTGTCCTGGGCTCTACTTGTATGAGACAGGTCACATGGAGATGTGTGCCATTGGTGCCCGTCGATCAAATCGATGATGAACGGAAGATAGTGATATTGTATAGAATAATACTCTTCAGTGAGAATTTTTGAGCTTTGAGATTGTAACATAAATCAGTGCCCATTGTTTATTATGACAACTTTTCTTTGTAAACTGACATCCCAAGGGAGATTAGGAAACTTGAGACACAATTTGAAATAAAAATACACAATAAAAAGCATACCTTTAAACTAAATAAGCCCATGTTACATAGAGTCGAGAACATGCAATTTAAAATACATATTGGAAATTAAATCTCTGAATTAAAAAAGTGCTTTCTCTTAAAAAATTACTACTATATGCAGTCATGTTGACATGCATCAAATGCACCTATGTTTTCCTTTAGAGATTTATCAAGGAGCCTGGGTGGAGTAGTTCAGAGGCTTAGAACACCTGTCTTAAATGGTCCTGAGTTCAATTAGTATACAACTGATGGGGTGACTGACTGTTTCCCCAGAGATCCAAGACCTACCAAGGAAAACACTGAGAGACCAAGTCCTATAAAAGCAAGGGTTTTATTAATAAGTGAGTATACTGTACTTTAGCGTGACCCCAAGCGGTCAGTGGCTAAGAGCCCCGAGCCCTTTCAGGGACGCATCTTTTAAGGAATAATTCCCGCTACAGAAAAGCCCGCGCATAACTATCCAATAGGTTTAAAATATTACATCAAGGTCTCAGCGCCGCAGGGCGTTTTCAACCACCGGCACCAGGCACCATCACCCACCCATCTTGAGTGTGTGCCTAATACTTCTCTTTCCATATTTGGCACTGCATGGCCCAGTCAGGTATCATACCAACGAGAGAGGGGGACATCAGACGTTGAATCCCTCTCAAATGGTTTGCCTTATAGCCCTCCCTGGAATTATTTGTTTAAGGCCCTTCCTGCTGTGCTCTTGCCATCATTTTATCAATTATCGTGTTGGAGTCACTACTTTATTAGTTACCTCTGGCATTTTACCAGCCACCTGGGTCCTGTCTTTGTGTTCTGTGTGGGTTAGTCATCTTTTCATTCCCTTTTCTATGGGGGTTCTCCAATCCTAGAGACCATTAGAGACCTCACCATAGGCCTGGATGCTGTTGCCTGAGTACTAACAACTTGACTCCACCCACCAGTCTCTGATGAATGCAAGTAGCCTATCACATAAGTAAGGCCCAGCCCGGCTAGCCTGAAAACAAGGTGATCAGGGGACTGCGCACCCCAAGATTCACCAAACCACCCTCTCTCCTCGCTCCTTCACTATCCCAGAGTGGTTCGCGACGCAGCATTTTTAGATTCGCTTGTTTCACTGCCATGGGGCCGTGGTTCTGGTCAATCTGTCACATTATATTTCTTTAAGAGATTTCACCGCCTATATTTTTAAGGGAAAATGGGTGAAGGTCCGTCTTCTGGAGCTGGTTCGGCAAGATAATGGACTGTAGACCTACTGCAGTAAGGGGTGAAATCTTTAAATGGGTCCTACTGGGTCGAATGTATCGATTTTCTGAGATTATTATCTGCAAGAAAAGATCAGACTCACTAGGCTAAGAACATTACTTGTGAAATGATTAAACTTGGAGGAGTAAAGTCCTCTTGCCCTAGTGAGGGCAGAATACTTTGCTGTTTTAGAAAACACATGTAGTATAAAACACAAAATTGAAGCAAATATTTTGTGTCCGATTTTTCTATAGGAACAATTAAGCCACTCTCTGATTTGTACAACATAGAAAGCCTTGTCCCTTTTACTGAATGTGTTAGAACCAATAGATGATTACACGCTGATCATCTGAACTTTTTGCATAAAGTCAAACTGTCGATCCTTAAGATTTATGACACAAACACAGTTCTGAGTTACTTTAAACTGCCCTGTTTTGTCCCTTCCGTGGACAATTGTTATTCCCTTAATGTTACTGGATGAGGTATTGGGTACCATGATGGCTTAAGAATTAAAAGCTTTAAAATTCTTGCGAATCTTAGAATTTTCAAATGACTGTGTACCCATAGAACTAAGAAAAAACATCCAACCAATTTGATGCTAACTTGAAAACCCTTGTTCTATAGAGTACGTTTGCCTTTAGCTGATGTTCCTGGTTGAAGTCATGCATAACCTGAGTTCCTTTAGACTAGGCTGATTACCTATGGTTAGTAAAACAAGTTTTATCTGGATTGGTCCAGGGGTACCTTAAATCAAGTCCATTTGGATATATACATTATTTAATTGCCTTTGTAGAGCTAGAATTGATCTTTACGAAAAGTTATAGAAATATGATTTTCTCTCTCCACCTCGCTTTAAATTTGCCAAATGACCTTATAAACCTGACTGGTTTTTGCATAAACACAGCAAGACTACTGGAGAACTCTCCAATTTAGGGTACCTCCGTTGCTACTACTAAGAAGTCCTGGAATCATTGAGGCAGAGTAGGCAAAACACCAATTATGATATTTTAATGTCTTTACTTGTCACGCTAGGGTTACCCTGTGTTGGCCATAACTTGAAGATCCATGATGAGCCACAGGTGACCTTGGGCCTCTTCCACTGGGCAGAGGTGACAACATCCTCTTTGGGGCTGAAGCCATTCCCTCTGCAGCAGCTGTTCTTGTTGCATGGCCCAGGCAATTGTCAGTCACTATACAGATTGCAGGATTCCTCGTTTCTGACAGCAGAGATGATCTCAGCTGGCCTGCTTAGGTCTCCTGAGGTTTGTAACTATCTGCTCCTGTCACTTAGACCAATCCCTTTGACTTCTCTATTTTCCCTGGAAGAGGGCCTTGGGGTCCCATACTGCCTTTCTGTTCGCAAAAGGGCTAGGCCTTCCAATTATTGAGAGGAAATATTTTGTTTGAGTTTATGCAAACCAACACAGTGCTATAAACCATTAAAAACATACTGAAGGTGGAAAGAGAGAAAAGCAATACATTACACTTTTACTCACAACGGTGCACACGCCAATATGCTGTTGTAACTGCTTAAAAGAAGCACAAAAGTCCTGTTGAAATAGAGCAGACAGTAGCAGTATCCTAACTCATTTGATTCCAGCGTCAAAACCCTAATTACTACAATTTTTAGGAGCACTGTAACAGGAGTTCATACCATTATCTGAATATTTTTTCCATAGATTTTACCAAATAGGTACTAGAACAAATCTTTAGAAAAGAGTTTTAGTTTATTTACTAACATTCTCAGACCTTCTACACATTCCTGTACATTTATTTTTCCTGTAACTTGTAAAAACAAGCCTTCACTCTTTAACAGAATCTTTCCTTTTCCCACAGACATCTCCATCCATTATCTTTTTTGTTACTCTAAATGCATTATCTAGATTCTTATAGTTAAGCACTCCTAAAGGTATTAACTTCCTTATTTTACAGAGCTCACAAATTACACTTCAAATTTAAAAAAAGTTGCTAATTATTATTTTATCTAGCATAGCAAAACTACTTTAAAACATTAAATCAGTTCCATACATATTCAAGAGGCTGAGACGCCACAATTAAAGTTCTTTAAATTTATAAGCTTAAGTAAAGATTCACTTTATATTAGAAATTATTCAGAAAACATTTAAAATTTTATCTTTAGAATTCCAGTTTTTAGGAACACAACAATGCAAAGTTAAATACCCAAGATTGCTACCAAGAAACAGTAAAGATTTCACACACTTGTGAATAACTAAGACTTCAAGGTAAAGACTAGGTTGATACCTGTTGGCAAAGCTCACTTGTATTAAGACTATTCTTCAATAATAGCACATACCAGGCAGACTAAAAACAAAGTCTGAAAAAGAAAATCAATATTTACTTCCTACAGTTCTTTAATCTTTCATGTTTAGAAGCCACAAAATTTAAAAACCAACATTTTTAGCAACTTAATGTTAAAGAGATTCACCTTTTTTTTTTTCTAGCAAGGCTACTGAATTTTACCAGATTTATCAGGCTGAGGATTACCCCATTGCAAATAAAACGACATGTACCAACATAAAAAACCTTTGAACTACCAATTTTTTATGAAACACAAGACCTTCTTTGATTTAATTCCAATAGTTTTTGTAAAATCTTAGATTTTCAAAAAGCCGCCTACTTTCTATTAGAATTCTAGCCTAAACTTATGAGGTGTAAGCTCTGTTCTATCTTACAAAGTTCTTATTTCTTTGCTGACCTTGGCTTTAGCTCCCACCCTCTTTAAACAGCACAAGTTCGGTAGCAGAGAATTCAGGGATCTGGAACACTTAAAACGCTTTACAATTAGACCTTTAACTTTTTTACCCATAAGATTTAGATTGAACATGCCAATTTCTCCTCCCTGCTCAACACTCAGCTTGGAACTCATTGCCTATCCCCTGGCTCCAGCAATTTGCTTTTGATTTCAACTCTGGTTTCATTTAGCACTTTAACGCTTCACACAGACAAGCCACCTGCAAACAATTGATGGCTACCACACACGCCCACACACATACATATACAAGTTGATTGATTGATCTTTAGTTATGATTTTTTGACCTCTTTGGAAGGGTAGAGGAAACTGAGAGACTGAGGAAGGAAGGCTAGTCCCCGCGCGCCGCCCTGCTCCACCGGTTTGGACCCTCGCCTTGTCTAGTTTTTCAGCTGGTAACTGTCTTAGTTCTCTGCCTTGGGTAATTGGTGTGGGGTCCTGTTCTGGTTCCTTTACTCTCAAGACACACGTAGAGCAAATCTGATATTTTTTTCTTTTGCAAAGTTTGGTACAATACCATTAGCCTGATGTTGGATATATACTCAGGCCACGTGTTATTACAAAGATCCTAAGACGTTTGGAGGTCACTGTTTTAACAAGCAACCCAAGGGGGACTCTAACCCTCCCCATGCTGGCTACTCCCGAGGGACTCTAACCCTCACATGCTGGCCCACTAGTTCAGAATCATCATGCTGTGGACCTCTCGATTGGTATTCTCCTGTATTATTACAGGCGTCCCTGGGGCCCTCCCCGCCCGCTCCACCACTTACCACAACCTGTGTGTGGAGCTGACTCAACCTGCCATGGGCTTCCAAGAGACCGAGAAGAAAAGTTCTGTCTCTGCTTGCTTGCTACCTCTCTCTGTGGCCCTCCGTTGATGCTTTGCCGCATTCGCTTACTAGATTATGTGCCTCGCCTGTCTTGGTGTAGAGGTTTTCCTTCCTAGTCTTTTTTACCCCTCTCCTTTTTTTTGCTCTCCAAAGCAAAAGCCGCTAGAGACCTCTGTTTACATTCTAATTGACCTCCAGGTGTGCGTCCCAGCCATTTCTCACTACTAGTAAGGGAGAGAGGGAAAGGGACTGCTGAAATTTGGTCTAGAATCTTTCACTACTTGAGTTTCCCTCCCTTTCCTCCCCATAGCTGCAGAGGTGACCGCGAGACAGACAAAAGGGGGGGGTGCCACTTTACAGAGACCATTCAGTTGCTTGTTTACCGGTGAAGAACTTAGCCGGAGTGGACTCAGTGATTCGCGGCTGACCACTAGGTCAGCGCCACCATAGACCATAGCTATGTTCTTCAGGAGACAGCCCACTGGAGTTCTGTAACCTTGGACCTTATGGGTGCCGGGTCGTGCTTCACAGACTCACGCCTATCAGGGTGCTCATATGTACACATCTTACACAAGGTTATAACATTCCTCCCCTGTTCCCCAGAGATTAGCGAGCAGTATACCTCCTCTGCAGATTTTCATTGATTACCTCCTTCTGGTGGAACCCTCCAGCCACTCACTGCAATGTTCTGCTGCAGCCAAATAATGTAGGTGGGCCTCACTGGTAGCTTATGAGGCGGAAGGGAGAGAAAATGTAATTCCTTGCGGTACATGATGTTAATAACCAAACATACACAGGTCACAATTACAAATAGGACAGAGATTACTTCACACAGCTTCATAATTTTTTCAATCACGCTGGACCGGTCCTTCTTTCACTCAGACTCACCCCACACTCACCACTTTCACAACCGTGATTTGGAATTTTTGTTTGAACAGGTTTTCTTAGACTGCCGTGATGAGCTCAAGAGCATCCTCGGTGTTGGGCTTCGTCAACCTGCTGTTTCTGGGTTACAAACCTAGGTCTTCTCAGGACTCACCCCTGAGGCCGGGACTCGAACCGACTTCTCTCACTCGACTTGGAAGGAGGAAGGAGGCACCCGTGTCTCCCCCTCCCCCAGACGGAGTCAGCCATTCTTAAGCTGAATAAAAGGTAAGAGAAAGAGGAGTAGAAGGAGCTGCCCCATGGCCAGTGAGGCAGGTGAGAGAAATTAGGGTACAGTAAGAAAGTCAGAAGAGACAGAAGAATACTGAACACAATAATCCACCTAACGAGCTCTCCACAAACACGACAAGGGCAAGGGTCTAGGGTTGGTTCAAGTCTCAGTCACATCAAAGCCAGCTGGCACCTAAATACAAATTTCACTAACAAATGGAAGGGAAGCAGGCAATGCCTTCCTTCAAACGGAGAAGTCCGGCGTCCCTGGGTCTCCACCACCACCGGGCGGTCCCCCAGGGCTGTGACCTGTGGTTCCAGGACACGGTCTATCCACCACAGCTGGGAGAGAGTAGGTGAGGCCTCACGCCCTTACCAACTTCCCGATCCAGCAGTCACTCCAAAGCCAGCTGGGCACCCAAATACAAAATTTAGCGATCGCGAAGCCGGTAAGGACGTCCACTTACCCAGGATGATCTTGTCAGGGTCCTCGAGGCAGGCGGTCCTTGGCTCCCCGATCCCGGACGCAGCCCCCAATGTAAGGGGTTGGCCACCCGATGGGGTGGATTCGACTGGGAGCCTAGGAACGCTTTGACCTACCAAGGAAAACTCTGAGAGACCAAGTCCTATGCAAAAGCAAGGGTTTATTAATACGAGTGATACTGGCTCATAGCGTGACCCTGCGGTCAGTGGCTGTTATCCTGAGCTCCTTTCTAGGACGATCTTAAGGAATAATTCCTGGCTACGCATGGTGAAAAGCCTCAAGGATAACTATCCAATAGGTTTAAAATATTACATCAAGGTTCGGGCACGCAGGCAGCCAATCACTCTGCACCAGGTAACCATCACTCCACCCATCTGAGTGTGCCTTAATACTTCTTTCCATATTTGGTACCTCCGGTATGGGCCCAGCCAGGTATCATACCAACTACAGAGGGACATCAGACGCAACCTCTCGGGAACGTTTGGGCTTTATAGCCCCCTCCTGGAATTATTTGCTTAAGGCCCTTCCTGCTGTGCCTTATCAAGCCATCATTTTATCAATTATCGGTTGAGCCATCATTTTATTAGTTACCTGTGTGATTTTACCAGCTACCCTGGTTCCTGTCTTTGTGTTCTGTGGGTTAGGGCCATCCTTTCAAAATCCCCAATGTCACCATGGTGAGTGTGTCTTGTTACTTGAACACGGAGCTCTATGGCCTACTATTAGTGATTTCTATAATTCACAATTGCAGTCAGATGTGTAAGACCATAAAAGGTTTGGCTGCCATTGAGTTCTGTAGTCATAAATTGAGGTAAGCTAAATGGTGTAATCACTGGCAAGCAGGGGTACAACTAACGTACGGTGAACAGCAACTGAGTGCACAACCCAAGCAAACATGACAGAGAAATGCAATAACTGTGGAAGCACTCCAAGTAAAGATCAATCACTGATCACTTGAAATCATGTTGTTCATCAGTTTGCTCGAGCATGCGCTAGTAACGTTTCCATTTGTCCCTGCTCACGTGCCAGTGTAGCTCCAATGGCATCTGCTTGCACCAGGAATATGAAACCCTTCATTCAGGTCTTGATGAAGAAGTCTGACCATCTTGTAGGTGGGTGACCACGTAATCTTTTGACATCTCATGGGATCCAGTCGGTAGCAGTTATCTCCTGTTGTACTATATGTCCAATCCATCTGATTTTCTACGCCTTATGTTGTAAACAGTGTCCCTGACTCTTGATCATCAACTGTCAACTTGGGGTCTCCAACAGTATTAGGGCAGAAATTCTTCACCTCTGAGGCTGCTAGGGAATGGATGAAACTCGTGAGTTCGTGTAGTTCCAAAAAGGCTTTTTAACAGTACAAAAGCTTCCTACCACCACCAATCAAATATAATGAAAGAACTCTAGCTCTGGCCAGAACTTAGACCATACGCAAAGAGCCCAAGTCTCCTACCAAAGAGAAGATCTTACCTCGAGAGGAGTCCCACCTAAAAGAAGTGTGTGTAGAGGGTGGGGGTGCCTCAAGTCCGTCTCCTCTTATATACACTGTGATCCTAACTGTTGACAGGGAAAGTCCTGTCAACAAAGGACTAAACAGCTTCTAGATATAGAAGAGTGTAGAAGGGTGGTGCCACATCCTATTATGTGGTATAAACAAAAGGAGTATGCCAAGGACTAATCCCTTCAGAGATTATCTCTATGTAAAAACTGAGACAGAGAGGGGCTAGTATAAAAGTAATATATCTTAATTTCAGCCTTCATGTTACTCTAGATGGTACCCACAAGGTCCTTATTTATTATCTGCACCAGGGGTGATACAGAGTATCTTGTTCTCGTATACTGAAAGGGTCACACTCGCCTGTGTGGAGAACAAGGGGGGTAGTATGATCCTTCCCTATAATCTTAAATAATAGTCTCAACGTTAGCCAAGGTGGCAGTCTCTGGTAAATTCTAACTGTGTCCACCGCTGGGTGCAGTGGATACAAGGTGTGCTATGCCCAATCTAGATAACATAGAAGTCTTAGTGGATGATATAAGTCAGAAGTCATTCAGAGTCAAGGTGACTGCTTAACTGCCACGCCCCCTCTATCAGTGTTTACATAGAAGAGATCTCATTAGAATGAACCTTGCCTTAAGAACATGTATGTAGATTGCTGTGAGTGGGTAAAACAGCTATGCTCCCAAGCTACCTAAGCCTGTCATCCAACAGTCTACAGAGGTTGAACTCTGGATTCTTTCTCACTTGAGTGAGGCAAGATATTCCAAGTATAGCTCTTTGATTCCTCTTGAGACACACATGCTCTCATCCTGTTTTCATAGGGTCCAGGTCTCTAAGGTGTATGCTAATGCAGGGAGAATGGTGGAGTCTAAGAGATGTGCCCAGAGTCAGAGGTTCTTTGTCCTTTTAGCTATTTCTTTGATGCTCTTGAAGGCATTCCACGCCTCTTCCTCCTGCGCAGTTCAGTGCTAGGTTATTCATCATGTTGATTTTAATCTAGGCATAACTAGGTCAATATTAGCAACTTAAGTTTTTGTATTTACAAAGCTCAATATTAGCAACTTAAATTTTTATATTTATTACTAAAGTGCTAATAAACTATTTTCACTTTAATGACACTTACGCTTTTAAAAAATCATTTTAAAATTGTAAGAATGGAAACCTGAAAACATTTCTTAATATGTACCTTATAGACTTTTTTTAAAAATGAAGAAAAGATTTCCTCAGAGATTATAATAATATATCTGCCTAATTAGTTTTTTTATGATAAAAACATGAGACTCAGCCAATGCACTGAAGCGGTTGAATAGCCTGTGTTAGGTGTGTCTGTCTCTGAGTTTATGGGGAGATGAACAAAAGAGAGAATTAGCAAGTCCACAATAAAATTAGGGAAGCTGGAACCTGTTTGTGCCAAAGGAGCCCTTGGCATATTATTTCACCTCTTTCACCTTAATTCATTGTATGGAAAGGTAAAACTTGCTTCTGTAAACTGGTTTAGCTAATGAACTTTCATGGCAAGTGGTTGCAATTCAGTATGCCACGCTAGGGCTTCGACCCAGTGTGGAAGAATATAGCATGAAACCCAGGGCAACCTACCTCCGGGGTCTGCTGGAGCACAGGTATTTTGTGAGTATGGAGAAAATAAATTTTAGCAAATATTCTTCACCCAGCATTTGCTGTTAAAGCTTTTACTCTAATTGTGGAATAAAGGGCTTGGTCTTAAGGTTGAAAGAATTCCAGGCATTAAGCAAGCAAGCAGGTGGGAGGACTCTTGGAGAAGGCCAGAAATGAATCTGTGCCCAGTTGGGTTAATCCAGAAGATCAGAAGGTAAAACTTGGGTGGTTTGTTTTCTGAAAGGAGCTGCAGGATGGAGTGAGGATGTTGTTCCTGCCAGCTCCTGTGTTCTCAGATAGAGCCATTGCAGCTGTTAGCTTCTCCTGGGAAGTTATAGTGAGACGTCTTAGGTTGCTGCACATTTCTCTGTGGGCTCCTTCACCAACAGAGGCGCCGGCACCCAATTTTTCCTCGTCAGTTAACCTTTGCTCACCCTTGCTTCCACAGTATAAATCGAATTAGCTCTGCTTTTGCACTTCCTTTGGTCTCCAGAATTCTAACTCTAATGAGCATGGTTTGATATTTGAACATGGACTGTGCTTTTCACAGAGCTCATGGTTGTTTTGTTTTAATGTGCCAGAGGAATCTCGTTTCAAGATAACTTTTCAAAGCATTTCCAGCTTGTTAAAATGTGGCCGACTGTTCCTATAGTTTTATTGAGGAACAAGATAGTTATCAGCAATGAGATTGTTTGCATGTCCTTGGTATTAGAATAATGTGAATAATAATTTCACTGAAACTGAGAGTGCTGGGAGTCTCCATGAGATTTCTGATTTCTATCCTTTTAATAAAAGGATATAAGTGTAATTTCTAGTTTATATGGTAGTTCTACTCCTATTTTGTGGTTGGTTTTGGTTTTATGAGTCCCCAAGCTTTCTTTCAGTGTATGTATGAATTTACACTTCACCTTCATATCTGGGGATCCAATTCTTTCATAGGCTCCAATAATTCTATCTTTATATTTCTTTATAGCAGCTATAGTAACAGGTATGCGGTGGTATCACACTGGGCTTAGATCTGTATTACCTGGTGATTGGTAGTATATACTACCTTTTCATGTCCTTTCAAGTACCTTCTGTACATACTTTCTAGCCATGTATATGTCTTCAGAGAAATGTGTGTTCTAAATCCTTGTCCATTCTAAAATCAGATTCTTTGGCTTGATTATTGCACTCTAGAAATGCCTTACATATTTTGAATATTTAGACTGTTGTCAAGTATATAGTTCAGGAATATTTTCTACCATCCTGTGTGTGCATTGTTTTTATTTTGTTCATCAGATCTTTTGTTGTGCAAGCAATTTAGTTCCTCATTTTTTTTTACTTTTGTCACATATGCTTTTTGCATACGTATGACACAGGTCATACACCAAGGTCATAGGTCATTCATATTATAGTCATACGCCAAGACCTAAGAAACTTTTCCCTATTTTCTAAGGAGGTTATGTAGTTGGTTCTAGTTTAAGTCTTTCATTTATTTCATTGATTTTTCCTCCTCGGTAACACAGCCAGAATTAGGAAGGCAAAAGAGATTTCTTTAAAAAAAATAGAACTAAGAAACAAAAATACCAGCAAATTATGATTTTGACTATTTTTTGCCTTGTTTTATTTTGGGACATACCCATCAGTGGTCAGGGGGCTTACCCTGATCTACATTCAGTATCACTCAGGAGCATAGGGGACCATCGGAGGTGCTGGGAATCAAACCCAGGTTGGTTGGGCGCGGTAAGGTAACACTGCTGGCTGTACTATTTTTCTCCAGCTTTCAATTTTAAAATCTTTCTCGTTGCTTTCTGTGTGCTTGTGTTGGTCAGATGCTTAAAATATGGATAAAATTATGGGAGAAACTTTTTCTTCACATAGAATGAGATTGTGTTTAAGTCCAGCCTTGAAACACTAGTAGGGTGAAAATGAAAAGTGAGATAGAGAAATAGGTTTGGTGATTTATTTGATCCACCAGATAAGGGTATTCCAAAAACATGTAAAAAATACACAATGAGTCCACCAGAAGGTCCCAAGATCAGCTTCTGTTTCTAGGCATTAACGTAACTGATAAGTGAAGAACTTTACATGTGGCTACATCATCAATGACAAGTAGAGTTCCAATAATATTAGTTTCAGGGCAGAAGATTTGCTCAGCTTAAGCTCTTTGCTGAAGTGATGATGACCAGTTCTGTCTGCATGTGGGTTTGTCAATACCAGTTTGACCTCTACCCAAATATCTGTGAATTTTTCCAATCTCATTCTCAGCCTGGCAGCTTGATTTGCATTTCAAAGAGGGGAATATGTTCCTGACACACAAGCTGTACTGGTTGTTGTGAGAGTTGGTTGTTGTTTTGTTTTAACATGAAGACAACCTGATTTTGTAGCCTTCCTGTTTTCTGACATTCATTCATGAATTCTCTGCTTCCAAGTTTCCATTTCCTATGTGGTTGATTTCAGCTTTGCTCTGCTCCATTCATATTCCTTGAAGTAGTTCTTTTTGAGTCATATATCGCTCTGTGAAAGAATCCACACAGAAAGTTCTGCTATGGTGATTCAAATAAATTTGGTGAATAGGCATCAAGTTCCAGCTTTGATATTTATTCTTGCTGCACATGTCTGGTTGGTTCTACATTACCCCATTTGGGAGAAAATGATCATTATCTTCTGTCTATTGTTAACCTTAAGATCAAAACATCTATAATTTTTCTTTCCTAACTTTTCACCTTCTTAAATTTTTGCTGTTCACTGACAAATTCATCTCATATCATTTTTAAAGCCATGATTTCCTACAATTCAGAGTGTATCCAATTGCTCTACTGTGTATGTAGTTCTCCCCTACAGTTCTCTTGTTTCCATTGGTAAAGACAATCTATGTCTTCCTGAGAGTTTCTCCTATATCAGTTCGCTAAGCTCAGCAAAATTTCCACTTTAGTCTTCTCTGTTTCTAAAGCGATTATAACAACCTAGTAGTCTTACTGTGGGTGGAGGTGAAACAGCATGGGTGGTGGTGAGGGTAGCAGCCATTTGTTTGGTGCTAGTGAGGTGGTAAGTATGTACACCAACACCATAAATGCCATTCCTATTTAAACACAAACCTTAATCAATAAATCTTTAAGAGAAAGAGACAGAAAATCTAGTACTGTTTATAAATTTAAAACTTTCTTTCGCATTTTCTCTTCCACATGAAATGTGTAGTGTTCTTTGTCATTTCAGTATTTGCTCAGTGTCTTTCGCTTCTAATCTTCTTATTTCTCTGTGTAGCTCATTTCCTACAGTGTTGGATCTATTTTTTCAACCTTCTGATGGACTATTTAAGGCAGATAGGTTGGAACTGCTCTAATCTTGCTCCTAGATTTCTTCAAAAGGTTTTTGCTCGAACTGGGGATGTGGTTCAGTGATCACATACATGCTTAGCATGGAAGAGGCCCTGTGCTGATCCCTTGCAACAGCCTGCCCTCCAGAATGGCTGTAGTGCTCTAGTGTTCCCCCAAATAACTCAGCTGGTAGTTATCTTTAGTACCCCGATCACACACACAGGAATAGGTCAGCACTGCTGGTGGACCCCTATAAAGATAAATCTCTGTACAATCACAACGCAAAATTGTGATTGTAATAACGCTTTTCAATTGGGCAGAATTCCAGTATATGAAAAACTCTCACATTCAGTAAATATTTGAAGTGAAGAGCTCCCCTGACTACAGGATGCACTAACTTACTGACTATTTTTAAGAAGAACCTGACTAAAGAGAAAGCCATCTGTTTTACTTTGCTCTTACCACTTTTGAATATTGACACTGCAACCTTCTGGAAAAGAAAATTTCCTAGAAAATTTTCAGAAAATGTAAAATTGAGTACCACCGCTTTGTTTAGCAAAGTCATCCTTCATTTTATTGGTAACATCCAAGCAGGATGAACCAAATTTGAGTCTTTAGTGTTCCAGTTAATACTAGGAAATTGATTCTTAGAGTGGCTTTTGCCACTAAATCAAGTTAAGGATAGACAGCAACCAAATGCTGTCAACAATTATCTGGTCCCTGGACAAAGATTCTTGAAAGTTCACTAGTGAAGGAGAAGTGATGGAACATTGTACAACTGGAAACCCAATTGTCAACAGCTTTGGGACTGCTGACCTACCGGCACCAATTAAAAGAAACTTTAAGTATAAGAATAAAGAAAATGGTACTAAATATATAGAAATTATTTACTAGTCATTTTGGGACTAGAAAAACTTAAACCACATTTGGGTGCAGGTATTGTTTTATTTTCAGGACCTCCTGGGAAACGAGGCAAAAGGGGTCGAAGAGGAGAATCCGGTGAGTCCCCTGTCAGCTACTCTCTGTTCTTTGTGTTCTGTTCAGAACCCGTTTCTGTTTAGTCTCATTAATGATCATGGGTCTTGTTGGAGGTTGCATGTGTGCACGTGTGTCTTTAAATCTCTGCTAAACCTAGAATGATTCTTGATCTTCTCTCATTGACTATATGCAGGAAAAGTTTGCAAGATATTGTTAATTACTGTTGAATAACCTCCAGCACCTGCCTGGCCAGTGACCGACCAATACATCCAGTGAGAACACAGGGCCTGTTGTTGCCCGCTGTGTGGTGACACCACACACACTCCATCTCCTGGGTGGTCGCTTGACAGGTCTCCTGCAAAAACATCTGCCTTGGGTCACTGGGGCACTTGGGAAGTTTTGCAGCTGTTTCATCCAACCAACACAATTTTATTATGACTTTCCTTCACAAACTGAGAGTTTGGTGATTCTCTGATAAGACCATAGATTTTCTAGTGCTGCTGGCTGTCTTCCTATCAATCCTGCATTTCTGTTCATTGAGGAAATGAAAGCCTGGGCAGACAGGCCATTCAGCACATGTTCCATTTTATTTATTTATTTTATGACCATAACAGTCCCTCCATGTCCAGTGAAGAGTAAAAGGCATTTTTTGGAAAAACAAAATCAGTTAGTTTAAATCAGTTCAATTTTTTATGAAGAATCCAATAGTGAATTACCAGGTGAAGCTTTCTACCAGGCTACCAATCCTTCCCTTAATAGGAAAGAGGGTTTTCTTTCATAGCTTAATTCTAATGTGCTGAGGGAGAAGTGTTTTTTAAGTAAGATTATATCTGTAAGTATTAGTGTTAAAGAAAATCAGTTATGAGGTGCTGAAGCAGACAAATATATTCACCTAAAAAAGCAAATAGTTTTTGTCTAATGCTAAATGTTTTAGGGAAAGTGCCAAGGTTAGCGGACTTAGGAAAATTTTATTCATTCAGGCAGTATAGTGCTACATTTCTTTCAGTGTATGCTCAAAAGTTATGTATAAAAGTTAATAAATGTAAATAATTGAAAACATGTATTCTGACAGTTTCTTCTACTATTAAAAGAATGTTTAATGTAAAATTTGTTTGAGAAAAAGTAATTGATGAAGCAGTCCAATAACCTCTAGGATCAGCTGTTTGTCAAAAGAGAATGAGAAAAAAGTGATAATTTATGTTTATGCAAAGTTGTGTAGGAACATCAAAGTTAGTAATTACATTTATGGCAACTTAGGGCTGGAATTGTCATTGGGCAAATACATAGGTATGAAGAAATTTAAATAAACACTAAGATTTAAATTCTTTCTAGTTTGACAATGCTGGCAAATGAAAATGAATATTTACATTTCTAATTTTTCTGTTTTACTAAATTATTATATATATATTTTTTTCTGTTTTACTAAATTGACATATATGGATATATATGTGTGCATATATATTCATATATGTCTATATATCAAGTTCTTTACAACTGTTCCATAAATAAATAAATACCAATCTGTCTGATTCCTATCTTATAAGATAGATAATATTTACTTCAGATATATCATGTTCCTCCACACTCTGCAGAAAGCCTCAGGGAATCTGAATATTTCTTCATAGTTTACATGAAATTTGTTTGTGGATACATATAAATATGTTTTTCAGTGTAGGCTCAAGAACCTTTTTTGGGCTCCACAATAAGAATGCTTGCTATAAATAACTTCCATGTTTCTCGGATTTTGCCTTCATGTAATGTTTTAAATTTTATTTAATCTTACTATTTTGTCCATGTACTAATTTTTTCTCCTTCTATTTTTTTTTTACTCTCTCTCTACCCCCACCCCTGGCCATAGGTCCTCCTGTAAGTATACTTGCTGCATTTGGGCTCTGCTTTTTAATCAGGATCACGTATGTTATTATAAAACATAGTCTATTCAATAGGAAAGATGTTGTTAATCTTTAACATATTTAACTCAAAATGATCTGTGGGCAACTATTTTTGTGATTATGTGTTCTGTTTCAGTCTGATGCATGTTCCTTCCCCCATTCCAATGTTATTCTTAATATAATCAGAAATCCCTTGTTCTCTTGGGACCTTGGAATAACTTATTAAATGCCCCACACTAAGTGATTTTCTGGAATTTTGAGATTTCTCAAAAAAGAAAATCTCCAAGCTACTTTCACTTTTTTTTCATCCTTTCTAACTTGCATCTGACTATTTGCATTTGGTGCCAGTCCACCAAATGTAGATGGCAACATGATCGTGTGGAAATGATCCTGTTCAGCTCAGGGCGGCTCTCCTCCCTCCCCTCCTCTGGAGGCAGCACCTGAAGTCTGGTTGGAGTTTTGCCTGCATAAAGAGCATGAGATGGAACCCTGAGAATTGCATTTTCTTTTCTTTCCTTGAATGGGTCATAGCCACAGCATTCCAGTCTGCTTTGCACTCACAGGAAGAGAGATTATCTTGTCAGCTTTGAGCTAGACGCCGTTTTTTGAGTAATATCCTGATATCTGTCTGACCCCAGTGTTTGTTCTGTGCTCTGTACACTTACGGTAGCAATGATCATTGGCCTTGGGATGTTTTCTCGTTCCCCCAACAGCCAGTTTGCTTCAGGGTTCACAGACTCCATTGGCAAGTTATCGAAAAGGCCAGCATGGTCCAAGAGAGGGGCTTTAGCGTTGACTCGTTTGCTTTATCCAGAGGAAGCATTGGCTTCCAAATATCTTTTCCAGTCTTCCTGCCACGTTTAAAGATGGAACATAAATCATGTTAGAAATGACTGCTTCTGTAACTGACCTCTCAGTTCTTGTTTAATGCTAGGCAGATGGCATGCCCCAGGTCTCGGAGCCTTATTTTGGCTTCATAGTTAAGCCCTGTCTTTAAAAAACTAGAAACAAACCACTACTTCACCCAGGGAAACTCGAAATTACAAACAGTGTTCAAGGCCCTTTCTTGGTGGATGTAAGATAGGCATGTCCAAGAGAAAGTTAACGCTCCTTTCTGCTTCGGTGGTGACACTTCATACTTCACTCGTATTTTCTTTGGTCCTTGACAGAATCAGAGTACACGTAGCTCTTGCCTCCTTGGACTGTCTGCTTGTCCAGGTTCTCCTGAAAGTTTTAATTATTATTCCTGTTCTTTTAAAAACTGGGGAAAACCTAAGTATTGTTTTAAACCCTTTAAAGAAGGGTGCAGCAGATTTGGCCCCAACAGCCCTGTGGATGTCGCCTAACTTGATATTCACCAGGGAAACTGAGACCCTTCATGGTTGCAGAGCTGAGGGTTTGCAAAGCTGAAACTCATTTAGGGGGTATCTGGGTTTTAACTTTCTTCCCTGACCACATCATCTTCATTCCTTTGAATTATAGGTGGTTATAGCATAGATCATTACTACATAGGTTGGGCAGGTGATATCCCAAGTCTTGATTGTTTCAATTGCATGTAATTAAAACATGACCAGGAAAAGCAAGATGGTTAATTTTATAAAATGTGCATGAAAACTTTCCTTACAACAACCACGCCTTAGTTAGTTACATGTTTAGGAAAACTGCGCTATATCCAAGTGGGAAAGTATAACTATGGATTTTACAGACTGAAAGAGATAATCCAAGTTGCTTGAATTTAATGATATAAAAACCATCCTTATTGATTTTCCTGAAAAAGAGAAAAGATATTACAAATCTGTATCATAATGAATACAGTATAATCTTATAGTAGTACATGGGCCCCTATCCTAGGGGTCTGGTGGTGTAATTTCACTGTAATAAAATCTTCTTGGTTTTTAAAGTTGACTTCTCTTACTGAACCACCATGAATTACAAATTTACAAAGATTATGAGTGAGTTTCCAAGTATATAATGTTTCAACACCAATTCCTTCACCAGTGTCCACTACTTCCCACCAATGTCCTCAGTTTCTCCTGTTCCCCCTTGCCTCAAAGCCTCTATGGCAGGCAATTCTCCCAAATCATTGTCCTAGATAACTTCCCTAACTTATCCTCTCACACCCCCACACCCAAAGCAAGCTACTCTAACCCTAACCCCTAACCCTACCCCTAACCTCCTAGCCCTACTAACCCTGTCTCTAATGAAATCATCTTGAACTCCAAAAGTATTGTCTTTCATGAAATTTTGCATAATATGCAAATTTCTGAGATACTGCTGCTGCATCCCTTGCTCTTGAATGAATGAGTTTGGCATTATGATTAGATAAATCTATCAGTGGTATATAGGTTTAGATGTGCAGTATTCCATTATTCACTGTTATAACTTCTCGATCATAATGTTCCTACTTCTGGCATCACTCACTGCGAGAAATTATTTTCTCTTACTTCTCCATGAACTAAAACGTGATGTTTCTTTAATTTATTTTTAGAGAATCTTTAGTTTCCTAGTTCTGTGCTAAAAACAAATCCATTGATCTGCACACAAATAAAACTGGTTAGAAAGGTCGAGAGAGATATTCAGGAGGTCGAAAAATGTTCTTCCAGACTCAAGGCTTTGAGTTGGACCCTCCAAATACCCCCAGGCAGCACAGCCCTGTAATCCCATCGACCAAGTCTTTCGTGTGGAGTGGCCCTATTACAGATAAATAGTGGACAAAAGGTTGTATTAAATAGCCAGTTTGTGCTGCCATGTGTTAATGTCAATCTCACCTGGCCTCCATTCTGTAGGTGAATATCAAGCATGAAAGCAGTTTGTAATGTTTAATGTTCCCTGTTGTGTTGATCAGCCCTAAGTACAGCTTCTGGATCAAGCCCCACAGCCTTGCTCACATGAGCCTCTGTGGTACTGAGACTCCACTGAAAGATTGGGAAGTGCAAACTTATGTTCGCCAGGATCTCCCTTCATCCACCACCTAGCTTAATAGAGGTACAGAAGATGTTATTATTTCTCATTAAAACAAATAAAGCAAGAAAGATACGCCTGCCCAGGGGACACCGCTCTCTTTTATCACCAAGTCACCTTTAAAAAAAATTTGGTGCATACCATTATCAATTTGAAAAAATTTTATTCTTTTTCTTTGCTCTTTGGGTCACACCCAGAGATGTCAAGGGGTTACCTCATTTCACATTCAGGAATTAAACGGTGGTTCTTGGGTAATCATCTGGGATGCTGGGGATCAAAACCTAGGTTGGCCATGTGCAAGGCAAATGCCCTACCCACTGTACTATTGGTCCAGCCCCAATTTTTTTTTCTTTTGACGGATAAACCCAGTGATACTCTTGCACTCTTCTAGTTTGATGCTTAGAGGGTCGTGGTTGTGCCAGGGACTGAACCCAGAGCTCTTGGATGCAGAGCATGTGTTCATCCTGAACTCAGTCCTGGCCCTACAAAATACCTAATTTTATCAAAATTTGATTTAGCAGGTTTTAGGCAGATCTTGGTCTATTTTGTAAACTAGGGTAGGCTACAATAGAATTATTTGTGCCAAAAAATTGTTTGTTGGTTTCCCCTGTGTATTACATATAGATAGCTTATGTATTTGATAACTTAAAACTTGGAATGCAACTTAAATTAGATCTAGTATGCCAATTTAGTCTCTTTAGGAAGCTATTCAGTTTATTTTTCTGCTTTATCCCTTCTAACAAAGTTATTACTATTGTAGGGGTCCGCAGTATAAAGCTCCACTGAAACAAATTTGTGGTGATACATGCAATGAAATTTTCTCTGTGGATATGGGGAATCTCTCCCCCATTTTTTTCATAAAGGTAACTCTACCTTTCTAAGGAAACTATGCAAGATCTGGCTCAGAGATTGTAAATGTTTAGCCAGAATGCTTGCCTCATTCTAGATGAGACGTGGAATTTGTACCTTCTATTTTATTTTTATAGATCATGTTTCACATTTGTGTTTTCAATAGAGAACTAAGAGTTTGATCCAAATGTACAGTGCACTTCAGGACTTTCAAGGGCAGCAAACTTTGCACCTGCGTTAAATTCTGTTTATGGGGGTATGCTAACCTTCGGCAATGACATCCCAGAGGAGTTGGCAGAGGCAGTCAAGAGTAGAAGCAAAGAGGTTTTATAAAGGCACTAGAAGAAGCTTAAATAGTTTGACAGGTGCTGTTCATACCAGTTCATGCAGCTGGTGGTTGTGTTTCACTGACGGAGATGTGATGTTATGGTAAGAGGTGTGGAATCTCTGAGGTGTGAAATGCGACGCCCTTGAACATCCCTTTGTTGCCACACACCTTCACAATTGTCATCTGGATTGAACTTGGGACTGATGGACAGAGATGAATCAAGCTGACTTGGCTGTGCTGAACTTGAGGGCTATTTCTGCCAATGTGGCAGATGAATTAGGAAAAAGAAATATCTGTAGAACTCTTCCGATGTAAGAAACTGAGAGCTTTACTTCCTGTTTGAAAAACAACAGTCCTACATTCGTGTCCATAGTAAATCTTTTCCAGATACACTCCCTACCTTGTGTCACTTTTTACCCACCACTCGTCTGAACAGCCCAGAATTAACCAGGGCATTATAGGCAGAGGAGTCTGGAGTCCGTCTCCTGTGGTTTCTTCGCCAACCCACACAGAACTCTGAGATACTGATTTTCAAATGTGTGGGAGGGACCCTACAGTAAGCAGTTCTGCCATACCACCTGAATCCTGTCATTTAAATTGATTCCTATGCTGTCTACTTGATGAGAGCACCAGATCCACAGGTGATAAGCTTGGGCACACAATGATGCACTTGACACACACTTCCAAATGCCAGTTTTAAATTCCAGTTGTGATCTGGGTTGTTGTCCGATTAGCTATATTATAAGTTCCCCCAATAGTCCCTCCTTTTGTTCCAGTTCATTTGCTAGAGCAGCAATAAAGAACTCAGGTTTTTATTTTTTGGTGGAGAGGGTTTGGGTCATACCCAATGTTGCTCAGAGATTACTCCTAGCTCTTGTACTCTAGGGTATAACTCCAGACGATGCTCGGGACCATATGGGATACCACGGATCAAACCCAGTCACCACATGCAAGGAAAATGCCCTCCTCACTATACTGTCACTTAAGCTCCCATCTTTTCCTCACTGTTTACCAGCTCGGCTACAGTGATATTATAAAGGGATAGAGGCAGAAGATGCCAAAATGGAAGAGATGCCTCTCTGAAGATACCTTCAAAGATACTAGAAACAATGGTCTGAACTGTAATTACACCACCCCAGAGAATGGGAACCAGTAGCCATAGATGTATGATCTTTGGCTCTCGGTTTAAGAAAATAATGTAAATTTTTAATTAAACATTT
>JAJIBD010038050.1:0-31031 GCA_021461705.1 Cryptotis parvus | reverse complement strand
GCATTTGGATCACTTGATCACTTGAATCCCGTTATTCATCGATTTGCTCGAGCGGGCGCCAGTAACATTTCCATTGGACCCTATCACGTGCCAATGTAGCCCAATGGCATCTGGTTGATTCAGGAATATGAAGAGCCTCAAACCGTTCCTTCAGGGTCTTAACAAGGAAGTCTGACCATCTTGTAGGTGGGCGGCCACGTGATCTTTTGACATCCCGTGGGATCCAGTCGGTAACGGCTCTAGTCCAGCGGTTGTCTCCAAATCGCATTACATGTCCAGCCCATCTGATTTTCGATGCCTTGGCAAACGAGACAGCGTCCCTGATTCTGGAATAGCGACGGAGGTCAGAACTCCGGATTCCTTCTCTCACTTGAGTGAGACGTGATATTCCAAGCATAGCTCTTTCGATGCCTCTCTGGGGAGACCCGAATAGCATTCTCATCCTGCTTTCTTAGGGCCCAGGTCTCTGAGGCGTATGTTAATGCAGGGAGAACGGTGGAGTCGAAGAGATGTGCCCGAGCCGGAGGTTCTTTGTCCTTTTAGCTATTTCTTCGATGCCTTTGAAGGCATTCCATGCCGCTCTCTTCCTCCTGCGCAGCTCAGGTTTTAGGTCGTTCATCATGTTGACTTCTCGACCTAGGTACACATAACTGCTGCATTCAGAGATGTTTGTTCCATTGAGAGTGAATGGGGCCTCTGGAACTAGTTCATTTCTCATGAACATAGTTTTCTTCAGATTCAGCTGTAGACCTACCTTTCCACATTCTCGGTCAAAGTCAGCCAGCATTTGTGCCGCTTGGCTAATGTTTGGTGTTATTAGAACGATGTCATCAGCGGAGCAGAGGTGGTGTAGTTGCCGACCATCTATCTTCACTCCCATTCCTTCCCATTCTAATTGTCTCATGATGTTCTCGAGGGTGGCACTGAAGAGTTTTGGTGAGATGGTATCACCCTGTCGAACCCCTCTTTTGACATCAATGATCACTTCTTTGTAGAATGGTGAGATCCTGGTGGTGAATCCGTAATACAGCTCACGAAGGATCTTGATGTATTGGGTTTGAACACCCTGTTTGACTAGGGCTTCGATGACTGCTTCAGTCTCCACAGAATCAAAGGCTTTCTGTAAATCAATGAACGTGAGACAGAGTGGCATCTTGTACTCCCTACAAACCTCAATGAGCTTGGTTACTGTGTGGATATGGTCGATTGTGCTGAATCCTTTCCGGAAACCTGCTTGCTCGCATGGTTGACCTTCATCTAGTGTTCTGCTAATCC
The DNA here is from genome assembly GCA_021461705.1 of Cryptotis parvus. Classification (NCBI taxonomy): domain Eukaryota; kingdom Metazoa; phylum Chordata; class Mammalia; order Eulipotyphla; family Soricidae; genus Cryptotis; species Cryptotis parvus. The sequence goes on along the minus strand of JAJIBD010038050.1, from coordinate 29,756 downwards.
TGTTCAGGATGACTCGTGTAAACAGCTTGTAGATGACAGACAACAGGCAGATGGGGCGATAGTTGCCGATGTCATGAATGTCTCCCTTCTTGAACAGTAGAACTGTCCTGCTGGTTTTCCATTGGGAGGGCACCTTGCATTCGGACAGGTAGCGTGTGAAGAGCCGAGCTAGTGTATTGATGAGTACCGATGGCAGATTCTTCAGATGTTCGGGTCTGACTTTGTCTGGGCCTGGTGCTGTTCCCTTCTTTACCGATGAGATGGCATGTCGGATTTCAGAAGGGAGAATGTTGGGAATGACATATCCATCCTGTGGAATTTGGTATGTGGGCAGGTGGATGTGGCTATCAAAGAGATTTGAGTAGAAGTCCTGGATAATCTTCTCCATTGCCTTTCTGGAAGATGTGATAGATCCATCAGGGCGTCGGAGGGCAGTCATCTTGGTCTTATAGTTGGCGAAGGACAGGCGGGCAGTGCGAATACTTTTCCCGGCTTCTGATGCATCTTCCAGTATTTCTGCTCTTCTGTCTTTGAGGTCTGCTTTTATCGCTTCTCTGCACTGTTTAGCAAGCTTGGACGTTAGCATTAGGTCTCCTGAGGCTCGCGCCTTGCCACGTTGGCGAATGAGCTGAAGAGTTTCTGAAGACAAGCGTCCTTTTGTGTCTTTCTCTCTCTCGGCATTCTTCGCACAATCATGGAGGTGCTGAACCAGTCGGTTGTATTCTTCATCGATGTCATCAATGATGGTATCTTCCCATGTTGCCGTAATGGTGCCAAAGAGTTCCCAGTTGGTGGTCGTTCTGGGAGTTCTCTTCTTAAACTTTGCAGCCTTTTCTCCCCGTTGCGGGAAGTAGAATTTTGCATGAAGGAGACGGTGGTCCGATCCTGTGTGGAATTTGGGGACGACAGCAACATCGGTCAGACAAAACCGTCGATTGAAGATGATGTGGTCAATTTCATTGTGGAACTGTCCGCCAGGAGATTCCCATGTCCAACGTTTCACTTCAGCTTTCTGAAACTGTGAGTTCCCATGAATAGTCTTGGTGGACATGATGAACTCAAATAGTCTCTCACCTTGTTCGTTCCATTCTAGGCCATGTGTCCCGATGTGGAATTCTTCAGCCGATCTTCTCGGTCCTATCTTGGCATTAAAATCACCGACTATGATCTTGTAGAAGGTGTGATCTTTTTTATAGAACTCCTCCAATTCCATGTAGAATTTCTCAATTTCATCTTCTTTGTATGTGGATGTTGGTGCATATACAATGAAGATAGAAATTGCTGGCAGTGGCCACATCTCCTCAAGTGTAATCGTCCTATTTGGTTTGTTAGGCATTCAAATGAATCAATGTTGACAGCCATGTTCGTGTTGACAAGGACACCAACGCCACCGACGCCTCTTTCATCACATGTTCCAAGGAACAATTCTTCTCCGGTGTCAAATACAGCATGATGCGACTGACGCCTCCTCGTCTCAGTCAGACCAATGATGTCGTACTTGATCTTTCTTGCTTGCAGCATCAGATCCTCAATATATGCTTCCGTTGCCAGTGTGCGTGCATTGAAAGTACAGACAGTCATTTTAGTCCTTCTTCGTTTTGGCAGCCTAGGACAGCCTTGAAATTTTATCAGGCACTGCTTGTTTGCCTTTCTTACTGCTGCCGTATTAAGGGCTCTTTCGGGGTCAGGAAAATAAACATTCTTGTTACTGGATTTGGCATATCGAACACGCATCGGACAGCTTGCCAGGCTCTGCCATGCGGGCACTATGGAGAACCTTGGTATTTAGAATATATTATTTGTACCTAGTATGTAGTTGAATCTTCCTTTTTTTTCTCCAAGCTATAGATTTTGCTTTAAATTTTTTTGTTTGTGTTTTGTTTGGGGCCATACCTGGTGGTGCTCAGGTGTCACTCCTGGCAGGCTCTGGAGACCCTCTAGGTTGCCAGGGATTTTACCTGGGTCAGACGAGAGTGCAAGGCAAGTGCCCTACATATTGCACTCTTACTCTGGTTCCTACTGTTTATTTATTTTTGGTTTATGGGTCACATTCAGTGATGCTCAGAGGTTGCTCCTAGTTCTGCACTTGGAATTAGTACTGGTGGTGCTCTGGGACCATATGGGATGGCTGTGTGCAAGCACCCTACCCATTGTATTATTATTCTGATCTTTGCTTTTAATCTTTAATCCATTTACATTTTAAGTTAGTGTAGTTGAGTTAAACTCTAGCCATCCTTTTGTGTATTTTTTTCCTTTCTCTCTCTCTCTCTCTCTCTTTTTTTTTTTTTTTTTTGGCATGCTCAGGGTCACACCATGGCTCAGGTGTTACTTATGGCTGTGCTCGGGGACCATATGGGATGCCGTCCACTAAGACTGGGTTTGCTGCATGCAAGACAAACACCCTATCTGCTGTGCTACTGCTCCAACCCCTCTCTTCTGATTGACTTAACCTCTTTACTCCTATATCCTTAGGAGCTACTACTCTCAAGTGAGTTTCTTTTATCTCACACTTGCTCCTCATTTGTCCAAATGGGGGACTTGTACAATGCTATACAGTTTACTGGTGCTCTTCTCTTGGAGCACTATCGCAGCTTCTCTTGCTGTGCTGTACATGATCCTTTTCTTTTTTTTTTTTTTTTTTTTTTTTTTTTGCTCTTTTAGCTCTATACTGCTTGGGGCGTAGCTTCTTGTACCATTTCCCCAGACTGAGAATCAAGAGAGGATAGTTCCTGAGTTTTCCTTTCCTTGGGAATCATGGTCTTCCATTGCCTGTCCTGTTCCTATAGACAGTTACTTTATGTAGTTACAGATTGAAAGTTGCATATGCAGAATTTATATCAGTACTGGTTACTTTTTTCTGTTGGAAAATTAATGTCAGAGTAATTTAAAATTTCTTCCTGTTTTTGGGCCACACCTGGTGATGTTCAGAGCTTACTCCTGACTCTACATTCAGGAATCACTCCTGGCAGTGCTCAGGGGACTTTATGGGTTGCTGGAGATAGAACCATGGTTGGCGCATGCAAGGCAAGCACCTTACCTGCTGTACTATTGCTCCGGCCCCCAATTTTTTTTTTATCATCATATACTGTATATGCAAGTGTGGGTAAAAATTTGCAAATTTTGGTTCTTAACTTTTAGAATTTTTTTTTTTGGGGGTCACACCTGGCAATGCTCTGGGGTTTCTCCTGGCTCTGCACTCAGGAATTACTCCTGGCAGTGCTGGGGGGACCATATGGGATGCTGGGGATCAAACCCGGCCGGACGGGCCATCAGCGTGCAAGGCAAATGCCCTACCCGCTGGACTATCACTTCGACCCCAGCTTTTAGAATTTGTATCTTTAATTTTTCTTAGAGATTTCACAAGATAAACTGTTGCCTAGGTGTAAGAGTTTCTCATTTCTTTCTGTAACATAACATTGACTTCATTGTTACATTCGTGCATTGCCAAGTACACATCTAACCAATGGTCTACTGTGAGATGCATACTTCTTTATAAGGTATTGGTAATTCACTGAGTTGAGGAGCAATAACATGTAGAAGGCTACATTTTTGCATATGGCAAAGTATGATTAGGAAGGAAAAGTCAATGTGCTGTGTTAGAAAATATTTTCTTTATAGTTACAGCATCAAGAGATACTTGTTTCAGGAAGTGGAATAAATAATCCCATTTTCTTCCAAAGTCAGGGAGTCCATGTGCTATACAACCTATCATTGTGCACAGCTACTTTAGGATTAGTGAGTTTTTTTTTTTTTTTTTGCTTTTTTGGGTCACACCCAGCAGTGCTCAGGGGTTTCTCCTGGCTCTGCACTCAGGGATCACTCCTGGCGGTGCTGGGGGACCATATGGGATGCCGGGATCGAACCCAGGCTGGCAAGGGCCAGCCGTGTGCAAGGCAAACGCCCTACCCGCTGGGCTATCACTCTGGCCCCGGGATTAGTGAGATTTTTATTCTACAGATTGTGTGATGTTTCTTTTGCCCTCTATAAATTCACTTGTATCACTTATCTTCCCATTGTTCTTCCCATTGTTCATCGATTTGCTAGAGTGGTGCCAGTAACCTCGAATGAGGTCCATTATTGTTACTGTTTTTGGCATATCGGATAGGCCACCCGTAGCTAGCCAGGCTCTGCTGTGGCTCTGGATTTATCCCAGGGAGCCCAGTCTGCTGTCAGGCTAGAAGCATTCTTGTATCCTTCCTTTTCTCCTCCTCAGTGGATAGAGTAATTTGTAACAGAATGGGTCTTCAGGTCCATTGAGTACTGGAAGAGGGCAGTGGGTGGGGTTCATGAAAAGGTCCAGGATTGGGGTTAGGGTTTAGGTTGGGGTTTAAATTTATGGGCTAATCTGCTCTATTTCTGTTCTTGCATTGACCATCTGGATTTCTGGAACGAGGCTGGTTTCTACTAATTTGATGTACTGGAAAGAGCTGGTAGCAGCTCTGCTCTGTGTGTCAAAGTTATAACAATTTATATGTGTTTGATACATAGTTTTAGTGGGGTTTTAATTTTTTTTTTTTAAACTAAAATGACTGAAACCATTGCCAGGTCTCTGGCATAAAATCCTCTAATTTTAGTTCCTACAAAAATTCCTTAAAGAGGCCACTCAGGGGACCAGAGTGATAGCACAGCAGGTTGGGAGTTTGCCTTGCACATGATCAGGTTTGATCCTCAACATCCCATATGGTCCGCCAAGCAACACCAGGAATAATTCCCGAGCAAAGAGCCAGAAGTAACCTCTGAGCGTCGCCAGGTGTGACAAAAAAAAAAAAAAAAAAAAAAAAAAAAAAAAGGAGGCCACTCAAACCCTTCAGTTTCTGCGTTGTCAAGTGCAGACCACATGTGCAGTTGTCATAAAGAAGAGTGGTCCTGGTTCTGGTCAGCAGCCTAGAGATAGTCTCTTTGAGTCTGGCTGCTGGTAACTTGGCTTTTCTCCAGTTTAGTAACATGGAAGACCAAGTCCAGAGATAGCAGGACTTTTTTGTGAAGTTTTGTGTAGGTGGATAGTAAGTACTTGTTATTCCTGAAACTTGAAATACCGTCTTTGATAATGTAACTCGCAAGATCTGTGGAAGTTGTGATTTGTGTTGCCTCATTTTGTTTTTCATTATCAGTTGATAGAGTTGGGTTTTTTACTAGCCTTAATTTATATGTATCTTTGAAGTATTTTTTAAATAGGATATTAATGTTTATTCAGTAATTTATCTCTTTTAAATTATACCACCATAAAATAAATATACAGTTACAAAGATGTTCATGATTGGGTTTCAGTCATAGTGTTCCAGCACCCAGCACCCATTACTCCACCACTCTTTCAAACGATAATATCCCCAGATTCCCTCCCCACCTCCCATGAAGTTTCATTTTCAGCTATAAGAAAGATAATTCCAATCTGTAATCATAATAGCATTAGAGTGGCAAAACTTACACTTCATTGGCTATCAGTCTTATCGCCAGTTTAGTTATTTTGCTTTTTTTTTGGGGGGTCATACCCAGTGATGCTTAGGGGCTATTCCTGTGTTGGGGTACATGCCTCCTAATGAGCTCTAGGCTCCTGCTAATACTTAGCAGGAGCTGCTTCCTGCCTTTAGGAATCTCCAGAGCAAATCAGTAGTAGTGTGGGCAGAATTGGGTTGATTTCATTCCCTTTTTTTTTTTTTTTTGCAATGTTTGGGACTATTCCTAGCTCTGCACTCAGAAATTGGTGGTACTTGGGGGACCATATGAATGCCAGGAAACGAACCCAGGTTGGCCGTATGCAAGGCAAATGCCCTACCCACTGAACTATCACTCTGATCCCACGTAATATTTTCTATGAGCAGAATATTTCGACCATGAGTAGTAGCTCCAGAGAATTTCTTTTTTATTCTTTTGTTTTTTTTGAAATATTTTATTATACCACTGTTAGATATACAAGATGTTCATGTTGAATTTTGGTTCTACAGTGTTCCAACACCTATCCCTCCACCCCTGCCCATCTCCCATCACCAGTATTGCCACCTCCCTCCTCCTTCCCCCAGCCTGCTTCCATGGCTGGTTCTTTATCTCCTTTCTCTTTCTCTCCTCACTTTCCTTTCTTACACATTGTAGATTGTAATATATTCTAGAACATGATTGGTTCCACTGGTTTTATGTACCGAGTTCTGACCATGAAAATGGTGGCTATTGATGCAGGAATGTCCTGTCAGGTCAGAGGCACAGAGATGAGACACCAGGAACACGATGTATATCCATTAATATTTTTAATGATCACCAGCCGGAGGGGCAGCAGTTCTCATCTGGGCAGTTGACTAACCGCAGCTAACTGACTTTTGCTGACTGACCTAAGCTCACTGACCTGAGCTCACTCACTTGAACTGACTGCTGACTGACCACCTCCACCAAGACCCCAACTCTCTTATCCCATCATCTCAAAGGGCAATACAGCTTAAAGTTTGCATGGTTTACATTACAAAGACAGTTCACATTCATTGAATAGGATTTAGGAATAATAGGAAGGAGACAACAAGGAATCAAAAACCTGCAGGGGGTGCTATCTAGGTTAAGATGAGATGAACAAAAGAACGCATTACAATTGCTAATGCAGCCTTCTGGACCAGCCCATGATGGCAAGGACATGTCAGACAGAAGAACAAGGAAAACCTATTTTTTTGCCTAACTTTAAGCATCGTCCATTAGATTCCATCTTGTACTGGTTATAGCCAACAGGGAAATGTGCAGAGAAATGACCTAGGATAGCCTTGTCTGGGTACCTGCAGCTTGATTAACAGTCTCACTAGGGATTTCTACATACTAACTCTATTGGGAGACAGTCTTGTGTATCTGTTAACAGGCAGTATCCATCAGACCTTCCTTCACATATCCTTAGATTTGCCTTCTGCCAACAGCTATTATGGTGAACAAGTCTCATCCACCTGCTTCCAAGGCCCTACAGAGGTGATGGGCCAACACCCAAAAGCCATCTTGCCTCCTGGGAGCCTCATGTTCAGCTGAGCTAGGGGAGAGCCAGATGGCAGCTCTCCCCCATGTGTCTGAGTCACTGCATTATGGTTGAGAGCCCCAAAGCAGTTCGTGGGTGGGGCCACCAGGCCTCTGGGTCAGGTCAGAGAGGGGTAGGGGTACCCAAGTTCCATCTCCAGGAATGCCCGTGACTTCCGCCTCCGAGAGCCGCCTACCTGGGCTCAAACTCGGCTGCTCTGAGCTGGTCTTGAGATCAGCATCTCTTTTGCATGGGTTCTGATGAGCTGTGGGGTCCGGACTGTGATAATGGCGGCTATTAAGGTGAGAGAGTCTCATCCGGCTGCTTCCGAGGCCCTGCAGAAGTGATGGGCCCACTCCCAAAACCCATCATGCCTCCTAGGAGCCTCATGGTCATCTGAGCTAGGGGAGAGCTGGATAGCAGCTCTCCCCCCGTACTTCTGAGTCTCTCATCTTTTCTCTCTCTCTCTTTCTGTTTCTGTATTTTTCTCTCTCTTCTCTTAGACCTTGTGACTTGCCTTACAGTTTATGATGCAATTATCTGTGTGTGTATTCTGTAGTGAGTTCTAGTGTGATATTATAGTTCCTCATTCCCCATCAACCTCCCCAGTTTGTTACAACTATAATGATCATTATGTTTTACAGATGTGAAAGATACTGGAAATGACCTGGTCCTAGCCTACTTTGTTATCTAAGCCTCTTGCACGGCTGCACACTGTCACAGCTGTGCATCTGGTCTGCCCCTGTCCAGCTCATCTGGTTGCTCATCTGGTTGCTGCGGAGGCTGCGAGCCCATAGCCACACCCACCAGCATGGAGAGGGAGGAACCCAAATCCCTGCTCCAATTCCGGCCAGCGTGGCTTCCCCCACATGACTGCTTTGCCCTAGGAGCTATGTTGGTCTTGGCTGGGGACTAGCCGATTCCTCAGAGACTCCATGGGCTGCTCTCTGTGGGCTGGGCAGCACAGCTGTGCCTCTGGTCTGTCCCTTGTCCAGTTCATCTCTATTGTTACTCTTTTTGGTATATCAAATACACCATGGGTAGCTTGCCAGGCTCTTCCATGGCTCTGGGTTCATCCCAGGGGCCCAATCTTTTCCTATGTCAGACCATCCACCATCTGGGGCCCACAGGGCAGAGCCCTGGGGGGTGTAGACAAGCCTGTCTTCTGTCTGCCACCTACCAATGCAGCTGGGTACCGCAGCCACACCTGCAACACTTCGAGGGGCATGTGGCCCCAGAGAATTTCTCTTGACCCCATGGGGACACAAGTGTAGTTCTTCCAAGAAATTACTTGGCAAGGTCTGGATCAACCATAATGTAATCAGTCCTGCTAGTTCAAAGAGCCATGTAAGCCTGCCCCCAGGCAAGTGAACATGACTTAATTATGAAAGGCAAAGGAAGCAATATTATTTTGGTGGGTTCTGGACCGTAGTGGAGGTTTAGAGATATGTTGGCAATATATATTCCATGATATGAAATATGCTTTCACCTATAAATTATATTCTGAACTGCTTCCTGGTTCAGAGATGTCACCCCTCCCCACTTTCCAAGGGAGCTTAGTATAGCAGAAAGTAGCTCAACTGAAGATTTGTTTTTGTATAAGGTATTTGGGTCCATGCTGAAAGGCAGGCTCTGAACTCTTAGATACCTGTCCTCTGTCCCTAGATAGCCCAGCCCACAATGGGCTGGCCTGGAAGTCCTTGGCAGGCTTATGTCAATCAAAGAAGCTAGGAGGAAGAAGGGACCATCTTCTTATAGTTTGGGTCTGACTTCCTGTTGCAGGACACCTAAAAGCCTAGGCCTCTGCATCTGCCCTGGATTGCCTCCTGCCGGTCACTTCATAGATAGGGGGATAGTCTGAATGTGGCAGTCTTATCTGACCATGTATTCTGTACTGGCTGGTATAAATATTCTCTCATTCTACCACAATCATCGTGGGACTAGCTAGATCTTACCAGCATATTTGCCTGGCCACGTTGGATCTCTAAGTAATTAGACAGAGAGAAATGCTGTTTGCCTCCAAGCAAGCAAGCAAGCAAGCATGGCTCCCTGTTAACTCAAAGGCAACTAAAATACAAAACTACTGTGAAGTAGACAAGCCTCTTGTGAAGGCTTGGAGAAATATTTAACTGGCATTAGTATTAGTCTTTGGTACAGAGACATGCCATCTCAGAAACCCTCTTCTCTGCCCTATAAAGGCAATTCCAGGCAGATCTAGGCTTAAGATATTAGGTGAGGTGCTGGGAGAAATTACCTGAGGGCATTTGATCCTTTCTGCCAGGGTAAGTTACATTTAGCTTATAGCTTCTCTCAGCTTTGCTAGGAGGCTTTTAATTAGCTCTGGGTCCTTGTAAACACCAGATGGAATCCTGAAGTTGCTACATTCTATGGAGCTGTTTTCCTGTTTTCATCTCTAGATAGCCCAGCCCAGAATGGGCTGGGCTGGGGAGTTTGGGCGGATTTCTAGCTATAAAATAAGCTGCAAGAAGAAAGAAGCTCTCTCTTTTTCCTCTTTTTGCCATTTCGGCTTCCCTTGGTGCTTTGCTTCTCCGTCCTCCTTTTTCTCTGTTGGGCCTCAACACGTGGTGGCAGCCATCTTGGCCTACACCTGGCTGGGCCTAGCTAGGAACCCAGAGTCGGGAGGTTTTCCCTGCTCTTGGATTGTATATTGGATTCTGTGATAGTAAAGCCCTTTTAAAACTGCATCGGATTCCTGAGTCTTCATCCATTCCCCACCAGCTTCGGAGGTAGAAGGGAACTCGCTTCCCGACACTGTCGGGACCCCGCGGCACTCCCTGACAACTCCCAACCGGTATATATGGTTCAGGGGTCCAGTGGCCATCTTAGCTTAGGATCCCTATCCAAACATATGGTGTAGGTTCAGCTAGGAATTGGACATGTGGTGTTTTCCTGATCTTGGATTGTAATACCAGAACTTGTCAAAGTAAAGCTTTTTGGAAACTTTGCTAGATTCTTGACTCATCATCCACCAGTCACTTGCAGCAGAAAGGGAATCCTGCTCCCTGATACTGTTGGGAGTTCTCTACCCAGTTCTCTACCCAGCACAGTTTCACTACACTCCTGGCTCTGTACTCAGGAATTATTCCTGGCAGTGCTCAGGGGACCAGCACCATATGGGATGCCAGGAATTGAACCTGGATTGGCTGAGTACAAGGCAAACACCTTACCTGCCTATCTATCATTCCAGCGCCATCTTATTGCTAATTTAAAAGCAATAAGTATCTAACCAGATCTAATTAAAAGTAGAGTTAAAATTTTCATAATTAAGGAGTGCTTTGAAATGATTGATAGCCTCTATCAGGGGTAAACTATGCTTTAGAGAATATTACATTTGGAAATTAGCAAATACTAATAAGAAGTTCTTGTTAGTAGCAAGATGTTAAAAAACATTCATTTTTGGGGCCAGAGAGAAAAGCAGGGGTGAAGGTGGCTGATGCCATTTTTCAAAACTTGGCATTGCATATGGTCCTCCCAAGTACTACCACGACCTGTCCTACTTCTTGTGGCCCAAATCCTTCCAATATTTCATCATATGTTTCTTTAAAAACTTTTTGTCATTTATGTACAACATAGGTCAAAGTACATTTATTGAGTCGGGTAAAGGATATTTGGATATGAATCTGCTAAAAATAACATGACGGTTGGGGAGATGATTCAAGGTCTGGAGTATAAGGTTTGCAAATAGGAAGTCTGAATTTGACCCCTGGCACTTGGTTCCCTGATCACGGAGTGGGACTAGCCCTTGAGTACCCCTCAAAAATAAATGGAATAAGTAAAATAACACACAAACATTTATTAACTAAATTGCCCTTTAAAAAAAATAACCTACTCTGGGCCAGTGCGCTAGCACAGTGTGTAGGAGGTTTTGCTTTGCATGCAGCCCACCCGGGTTTGTTCCCTGACATCCCATATGGTCCCCGAGCTCCACCAGGAGTAATTCCTGAGCAAAGAGCCAGGAGTAACCCCTGAGCATCGCTGGGTGTGACCCAAAAAAAAAAAAAAAAAAAACAAGACATTTGAAGCCTCAAAGTCCCATGTCTTCTGTGACGTTTACCCAAAGAAATATGTGTGGTTCTGTTTGTTTGGTTTTTTTTTTTTTTCTTTTTTTTGAGTCATACTCAGTGATGCTCAGGAGTTACTCCTGACTCTGCACTCAGGAATTAGTTCTGGCAGTGCTTGTGGGAACATACGGGATGTGAGGGATTGAACCTGGGTTCAAGGCAAACACCCTACCTGCTGTACTGTCTCTCCAGCCCCTTGTTCGGTTCTTTGAGCCACTCCTGACTCCAGGCTCTTTTCAGGAATCACTCCAGGTGGCTCAGGGGACTTTATAGGGTGCCTGGGATCAAATCCTGACCAGCTGCATGTAAGGCAAAAAACAGTCTACCCACACTGTACTATTTCCGGCCCATAATTAAAAGTTTTGGCCACAATCACCCATTTTATGCAAACCTTATTCCCTACCTCTGGCAACCACTATTGTGTTCTTTATTCACAATATACCTTAACAAATAGGTATACAGATACCATACCTCAACTTTCTGAAAACCAAGGCTGACAAACCCACATAATGTCATGCTTTGGGAAAAGCTGAAGGTTTTCTTTTACAGACAGTTACATGACAAGGGCATTCATTCTGCTCACTTACTCAGCATGGTACTGGAAGTTTTCAGAGCAATTAAGCAAAGAAAAGAAATTAAAGGCTTGCAGAATTGGAAAGGAAATACTAAAACTATTTGCAAATAAAATGAGATTATATCAATCCTAAAGATAAGCCCTAAACACTTGTTAGAGCTAAAAAGTGAACTTAATAAAGTCACAGGATTAAAAAAACCCAAATAAGTTTTATTTCTATATAGTAATAGCAAATTATCTGCGATATTACAAAATTATTTCCATATATATATATATATATATTTTTTTTTTTTTTTTTTTTGCGGTGTCAGGGATCAAACCAGGGGCCTCACACATGCAAGGCAAATATTTTGCTACGTAACCATCACTAGATCACTAGACATCCCGTTGTTCATTGATTTCCTTGAGCGGGTGCCGGTAACATTTCCATTTAACCCTATCACGTGCCAGTGTAGCCCAGTGGCATCTGGTTGATTCAGGAATACAAAGAGCCTCAAACCGTTCATTCAGGGTCTTGACGAAGAAGTCTGACCATCTCATAGGTGGGCGGCCACGTGATCTTTTTGACATCCCGTGGGATCCAGTCGGTAACAGCTCTAGTCCAGCGGTCATCTCCAAATCACATTACATGGCCAGCCCATCTGATTTTCGATGCCTTGGCAAACGAGACAGCGTCCCTAACTCTGGAACAGCAACGGAGGTCAGAGCTCCGGATTCCTTCTCTCACTTGAGTGAGGTATGATATTCCAAGCATAGCTCTTTCGATTCCTCTTTGGGAGACCTGAATAGCATTCTCATCCTGCTTTTCGTAGGGCCCAGGTCTCTGAGGCGTATGTTAAATGCAGGGAGAATGGTGGAGTCGAAGAGATGTGCCTGGTGCCCGAGCCAGAGGTTCTTTGTAGCTATAGAATGCATTAATACAGTATTTTAGATAACCATGATTAAAAGTAAAGAACCAGTCAGAGAAACAACAAAGCAGTACACCCTTCACCCTCTGTCACCAAGACTGGATATCCCTGGAAGACTCTTGCTCAGTCTAGAGCAGGTGACTAATTGCTCTTCAGGCCAATGGCAGTGCTGCTCAGCAGTGCAGGTCTGGTTTGCTGACTGAGGGTAGAATGCTTTTGCCTTTCTGCATTGGAAGCTCCCATCATCCCTTTGGATCCCAAGTCTGGAAGATCTGCTTTTTTTAAAACAGTTAAAATCTGATAACAGATTTGGTGACCTCCAGCTGGTCATATTTGCCAATTTCACTGACTGACAGCATGCCCACAGCAGTCTTTTTTTTTGGGGGTCACACCGGCAATGCCCAGGGGCTACTCCTGGCTCTGCACTCAGGAATTACTCCTGGCGGTGCTCGGGGGACCATATGGGATGACGGGGATCGATCCCAGGCTGGCATGAGCCGGCCGCTTGCAAGGCAAACGCCCTACCCGCTGGGCTATCGCTCCGGGCCCACACAGCAGTCTTTTTAATTAATTTATTTTTGTTTTTTGGTTCACACCCAGCAATGCTCAGGGGTTATTCCTCTCCTGGCTGTGCTGGGGGACCGTATGAGATGCTGGGGAATAAACTCAGGTCAGCTGTGTAAAAGGCAAACCCCCAACCCGCTATGCTATCTCTCTGGCCCCAAGTCTTGATCTTTGGGTATGATGGTGGTACACTTGGAGCTGGCTAGTTTTGTGGCCTACTTAGGAAAGTGCTTGAAGAAGTCCCTGAATAAACCCAGGACACGCAACTCACTATTAATAGGGCTAATGCCCATGTTGATTTTACTAATCAGGACAACTCATCTCTCCCACCCATCTTTCGATATGAAGTTGTCTTCTCTTCCTGTTGGTCACCTTTTTCTCTTATATTCTGAGAATAATGAATGGGGATTAGCTAGGACAAAGTTTCAGGGATTTTTTTTTTTTTTTTTTTTTTGCTTTTGGGGTCACACCCGGCAATACTCAGGGGTTACTCCTGTCTCTGAACTCAGGAATTACTCCTGGCACTGTCCAGGGGACCATATGGGATGCCGGTGTTTGAACCCAGGTCTGCCACATTCAAGACAAACGCCCTACCTGCTGTGCTATTGCTCTGGCCCTCGTCTCAGGGAATTTTGATAAAGTTGAACTTAAAAAGGGAGAAGAGATAGGACAAAGCCAGGAAAGTGAACGAACATTGAGGTATCACCAAAGGCAGCAGCTATTCATAGTATCACATTCCTACATGGTCAAATAAGAGTGGACTAAACTAGTTTTGACTTTTTGGGTCACACCCAGCAATGCTCAGGGGTTACTCCTGTCTCTATACTGAGGATTTACTTCTGGCAGTGCCTGGGGAAACCATATGGGATGGTGGGGGGGTTAGCCCTGTGCCAGGGAAACATCTTACCCTCTGTACTATCACTCTGACCCCATTTCTTCCCCACCTTCACTGCACCCCGATCCCCTGGACTAAAGTTTTTTTTTTAAGATTAAAAATAAGTGTAATAATGCAGAAGTGTATTTTTTTGAGAGATAGAAATGAAGCCATAATGGAATGTGTTGGACAGTGAATAGGAGCTAAAGAGATGTAGATAAAAAGTGTAAATAATTCTGGAGAAGTTTTAAAGGGAAGGAAAAGCTATGACAGTAATACCTTTGGAGAAAAAGGATGGGCTTGATAATTACTTATGTATTTCTTAAATATTTGAGTTTGCTTCTGTGCCTTTTGATAATAGTGCCTGAAAATTTTCATCATATGGATTTTAAATATATTAATAAGTTTCTAGTCTTTAGTTTGAAATCATATAACCACATCGATTTTTTTTATGTTTTGTTATATCTTCTAACCAGTTTATATAATATACTACTCACGCAGTTATATGCCAGTTGATGGTACTGTGTTCTAAGAAATGCATTTTTAGAGCAATAGTACAGTGGGTACAGTCAGGAACACTCATTTGCCAAGCATCGAAAATCAGATGGACTGGACATGTAATGCGATTTGGAGACACTGGACTAGAGCCGTTACCAACTGGATCCCACGGGATGTCAAAAGATCACGTGGCCGCCCACCTATGAGATGGTCAGACTTCTTCGTCAAGACCCTGAATGAACGGTTTGAGGCTCTTTGTATTCCTGAATCAACCAGATGCCATTGGGCTACACTGGCACGTGATAGGGTCAAATGGAAATTTGACTGGCGCCCGCTCAAGCAAATCGTTGAATAATGGATGTCAAGTGATAAAGTACAGTGGGGAGGGTATCATCCTTGCATATGGCCCATTGGGTACAATCAGTGTCATCCCATATGGTCTCCTGAGCATCACCAGTAGTGATCCCTGAGAACAGAGACTAAAGTAGCCCTTGAGCATTTCCAATTATGTCCTTTATCCCCCTCAAAAAAAAAAAAAGAGAAAAGAGAAATGTACTTTTAGGTCACCAAAAGCAAATGTCAAAGGGTTTATGAGTTTGGGAACCTCTTTTCTTTGGTAAGTTCTTTCTAGACACAGATGTTAATGTTCTTAAGCACCTTATATCAGAAGCCACTCACTTATGCCTTGGTCACATCACTACCCAAGACTAAGCAATGTTCCAGGTGTGTTCAGATATTGTATATTTGCTTGTTGCAGTATACTGCTGCCCAGAGCCTTTGCATCTGGCCTGGAGTTGCCTCCTGCAGGCCACTTTGTAGAAAGGACAGTTTGAATGTGGCAGTTCATCTGACCGTGTATTCTATACTGGCTGGTATAAATATTCTCTCTCTTGCTGCCTCAATCATTGTGGGTGTAGCTAGATATTACCTGTATATTTGCCTGGCCACGTTGGATCTCTAAGTAATTAGGCCAGAGAGAAAGGCTGTTTGCCTCCAAGCAAGCAAGCATGGCTCTCTGATAACTCAATGACTAATATACAGAACGACCATGAAGTAAAGATGAAGCTCTCCCGAAGGCTTGGAGAAATATATAACTGGCTATTAGAATATTCTTTTTTTTTTTTTTTTTTTTGGCTTTTTGGGTCACAGCCAGCAATGCTCAGGGGTTACTCCTGGCTCTGCAGTCAGGAATCACTCCTGGCGGTGCTTGGGGGACCATATGGGATGCCAGGGATCGAACCTGGGCCGGAACCTGGGCCAGCACAGGCTGGCTGTGTGCAAGGCAAACGCCCTACCAGCGGGACTTTTGCTGCAGTCCCTATTAGAATATTCTTTGGTACAAATGCATGCCTTTTACTCTGAGAAACAGTTCATCTCAGAAGCCCCTCCTCCACTCTACCCTTCAGGGGCATTTCCAAGGCAGATCTTGGCCAGGCAACATTAACATCTCAAAGGGCCTAGGTGAGGTCCTGGGAGAAATTACCTGAGGGATTTGACCCTAACTGTCTCTTGCAGGTATATAAAAACTATATTCTGTTTTCTTTCTGCCCCCTTTTTTGGCACTCTCCTTCAGGAGTATCAAGCACTGCCAGGTGTCACCACACTATACCTGCTCCCATAATACTGCTTAATGAGTTTTTTCATTAGTGAGGCTTACATGTAGATTGG
Source organism: Cryptotis parvus (assembly GCA_021461705.1). Taxonomy (NCBI): domain Eukaryota; kingdom Metazoa; phylum Chordata; class Mammalia; order Eulipotyphla; family Soricidae; genus Cryptotis; species Cryptotis parvus. Next base: position 13,612 of record JAJIBD010038050.1, on the reverse strand, counting down.
AGAAATAATTGCTAGACTTGATCACTTGATCACTTGACATCCTGTTATTTGTCAATTTGCTTGAGCGGTGCCAGTAACGTTTCCATTTGACCCTATTGTAAGGGTTGGCCACCCGATGGGGTGACTGGGAGCCTCAGAATGCCGCGCCTATCAAGGAAAATTCTGAGAGACCAAGTTCTATGCAAAAGCAAGGGTTTTATTAATAAGCAAGTATACTCGGGCTCATAGCGTGACCCCAAGCAGTCAGTGGCTAAGAGCCCCGAGTCACTTTAGACAGCAATTTTTATAGAAAGGTTCCCGCCGTTACAGAAAGCCCGTGCATAACCATCCAATAGACTTAAAGCATTACATTAAGGTCTGCTCGCAGGCAGCCAATCACTTTGCAATAAGTTACCATTACATACCACCCGGGCCATACTTAATAGTTCCTTCTATATTTGGTGTGACTAGGCATACGTGTGGGATTGCAAGTCTAACCAGATAACAGGATGTGGGTGAGGGGTCTCACGACCTCTGCCATGAGAGAGTCAGCAAACATGAGGGGTCTCATGACCTCTGCTAGGATGAGAGTCAGCAAACATGAATTTATTCTGGGCCCTCTGTTGTAGATACAGGAAGAAAGGGTTATTTGGGCCCCAAAATGGTACTTTTTCATGAGTAGGCCTGCCCTGGTTGGGGGAGGAAGTTGCTGCCTTCTTTCACTGTCATGTGCCAGTGTACACCAATAGCATTTGCTTGCTTCAGGAATACGAAGAACCTCAAACCATTCGTTCAGGGTCTTGATGAAGAAGTTTGACCACCTTCAAACTTAGGTGGGTGGCCACGTGATCTCTTGACGCTCCTGTGTGATCCAGTCGGTAACTGCTTTAGTCCAGCAGTCATCTTCAAATCTCATTACGTGTCCAGCCCATCTGATTTTTGATGCCTTGGCAAAAGAGACAGTGTCCCTGACTCTGGATCGTTGATGGAGGTTAGAACTCCGGATTCCTTTTTCTCACTTGAGTGAGGCATGATATTCCAAGCATAGCTCTTTCGATTCCTCTTTGGGAGACCCGAATAGCATTCTCATCCTGCTTTCGTAGGGCCCAGGTCTCTGAGGCATATGTTAATGAACGGTGGAGTCAAACAGATGTGCCCAGAGCTGGGGGTTCTTTGTCCTTTTTAGCTATTTCTTTGATGCTCTTGAAAGGTTCCATGCCGCTCTCTTCCTCTTGCTCAGCTCAGGTTTCAGGTCATTCATCATGTTGAGTTCTCAATCAAGGTACACACAACTGCTGCATTCAGAGATGTTTGTTCCATTGAGAATGAATGGGTCCTCTGGAACTAGTTCATTTTTCATGAACATGGTTTTGTTGAGATTCAGCTGTAGACCTATCTTTCCACATTCTCGGTCAAAGTCAGCCAGCATTTGTGCCGCTTGGCTAATGTTTGGTGTTATTAGAACTATGTCATCAGCGAAGCAGAGATGGTGTAGTTGCCAACCATTTATCTAGTGAAACTCCCATTCCTTCCCATTCTAATTGTCGCATGACATTCTCGAGGGTGGCACTGAAGAGTTTTGGTGAAATGGTATCACCCTGCAGAACCCCTCTTTTTACATCAATGATCACTTCCCTTGTAGAATGGTAAGATTCTGGTGGTGAATCCCTAATATAGCGCACGAAGGATCTTGACGTATTGGGTTTGAACATCCTGTTTGGCTAGGGGTTCAGTGACGGCTTCGGTCTCCACAGAATCAAAGGCTTTCTGTAAATCAATGAACGTGAGACAGAGGAGTATCTTGAACTCCCTACAAGCCTCAATGTGCTTGGTTACTGTGTGGATATGGTCGATTGTTGAATCCTTTTCAGAAGCCAGCTTGCTTGCATGGTTGTCCTTCATCTAATGTTCAGCCAGTCCTGTTCAGGATGACTCCAGTGAACAGCTTGTACATGATGGACAACAGGCAGATGGGGCGATAGTTGCCGATGTTGTGGATGTCTCCCTTCTTGAACAGTAGAACTGTCCTGCAGATTTTCCATTGGGAGGGCACCTTGCATTCAGACAGGTAGTGTGTGAAGAGCCAAGCCAGTGTATTGATGAGTACCGACGGCAGATTCTTCAGGTGTTTGGGTCTGACTTTGTCTGGGCCGGGTGCTGTTCCCGGCATGTTGGATTTCAGAAGGGAGAACGTTGGGAATGACATATCCATCCTGCAGAATTTGGTATGTGGGCAGGTGGACGTGACTATCAAAGAGATTTGAGTAGAAGTCATGGATTATTAATGTTCTCCATTGCCTTTCTGGAAGATGTGATCGATCCATCAGGACGTCGGAGTGCAGTCATCTTGGTCTTATAGTTGGTGAAGGACAGGCGGGCGTTGTGAATGCTTTTCCCGGCTTCTGATGCATTGTCCAGTATTTTTGCTCTTCTCTCTTTGTGGTCTTCCCTTTATTGCTTCTCTGCACTGCTTTGTGAGCTTGGATATTAGCACTTGGTTGCCTGAGGCTCTGTCTTGCCACATTGGTGAATGAGCTCAAGAGTTTTTGAAGACAGATGTTCTTTTGTGTCTTTCTCTTGGCATTCTTTGCACATCATGGAGGTGCTGAACCAGTCGGTTGTATTCTTCATCGATATTGTCAATGATGGCATTTCCCATGTTGCTGCAATGATTCCAAAGAGTTCCCAGTTAGTGGTCATTCTGGGAGTTCTCTTCTTAAACTTTGCAGCCTTTTCTCCCCATTGCGTGCAGTAGAATTTTGCATGAAGGAGACAGTGGTCCAATCCTGTTTGGAATTTTGGGATGATAGTGACATAGGTCAGGCAAAACCGTCGATTGAAATGATGTGGTCAATTTCATTGTCCACGTTTCTATTCAGCCTTCTGGAACTGTGTGTTCCCATGAATGGCCTTGGTGGACATGATGAACTCAGATAGTCTTTCACCCTGTCCGTTCCATTCCAGGCCATGGGTCCCTATGTGGAGTTTTTCGGCCTATCTCCTCAGTCCTATCTTGGCATTAAAATCACTGACTATGATCTTGTAGAAGGTGTGCTCTCCTTTATAGAACTCCTCCAATTCCATGTAGAATTTCTCAACTTCTTCCTTGTATGTGGATGTTGGTGCATAGACAATGAAGATAGAAACTGCCAGCAGTGGGCCACATCTCTTCAAGTGTACTTGTCCTATCTGGTTTGTTAGGCATTCAAATGAATCAGTGCTCCTGGCCAGATTTGTGTTGACAAGGACACCAACACCACCAATGCCTCTTTCATCGCTTGTTCCGAGGAACAGTTCTTATCTGGTGTCAAAAACAGCGTGATGCTCCCTCAGACCAATGATGTCATACTTGATCTTTCACTCTTGCACCATCAGGTCCTCGATATAGGCTTTTGATGTCAGTGTCATTTTAGTTCTTCCTTTTGGTGGCCTAGTTTGGTCCTGAGATTTTATCAACCACTTCTTGTTCCCTGACCCTGTTCCTAGATTTTTGTGTGGGGTGCACCAGCATTTCCCTGCATTTGCTCAGGGGAGTGTATACTTGAACACAGCAAGGAATAACTTCTGAGCAGAACCAGGAGTATCGAGCACTGCCATGTGTGACCACACTATCCCTGCTCCCATAATTCTGCTTAGTCTGTTTTTCATTAGTGAGGCTTACCTGTAGATTGGAGAAATAATTGCTAGACTAAATATTCTTTTTTTAAATGCCTCAATAAGAGCTTTTTGGTTCTAAGTTTTCCTTTGTTTTCAGGCCATATCTGACAGTACTTACTGGTTACTCTGAGCAGTGTTTGGGGTACCGTGAGGTGCCTCATTGAACCCAGGCCTCCATCCAGCATACACAATAAGCTCTCCAGTTCTTTGGTCCCTTGAACCATCTCTCTGTTACCTATATTTAGGGCTATTTTCCTTTCCCCTTTTTCTTGGACTGCCCTAGAACTGAGATTGTATGGTGTCCCGGACCTCCTATATACATCTAAGAAACTTAAGCATGTTGTGCAGAAGAACCATTTTCTAGTTCTACCTCATTTTCTTTTAGTTATTTCTTGGGCTGTTTGGGGTTCCCAGCAATATTGGGGTCCATCAGGTTCCCTAGTCATGCTCAGGGCCAATGACTCCAGCTGATGAAAAAAGAGCCATAGCCCTGTTTAGAAAATCCAGTTTATCTTTTCCAACTAGACTCCACACCAACTGCTCTGCACACTTTGCCACACCACACCAGTGGACAGATTTTCACACATGCCCTCACTGACCCCTATACCAATAAATAGCAAGAGCTAATCCTATGCAGAGGCTGGAGCAGGGCGTAACCAAAGGTGTATGCTTTTTTTTTCCCACAATGAGGTAGAAACCAGCTTTGGTGCAGCAATCTCAGGGGGCCACACCTCTGCTTCTCAAGTTAAGTCTTTTTTTTTTCTTTCTTTCTTTTTTGGGTCATGCTCAGCAGTACTCAGGGGTTATTCATGGCTCTGCACTCAAGAATTAATCCTAAGCGATGCTTGGGGGCACCATATGGGATGCCAGGGAATTGAACACGGGTTGGCCCTGCTTCCCAAGTCTTGAGTGGTGCTAACGTAGAACAGTGTTCTTCTCTTCCTAGGCTAGTAAGCAATCATTTTTATTATATATATAATATATATATTACTATTATATATCATAGTATATATTATATATAGTATATATAATAGATACATATTATAGATACATATACATATCTATATATAATAGATATAATAGTATATATATAATAGAGATATATAATATATATCTCATAGAGAGAGAAAGAATTTTCTTGTATAAACACAGTAAGAGGGACAGGCATATTGAATTACATCCAAGATTAAATATATAGGGGTGATCTTTCAGGGGAGATCATGTCATATGATACAAACTATGCTTCCCCACCCCCCCCCCAATTGGTTCTTTCATGCCCCTCAGGGTCCTGTACTCCAAGGCAAATTTTAAGTGTTTTGCTCTGCTGCAAGGCCATTCATGGCTTATCAGAACAAAGCTGATTCTGGCCTTGCTCTGATCTTTGGATCAGAGCAGAACTTCTCAAAGTTGTCCCATTTCATAGCGTGGGTGGACTGTTGCTGGTACCATCTTGCACCAGAGGACATTCCTTAGGGTTAAGCCCCCTCTAAGTGTTGCAGGTGTGGCTGCAGTGCCTGGCTGCATCAGCAGGTGGCGACAGGAGACAGGCTTGTCTACACCCAGGGCTCTGCCCTGTGGGCCCTGGATGGCTGATGGTCTGACAGAAAAAGACTGGGCCCCCGGTATGAACCCAGAGCCACGGCAGAGCCTGGCAAGCTACCCGTGGTGTTTTCGATATGCCAAAAACAGTAACAATAATGGGCCTCATTCCCAACAAATGGAGATGTTACTAGCTCCCCATTCTGCAAATCCATGAACAATGGGGTGACAAGTGACTGCTTTTGTGCCAGACTTTTTTAAGAGTTAAAGTTACTTCTGAGTTGCCTTAATTTTATTTTGCAGTTGGCTTCCTCAGAAAGGATTTGTGTAAATTACACTTAAGCTCTTGAGTAAATGTACTATATTAACCTTGGCAGAGCATACTCTAGTGTCACTTCTTGTCCCTGTCATTATATTCTGCTCTAGACAAAAACAGTACCTGTAAAACATTTCCTGCTGACTTGATGTTAAAGAGATACAGTTGGTCCTATGTCATCTTTCTCATTACATATTAAGACCATCCTTGGGGTCTTAATATATAGATAGATCTAACAGCATAATAGTAGCATAATTTATATACCTATCATAAGGACAAATAGACCAATGGAACAAAACAGAGCCTAGAAACAAACCCACACATAACTGATATATACATATTATATATATATATTTATATATGTAAATATATTTTTTGCTTTTTTGGGGGTCACACCCGGCGGCGCTCAGGGGTTACTCCTGGCTCTGCACTCAGGAATTACTCCTGGCGGTACTCAGGGGACCATATGGGATGCCGGGATTGAACCCGGGCCGGGCCCGCGCGAGGCCGGCAGCGTGCAAGGCAAACGCCCTACCCGCTGGGCTATCGCTCCGGCCCACATAACTGATATTTGACCAAGGCAATGCAGTAAAAATAGAAAATCCTTTTCAACAACAATGGCAGTAAAATTTAGAAATGCATATGTTAAATAAACTTGGCTTAATTCTTTAAGTCATGTACAAACCAACTGAAGAGTATCTTTGCTTAGTGAAATGAGCAAGGAGGACAGATATAGAATGACTGCATTCATTTGTGTGATATAAAAAATAAAATGACTGCATTCTATTTGTGTGATAGTATGTGACTAATAAACCAAGGCCAAGGAAAACAGGCCAGGAGGACTTGCAATGGTTTAAATCTACCACAAGTGCATGGGAAGTGGAAGATAGGTAAGATATAGTTTGACGATTACAGTTAAAAATACTAGACTAAAACTAAGGATTGAATGTAGGTAAAGGGATATATGTGTCTGTATTGCAAACCACAATGCATAAGAGTGGCGGGGGAAGAGAGAGAGAGAGAGAGAAAGAGAGAGACAGAGACAGAGAGCCTGACATAGAGGCAGATTGTGTGTGGGGGTGGGGAAGTGGGGACATTGGTGTTGGTGTACTGATGGAGGGATGGGAGAAAATCATAGATGTGAAATCAAAAAATATTTTAGGAGAATTGTCCTAGGCACTTGCCTTGCATGCAGCATGGTTACTAATAGCGTTTCAATTCTAGCACTGCATTATGATCCTCAGAGCACTGCCAGGTGTAGTCCTCCCCAAAACTGTCAGCATGTGACAGAGAGTCCGGGATGGATAGTCCTGCATGTCGATGACCCTAGTTCAGTGCTCAACAACAAATCTCGTCCCAAACCTCAACAACGGCCACTCTCCTGAGCACAAAGAACCAGGAATACCCCTGAGTACTGCTCAAGCTACAACACCCAGCATACCCCAAAAATAATATGTGTTGACGAGTTTAGGGCTGATAGGAACAATAGGGTTAATGGGAACAAATCCCTACATCTGATCTTTTATGCTTGAAGAATAAGTTGACTGGACATGTCTAATTCACATTTTCTTTCTGTGAAGACCTGTAATATTTTGACTGGCACCAGAGATGAGACTCAGGTGACACATGCCTTGCATTCATAGCAATAACCACTTAGCCTTGAGTAGTCCATGACTGGAGTAACACAGGGAGTGCCTCCCTACCTCCACCAAAATCTTTCCTTCAGTGTTTTCTGGACCCAAATGTTGATGTCAGAGAGTCCAGTAATAATCTGGTAAAGTGATTGTACTGGCCCAGAGTATTATTATTTTTTTCAATCTACCTCCCTCATAAAACATGTGGTGTCTGTTCTGTTTCGATTTTTTCCAAACACACTGTGAGCCCTTGTAATAGATGTCTGCTCTTAAAATAGATGTTTAACAGCAGTTTCTCAGGTTACAGTCTGCTTTCTGCTGTTTGGTTTTGGGTTTCTTTTGTTCTGTTCTTTAAACACTACTGTAAGTATCCACTTATTTATTGTGTGTATTGTAGAAAAGATCTTATTGGCTCTATGAATTTCTTCTCTTGTTAGGCTTGGTTTCATTGAACCTTTCTCATCCTTTATTTCTTTTCTGATACTTTCTGATATTTCATCCACTTGAGAAACTAATGGGCTCATCTTCATTTCTAAGAAAAAGTTTAATTCGTTAATCCTTAACTGTCAATTTTTTTTCATCCCCTGACAGCCCCCTCATTTCTACAATTTTCTAATTCTGTTGCATGTCATTTGCTGTTTGCTGTCTATTTTATTTGAGGATTTATGTTACTAATGGAAAAGATTAGATGTTAAAGTACCATAAGAGCTTTATAATTAAAGTAGCATAATACTGTTGAATGAGTGACAGACCTAAAGAGACTGAAAAAAAATCTAATACACTTAATGTATATAAAAATGTAGCATATGATAAAATCCATCTCAGATCACAGGAAGAAAAGGAATATTTATAATAGCAGTTATTAGGACAGTGGCTTAGTCATCTGGAAAAAATATCATTTGATCTCATTTTTCTACTACATATTAGGGTAGATTCCAAATTGGTCCAGGTTCTGAAGTAACAGAAGAAAACAACAATGGATCTCTTTATAACCCAGGAATAGAGGAAATTTTCTCAGTTATTTGAAAGAGAAAATAATTGAGAAAAGTTTTTCATTAGATGGGAAAATACACATAATATTGTAGATAAGTAAAAAAGGGAAATATTTGCATCTTAAATCCAGAAATCCTATTTTCCTAATATTTAAAGTGATTATAAAGATATTGAATAAATCCTGATAGAAAGCTCATATGAAAGAAATATAAGTGGACTTAAATTGAAAACATGCATATCTAGAAGGAATAAAAGTTTAGTGAATTGTACCTTCATCTAGAATAATGGCAAAAAAAGTGTAAGTTAGGTACACTGCTGGGTGAAACTGGGAAAAGTAAGAAACTACAACATTACTCTTTTTTTTTTTTTTCTTTTTTTGGGCCACACTGGCAATGCTCAGGAGTTACTCCGGGCTCTGCACTCAGGAATTATTCCTGGTGGTGCTCAGGGGACCATATGTGATGCCAGGAATCGAACCTGGGTTGGCCATGTGCAAGGCAAACACCCTCCCTATTGGGCTATCACTCCTGACCCTTTATTTATGTACTGCAATATTACTTTCAAGAATATTTAAACTCCTAGAAAGTAATTTGCACTATTTAGCAGAATTAGCATGCATTTCTTCCTTGATCCAGCAATCTACTCTGATTAGTAGTCTCTGAAATAGAATGCAAACTTAAAGTATGTGATGAGTCTTGATCCAGAATCTACTCTGATTCAGTAGTCTCTGAAATAGAATGCAAACATAAAGTATGTGTTTTTGTACATGGTTATTGTTTGTCACTGCATAGTTTGCAGTAGTGAAAGATAAAGACCAGCACCTCCCTCTGCATTCTTGAATATTTTATTTTTTGTTTTGTTTGGGAGGAGAGGGGGTACATTAGGTGGTGCTTATGTATTACTCCTGATTCTGAGCTCAGGGATCACTCCTCTTGGACTCAGGAGGCCATATGGAATGCTGAGGATCGAACCTGAGTCAGTCACATGTAAGGCAAGTGCCCATCCAGCTGTACTATTGCTCTAGGCCCAAAGTGAAAAAGTTTGAAGTTTTTCCTTTCTGTGGTATTATAAAGCTGAGTTTATTTGATTTGATGTATCAAATTAATTTTTATAGTCAAATTAATATCAAATTGGAATACCAATTTTTGGTAGAAGGTTTATTATTATTATGTTCTCTTCCCTTTTGGATGAGGGTGGTGATGCTTTGGCTTACTCCTGACTCTACACTCAGGAATCACTTCTGGTGGTCTCAGGAACCATATGGGATGTTGAGGATCGAACTGAGGCAAGTACCCTAACCATGTACCATCTGGCTCCTGCTGTGTTGTTCTTTAGTGCTAATAATGTATTGTACTAATACACCACATTAACTTTTTCATTGTACTGTTGAAATATATTTGAAATGTGACTCATTTGTCTTTAGTGGTAGCAGGGCCTCACAGATGTTAGGCATATATACTTTACTACTGAGCCACATTGTTGCCTCCAATTTCTGCAATTTAAAAACAGTTGGGATTAACATTCTTGTTCATGTGTGGGGTCCTAAGGTTTGTTTGTTTTAAATCATTTTGGGCTGTACCTGCTGGTGCTTGGGAGACCAAGGAGTGAACTGGGCCTATCTGCTTGCATCACATACATGCACTCTAGCCTGTTGAACTATGACTGGCCCAGAGTCCAGAGGTTTTACTATTCAGTAGAATTCTTGGTCGTATATTACGTGAATCTAACATAACCTTCACCCCCACTTCCCTTGACACATGCCTGCTTGTAAAACTCGCTCACTTCCTGGTTGTAGTGTGTCCAGGGTTTCAGTGCTGGCACACACCTGGCTGTGTCCTGGAGATTGTGCACTCAGTTGCAGTGTGAGATTCTTTCTAGACAGCCAGCCTCAGTTGCTTCTTCACTTGGCACACGCGTGAACTGCATGAAGAATCAAACTGAGGCCTCACACTTGTAAAACAGATACATTCAGAGCTGTTGGGGGGAGGAAAAAAATAAAACAGATACATTCTGCAACTCAGCCAATCCTTAGGACCCTTAAACTTTGACCAACTCATCTATACTGCACCATTTGCTCATAAAAATTGGATGTCTGATACGTTTTTCTTGTTAACTTTGGCCATGATTTAGCTTTTCCTAAATACCGTGTTGGATGAGTGTCTCGTGTATTTGGGCCATTTGGATTTTGGCAATTATGAAGTGCCCATTCTAGTTTCTTATCTGTTTTTTCTTTAGTATTTATGTATTTTCTCATTTTGTTCGCCTTGCCAGGGGTGGGGGTGGGGGAGGGGGTTTGGGGCCTCCAAAGCATGCTCAGGTGGCCTCGTCTTTGAACCAGTTTTGTCTAGTCTTCCTGCTTCTATTATTTTGCATGCAAGGCAAACACCCTACCCCTTGTACTATTGCTCTGGCCCCTGTAATTATTTTTTCTAGTGTACACTATATATGTTTTTTTTCATGATGTATAACTGTCATGGACCCCAGCTGATCCCCATCAGTATCAGGAATCCGTTCCCTTTTTCCTCAAGGACCTGTGACAGATGCACAAAATGTACAAGTTCCGCATGGTTACAAAAGACTTTTACTTATCACCAGTAATTACACTCATTCTGCTACTACAACTCAAGGCAAGAGGATTTCCCGAGCTCTGACTGCTGATCAGATCTCTGACCATGTGCTCTGGTCCAGATCTCTCCACCCAGAATGGATGCTTCTTCCCCAAATGCTTTTTCTCTCTCAAATGGCGCTAGGGCCCTGCTTGTGGGCGATCTTCGCAAAGTCAAAGACCAGCACGAAGACATGCAGATTTCCAGGTAAACCTTACCTAGCTCAGGTCTAGGTCTATACACATGCCAACTGACAGGGCGTCAGTCCTTTCTACCCCATGGCTCTTACGCAAAGGGCTGTAAAGAGGGTTTGTGTAGGAATCATACCTAAGAACAAAAGCATCTCAGGATGTATAACATGAGGAAATAACACAATTTCAGACCATAAACTCCATGCAACTATATGGTTATTTCCAGTACTCAAAAGGTTCTTGTTCATACTACTCTGCTCCAGAGTATTTTGGAAGTGCTTTGCCCTTTATTTTACTGAGAGAGTTTTAGAGGCTCCTCCCCCCCACCCCCAATGGGCCAGCATGACCTCTCCTTTGATCCTAGCAGAGCTGATTCTTAAACAGGGTCCCTACAGCCAGGCCTCTCTTGGTTAAATCCTACTTGACCTATAGGGGATAAGAGGAAGGATGACCACACTAGGTAGCATTGGACTCATAATAGAAATTATAACGATATCCCGAGTTATTAAATGGTTTGAGGCTCTTTATGTTCCTGGAGCAAGCAGGTGCCCTTGGGCTCTACTTGCATGAGACAGGACATATGGAGATGTTACTGGGGCCCGCTCGAACAAATCAATGATGAACGGGAAGACAGTGACAGTGATCCCGAGTTATTAAAATCAAACTTGTCTTATCCATTCCTGCCTTTAATCTCCTATTGTGATTTGCAGAAGAGGGCCTCTTTATCATGAGGCCCTGACCTTAAGGCAATGCAAATGACTTTAAGCTGCAAAGACCCAGAGTCACATGGTGACTTCAGGCAGCTTATAACTATGGCAGTTATTTCCATAACTTTTTCTTCATCTTAAGCTTTTTTTCTTTTCTTTTTCATTTTGGGTCACACCTGGCAATTCTCAGAGGTTACTCCTGGCTCTGCAACTCAGGAATTACTCCTGGTGGTATTCAGGGGATCGCATGTGATGCTAGGGATTGAACCTGGGTCGACTGTGTACACAGCAAATGCCCCTCCCACTATACTATTGTTCTGGCCCCAGTTTCTTACCATTAATAGATAATTGTTCTACCCTAGCACCTGGTAATTTCTATTATACTTTCTATGCAAATGGCTTTTCCTGTTACTTCATATAAGTGTAATTATATATCTTATTTAATGTTGATTTGCTTGATTTGTGGACCACACCCTGTGGTGCTTAGGGTTACCCCAGCAGTGCTGATTACTAAGCCATTCCAGAAATCTAAGGCCCCTTGTTTGCAAAGCATGTGTTCAATACATTGAGATATTTCTCTGTCCCTACTGTTTGTCTTGTGCATAGGTGTTCTGTTAGCGTAGTATTTGGGGCTTCTTCATGTTCTTTATGTCATGTATCAGAATTTCATTCCTTTCTTATGACTGAATGGTATTGAATTATGTAGTACATTTTCTGTTTGTCTGGTGCTGGATTATGGCCTTTCTCTTCCATGCTGTCTGGTGGCCAACTCTTAACATGATTAGGATTTTGTTGAGTGTTTGGCTCCAAAGATGGAGGGAACTGTGCTTTTCTTATTTCTCAACAAGCCACAGAATTTTCTCTCTCTCTCTCTCTCTCTCTCTCTCTCTCTCTCTCTCTCTCTCTCTCTCTCTCTCTCTCTCTCTCTCTCTTTCCTTCCTTCCTTCCTTCCTTCCTTCCTTCCTTCCTTCCTTCCTTCCTTCCTTCCTTCCTTCCTCCCTCCCTCCCTTCCTCCCCCTCCCTCCCTTCCTTCTATGAATGATGATAATGGTTTGAACATTAGTAAAACTTAAGGGCCTGTTTTTATTTCCTTGGGATATAGGAATGGAATTACTGGATATTATATATATATATATATATATATTATATATATATACATATATATATATATGTTTACCTGGATCAGAGTAGTGTTATTTTTTTTCTGAGCAACTGTGCATTTGTTTCCGTAGTGGATGAACCATTTTACAACACATCTGCAGTGCATGGGGGACTTCTTATTTCTCCATATTCTCAATAACTAACACTTGCTTTTGGTTGGGTTTGGTGTGGTAATTGACTGCCCTTGTGGGTGTGGGGTGGTAACATTATTGTGGTTCTGATTTGCATTTTTTTTTAGTGTCTAATGATGATATATGCTTCTGATGCCAGCATACGTGCATTGAAAGTACAGACAGTCATTTTAGTCCTTCTTCGTTTTGGTAGCCTAGGTTGGCCGAGAAATTTTATCAGGCACTGCTTGTTTGCCTTTCTTACTGCTGCTGTATTAAGGGGTCTTTCAGGGTCAGGAAAATAAACATTTGGCACATCGAACATGCATCAGAACAGCTTGCCAGACTCTGCTGTAGCGGGCGCTATACTCTCTGGAGTACATAATTGTTTAATACTTGGAGTGCTATCTTTTGTTTTATTTTGGTGCCACACCCAGAAACACTTGGTGGTTACTCCTGACTGCGCTCAGGGACACTCCTGGCAGGACTCAGAGGATTGACTAGATGTGGTACCAAGGATCACGCTCAACCCACTGTACTATTGCTCTGGCCCTCGGTAGTGCCTGTTTGATGAAGCTAATTGATCATAGGAGGGCTCCAGAAATTTGGGTTCTGGATTTTAGTTCTCTCTGATGGCTCAGAAACTACAGCAACCTCTCAATAGGAATAGACATAATTTGTCAAGTAGTTTGAAAAGCCACAAATGAATTCTTCGTGAT
>JAJIBD010038049.1:0-17961 GCA_021461705.1 Cryptotis parvus | reverse complement strand
AAGGCTTGCAGATTGGAAAGGAAATACTAAACTATTACCGAAATAAAATGAGATTATATCAATCCTAAAAGATAAGCCTAAACACTTGGTAGAGCTAAAAGTAGACTTAATAAAGTCACAGGATTAAAAAAACCCAAATAAGTTTATTTCTATATAGTAATAGCAAATTATCTGCGATATTACAAAAATTATTTCCATATATATATATATATATATATTTTTTTTTTTTTTTGCGGTGTCAGGGATCAAACCAGGGACCTCACACATGCAAGGCAAATGTTATTTTGCTAGTAACCCACTAGATCACTAGACATCGATTGTTCATTGATTTCCTTGAGCTGGGTGCTTTGCAGGTAACATTTCCATTTAACCTATCAACGCGTGCCAGTGTAGCCCAGTGGCATCTGGTTGGACCAGGAATACAAAGAGCCTCAAACCGTTCATTCAGGGTCTTGATGAAGTCTGACCATCTCATAGGTGGCGAAACCCGCGTGATCTTTTGACATCCCGTGGGATCCAGTCGGTAACAGCTCTAGTCAAGCGGTCATCTCCAAATCACATTACATGGCCCAGCCCATCTGATTTTCGATGCCTTGGCAAGCGAGACAGCGTCTAACTCTGGAACAGCAACGGAGGTCAGAAAACAAGTTCCTTCTCACTTAGTGGTATGATATTCAGCTCTTTTCGATTCCTCTTTAGGAGACCTGAATAGCATTCTCATCCTGCTTTTCGTAGGGCCCAGGTCTCTGGGCGTATGTTAAATGCAGGGAGAATGGTGAGTCGAGAAAGATATTGCCCTGGTGTTACGGAGCCAGAGGTTCTTTGTAGCTATAGAATGCATTAATACAGTATTTTAGATAACCATGATTAAAGTAAGAACCAGTCAGAGAGAAACAACAAAGCAGTACACCCTTCACCCTCTGTCACCAAGACTGGATATCCCTGGAAGACTCTTGCTCAGTCTAGAGCAGGTGACTAATTGCTCTTCAGGCCAATGGCAGTGCTGCTCAGCAGTGCAGGTGGTTGCTGACTGAGGGTAGAATGCTTTTGCCTTTCTGCCGTGGAAGCTCCCATCCATCCCTTTGGATCCCAAGTCTGGAAGATCTGCTTTTAAAACAGTTAAAATCAGATAACAGATTTAGTGACCTCCAACTGGTCATATTTGCCAATTTCACTGACTGACAGCATACCCACAGCAGTCTTTTTTTTTTTGAGAGTCACACCCGGCAATGCCCAGGGAGCTACTCCTGGCTCTGCACTCAGGAGTACTTTCCTGGCGGTGCTGGAGGACCATATGGGATGGCGAGGATCGTTTATCCCAGGCTGGCGCCCCAGGCAACACGGAACAGACGCCTACCGCTGGGCTCGCTCCGGGCCACACGGCAGTCTTTTAATTAATTTATTTTTGTTTTGGTTCACGCAGCAATGCTCAGGGGATTTATTCCTCTCTGGCTGTGCTGGGGACCGTATGAAGATGCTAGGGAATAAACTCCCAGGTCAGCTGTGTAAAAGGCAAACCCCAACCCGCTATGCTATCTCTGGCCCCAGATCTTGATCTTTGGGTATGATGGTGGTACACTTGGAGCTGGCTAGTTTGTAGCCCAGCCTCTTAGGAAAGTGTGAAGAAGTCCCTGAATAAACCCAATTACGCAACTCACTATTAATAGGGCTAATGCCCATGTTGATTTACTAATCAGGACAACTCATCTCTCCCACCCATCTTTGATATGAAGTTGTCTTTCTCTTCCTGATGGTCACCTTTTTCTCTTATATTCTGAGAATAATGAATGGGGATTAGCTAGGACAAAATTTCAGGGATTTTTTTTTTTTTTTTGCTTTTGGGGTCACACCCGGCAATACTCAGGAGTTACTCCTGTCTCTGAACTCAGGAATTACTCCTGGCACTGTCAGGGGACCATATGGGATGCAGTGTTTGAACCCAGGTCTGCCACATTCAAGACAAACGCCCTACCTGTGCTATTGCTCTGGCCCACCGTCTCGAGGTACGATAAAGTTGAACCCAAAAGGGGAGAAGAGATAGGACAAAGCCAGGAAAGTGGCGAACATTGAGGTATCACCAAGGGACAGCAGCTATTCATAGTATCACATTCCTACATGGTCAAATAAAGTGGACTAAACTAGTTTTGACTTTTGGGTCACACCCAGCAATGCTCAGGGTTACTCCTGTCTCTATACTGATTTACTTCTGGCGTGCCTGGAAACCATATGGGATGGTGGGGAGTTAGCCCTGTGCCAGGAAACATCTTGCCTCTGTACTATCACTCTGACCCCATTTCTTCCCCACCTTCACTGCACCCCGATCCTGGACTAAAGTTTTTAAGATTAAAATAAGATTGTAATAATGCAGAAGTGTATTTTTTGAGAGATAGAAATGAAGCCATAATGGAATGTGTTGGACAGTGAATAGGCTAAAGAGATGTAGATAAAAGTGTAAATAATTCTGGAAAGTTTAAAGGAAGGAAAAGCTATGACAGTAATACCTTTGGAAAAGGATGGAAACTGTCTGTAATTACTTATGTATTTCTTAAATATTTGAGTTTGCTTCTGTGCCTTTTGATAATAGTGCCTGAAAATTTTTCATCATATGGATTTTAAAATATATTAATAAGTTTCTAGTCTTTGGTTTGAAAAATCATATAACCACATCGATTTTTTTATGTTTTGTTATATCTTCTAACCAGTTTATATAATACTACTCACGCAGTTATATGCCAGTTGATGGTACTGTGTTCTAAGAAATGCATTTTTAGAGCAATAGTACAGTGGAATTTGATCAGAACACTCATTTGCCAGCGGCCGAAAATCAGATGGACTGGACATGTAATGCGATTTGGAGACACTGGACTAGGCCGTTACCAGCTGGATCCCGCGGGGATGTGTCAAAGATCAACGTGGCCGCCCACTATGAGATGGTCAGACTTCTTGCGTCGTTGAGACCCTGAATGAGCGGTTTGAGGCTCTTTGTATTCCTGAATCAACCAGATTGCCATTGGGCTACACTGGCACGTGATAGAGGTCAAATGGAAATTTGACTGGCGCCCGCTCAAGCAAATCGTTGAATAATGGATGTCAAAACTAAAGTACAGTGGGGAGAATTATCATCCTTGCATATGGCCATTGGAATTTACAATCCAGTGTCATCACTTATGGTCTCTGAGCACATATACCAGTAGTGATCCCTGAGGAACAGAATAAAGTAGCCCTTGAGCATTTCAATTATGTCCTTTATCCCCCTCAAAAAAAAGAGAAAAGAGGAAATGTACTTTTAGGTCACCAAAAGCAAATGTCAAAGGGTTTGGAGTTTGGGAACCTCCTCTTTTCTTTGGTAAGTTCTTTCTGAACACAGATGTTAATGTTCTTAAGCACCTTATATCGAAGCCACTCACTTATGCCTTGGTCACATCACTACCCAAGACTAAGCAATGTTTCAAGTGTGTTCAGATATTGTATATTTGCTTGTTGCGGCTGCACTGCTGCCCAGAGCCTTTGCATCTGGCCTGGAGTTGCCTCTGCAGGCCACTTTGTAGAAAGGACCAGTGATTTGAATGTGGCAGTTCATCTGACCGTGTATTCTATACTGGCTGGTATAAATATTCTTTCTCTCTTGCTGCCTCAATCATTGTAGATTGTAGCTAGATATTACCTGTATATTTGCCTGGCCACGTTGGATCTCTAAGTAATTAGGCCAGAGAGAAGGCTGTTGCCTCAAGCAAACAAGCATGGCTCTCCTGACTCCAATGACTAATATCACAGAGCGACCATGAAGTAAAGATGAAGCTCTCCCGAAGGCTTGGAGAAATATAACTGGCTATTAGAATATTCTTTTTTTTTTTTTTGGCTTTTTGGGTCACAGCCAGCAATGCTCAGGGGTTACTCCTGGCTCTGCAGTCAGGAATCACTCTGGCGATTATGGGGGACCATATGGGATCTCCAGGGATCGAACCTGGGCGGAACCTGGAGCCAGCACAGGCTGTGGCTGTGTGCAAGGCAAACGCCCTACCAGCGGGACTTTGCTGCAGTCCTATTAGAATATTCTTTGGTACAAATGCATGCCTTTTTACTCACAGAAACAGTTCATCAGAAGCCCCTCCTCCACTCTACGCCAGGGGCATTTCAAGGCAGATCTTGGCCAGGCAACATTAACATCTCAAAGGGCCTGGGTAGGGGTCACAGGAGGAGAGTACCTGGGGATTTGACCTAACTGTCTCTTGCAGGTATCTCAAAAACTATATTCTGTTTTCTTTCTTTTATTTTGCCTTTTTGGCACTCTCCTTCAGGAGTATCAAGCACTGCCAGGTGTCACCACATATACCTGCTCCCATAATACTGCTTAATGAGTTTTTTTATTGAGTGAGGCTTACATGTAGATTGGAGAAATAATTGCTAGACTTGATCACTTGATCACTTGACATCCCTGTTATTTGTCTATTTATGTTGGCCGGTGCCAGTAGCGTTTCCATTTGACCCTATTGTAGGGGTTGGCCACCCGATGGGGTGACTGGGGCCCTCAGAATGCCGCGCCTATCAAGGAAAATTCTGAGGACCAAGTTCTATGCAAAGCAAGGGTTTATTAATAAGCAAGTATACTCGGGCTCATGGCGTGACCCCAAGCAGTCAGTGGCTAAAGGCGGAGTCACTTTAGACAGCAATTTTATAGAAAGGTTCCGCCGTTACAGAAAGCCGTGCATAACCATCAATAGACTTAAGCATTACATTAAGGTCTGCTTTCGCCCACAATAATCACTTTGCAATAAACCATTACACATACCACCGGGCCATACTTAATAGTTCCTTCTATATTTGGTGTGACTAGGCATACGTGTGGGATTGCAAGTCTAACCAGATAACGGGGATGTGGGTGAGGGGGTCTCACGACCTCTCTACCATGAGAGAGTCAGCAAACATGAAGTCCTCATGACCTCTGCTAGGATGAGAGTCAGCAAACATGAATTTATTCTGGGCCCTCTGTTGTAGATACAGGAAGAAAAGGGTTATTTGGGCCCAAAATGGTACTTTTTCATGAGTAGAGCTGCCCTGGTTGAGAGGAGGAAGTTGCTGCCTTCTTTCACTGTCATGTGCCAGTGTACGCAATAGCATTGCTTGGCTTCAGGAATGCGAAGAACCTCAAACCATTCGTTCAGGGTCTTGATGAAGAGTTTGGTACCTTCAAGCTTAGGTGGGTGGCCGTGTGATCTCTTGACGTCCTGTGGTAACGATTCCAGTCGGTAACTGCTTTAGTCCAGCGGTCATCTTCAAATCTCATTACGTGGCTCCGGCCCATCGGATTTTGGTGCCTTGGCAGAGACAGTATCCCTGATTCTGGACGTTAGGCGGGATTTAGAACTCCGGGTTCTTTTCTCTCCTTAGTGAGGCATGATATTCCAAGCATAGCTCTTTAGATTCCTCTTTGGGGGCTGATAGCATTCTCATCCTGCTTTCGTAGGGAGCTAGGTCTCTGGGCATATGTTGAATGAACAGTGGAGTCAAACAGATGTGCTGGGCCGGGGTTCTTTGTCCTTTAGCTTATTTCTTCGATGCCTTGAAGGCTTTCCATGCTGCTCTCTTCCCTTCCTCAGCTCAAGTTTCGGTTTTAGTTCGATCATCATTTGACTTCTCGTAAGGTACACATAACTGCTGCATTCAGAGATGTTTGTTCCATAGAGAGTGAAGGGCCTCTCTGGAACTAGTTCATTTTTCCATGAACATAGTTTTTTTGAGTTCAGCTGTGAACCTATCTTTCCACATTCTCGAGTTAAAAGTCAGCCAGCATTTGTGCCGCTTGGCTAATGTTTGGTGTTATTAGAATTATGTCATCAGGAGGCGGGATGGTGTAGTTGCCGACCATCTATCTTCACCTCCCATTCCTTTCCATTCTAATTGTCGCGCCTGATGAATTCTCGAGGTGGCATTGAAGGGGTTTGGTGAGAATGGTATCACCTTCAGAACCCCTTCTTTTTACATCATAATCACTTCTCTGTAGAATGGTGAGATTCTGGTGGTGAATCCGTAATACACCTCTTGAAGGATCTTGATGTATTGAGTTTGAGCACCCTGTTTGGCTAGAGGCTTCAGTGGCTGCTTCGGTCTCCACAGAATCAAAGGCTTTCTACAAATCAATGAACGTGGACAGGTCGGTATCTTGTACTCCCTACAAACCTCAATGAGCTTGGTTACTGTGGATATGGTCGATTGTGGTTGAATCCTTTTCGGAAGCCAGCTTGCTCGCATGGTTGTCCTTCATCTAATGTTCTGCCAATCCTGTTCAGGATGACTCGAGTGAACAGCTTGTACATGATAGGACAACAGGCAGATAGGCGATAGTTGCGAATGTCGTGAATGTCTCCCTTCTCGAACAGTAGAACTGTCTGCTGGTTTTCCATTGGGAGGGCACCTTGCATTCAGACAGGTGCCGTGTGAAGCTAGGCTAGTGTATGAGTACCGGCCGGCAGATTCTTCAGGTGTTTGGGTCTCGGCTTTGTCTGGGCGGGTGCTATTCCTTCTTTACGGCATGTTGGATTTCAGAAGGAGAGCGTTAGAGATGACACTTATCCATCCTGGGAATTTAGTATGTAAGGGCAGATGGACGATATCAAAGATTTGAGAGTAGAAGTCATGGATTTTTAATGTTCTCCATTGCCTTGCTGGAAGATGTGATCGATCCATCAGGGTCATTGGATGCAGTCATCTTGGTCTTATAGTTGGTGGCGAAGGACAGGCGGGCGTTGAATGCTTTTCCGGCTTCTGATGCATTGTCCAGTATTTTTGCTCTTCTCTCTTTGTGGTCTTCCTTTGTGCTTCTCTGCACTGCTTTGTGAGCTTGGATATTAGCACTTGGTGCCTGAGGCTCTGTCTTACCACATTGGTGAATGAGCTCCAAGAGTTTTTGAAGACAGATGTTCGTGTGGCTTTCTCTTGGCATTCTCTTTGCACATCCATGGAGATGCTGAACCAGATCGGTTGTATTCTTCGTGTCATTGTCAATGATGGCATTTCCCATGTTGCTGCAGCCAGATTCCGAAAGTTCCCAGTTAGTGGTCATTCTGGGGAGTTCTCTTCAACACCGCAGCCTTTTCTCCCCACATTACGTGCAGTAAGAATTTCATGAAGGAGACAGTGGTCCAATCCTGTTTGGAAATTTTTTGGGATGAAATGTTGACATAGGTCAGCAAAACCGTCGATTGAAATGATGGTCAATTTCATTGTCACGTTTCTATTCAGCCTTCTGGAACTGTGTGTTCCCATGAATGGCCTTAGTGGACATGATGAACTCAGATATTTTTTCACCCTGTCCGTTCCATTTCCAGGCCATAGGTCCCCTATGTAAAATTTTTCGGCCTATCTCCTCAGTCTATCTTGGCATTAAAATCACTGACTATGATCTTGTAGAAGGTGTGCTCTCCTTTATAGAACTCCTCAATTCATGTAGAATTTCTCAACTTCTTCCTTGTATGTGGATGTTGGTGCATAGACAATGAAGATGAAACGCTACCAGCAGTGGGCCACATCTCTTCAAAATTATTGTGTCCTATCTGGTTTGTTAGGCATTCAAATGAATCAGTGCTCCTGGCCAGATTTGTGTTGACAAGGACACCAGCACCTCAATACCTCTTTCGCTCAGCTTGTTCCGGAACAGTTCTATCTCAAATTATCCAAAACAGCGTGTGCTCCCTCAGACCAATGATGTCGCCCATGATCTTTCCTCTTGCACCATCAGGTCGCCGATATAGGCTTTTGATGTCAGTGTCATTTAGTTCTTCCTTTTGGTGGCCTAGTTTGGTCCTGAGATTTTATCAACCACTTCTTGTTCCCTGACCCTGTTCTAGATTTTTGTGTAGGGTGCACCAGCATTTCCCTGCATTTGCTCAGGGGAGTGTATGCTTGAACACAGCAAGGAATAACTACAGGCAGAACCAGGAGTATACAGACACTGCCATGTGTGACCACACTATCCCTGCTCCCATAATTCTACTTAGTCTGTTTTCATTAGTGAAGGGCTTACCTGTAGATTGGAGAAATAATTGCTAGACTAAATATTCTTTTTTTAAATTGCCCTCAATAAAGGCTTTTTACTACAAGTTTTCCTTTGTTTTCAGGCCATATCTGACAGTACTTACTGGTTACTCACAGGCAGTGTTTGGGGTACGTGAGGTGCCTCGTGAACCCAGGCCTCCATCCAGCATACACAATAAGCTCTCCAGTTCTTTGGTCCCTTGAACCATCTCTCTCAGTACACCTATATTTAGGGCTATTTTCCTTTCCCTTTTCCTTGGACTGCCCTAGAACTGAGAGATTGTATGGTGTCCCCGGACCTCCTATATACATCTAAGAAACTTAAGCATGTTGTGCAGAAGAACCATTTTCTAGTTCTACCTCATTTTCTTTAGTTATTTCTTAGGCTGTTTGGGGGTTCCAACAATATTGGGAGTCCATCAGGTTCCCATGCTCAGGGCCAATGACTCCAGCTGATGAAAAAGAGCCATAGCCCTGTTTTAGAAAATCCAGTTTATCTTTTCCAACTAGACTCCACACCAACTACTCTGCACGCACATACACCACACCAGTGGACAGATTTTCCACATGCCCTCACTGACCCTATACCAATAAATAGCAAGAGCTAATCTAACCAGAGCTGGAGCAGGGGCGTAACCAAAGTGTATGCTTTTTTCCCCACAATGAGGTAGAAACCAGCTGGTGCAGCAATCTCAGGGCCTCTGCTTCTCAGAAGTTGATCTTTGCATATCTTTTTTGGGTCATGCTCAGCAGTACTCAGGGGTTATTCATGGCTCTGCACTCAAGAATTAATCCTAAGCGATGCTTGGGGCACCATATGGGATGCCAGGGAATTGAACACCGGGTTGGCCCTGCTTCCCTCTTGAGTGAATTGCGTAGAACAATGTGTTCTTCTCTTCCCTGACTAATGCTTGTCCATTTCATTATATATATAATATATATATTACTATTATATATCATAGTATATATTATATATAGTATATATAATAGATACATATTATAGATACATATACATATCTATATATAATAGATATATAGTATATATATAATAGAGATATATAATATATATCTCATAGAGAGAAGAAAGAATTTTCTTGTTTATAAACACAGTAAGAGGACAGGCATATTGAGATTATCCAAGATTAAATATATAGGGTGATCTTTCAGGGAGATCATGTCATATATTACAAACTATGCTTCCCCACCCCCAATTGGTTCTTTCATGCCCCTCAGGGTCCCTGTACTCAAAGCCAAATTTTAAGTGTTTGCTCTGCTGCAAGGCCATTCATGGCTTATCAGAACAAAGCTGATTCTGGCCTTGCTCTGATCTTTGGATCAGAGCAGAACTTCTCAAAGTTGTCCCATTTCATAGCGTGGAGTGGACTGTTGCTGGTACCATCTTGCACCAGAGGACATTCCTTAGGGTTAAGCCCACTCTAAGTGTTGCAGGTGTGGCTGTGGTGCCGCAGCTGCATCAACAGGTAGGCGACAGGAGACAGGCTTGTCTACGCAGGGCTCTGCTCTGTAGGCCCTGGATGGTTGATGATCTGACAGAAAAGGCGCTGGGCCCCCTGGGGATGAACTGGGGACGCCAGTGCCTGGCAAGCTATCGTGGTGTTTTCATATGCCACAAACAGTAACAATAATGGGCCTCATTCCCAGCGAATGGAGATGTTACTAGCTCCCCATTCTGCAAATCCATGAACAATGGGGTGACAAGTGACTGCTTTTATTGAACTTTTTTAAGAGTTAAGTTACTTCTGAGTTGCCTTAATTTTTATTTTGCAGTTGGCTTCCTCAGAAAGGATTTGTCAATAAGTACACTTAGCTCTTGAGTAAATGTACTATATTAACCTGTAGCAGAGCATACTCTAGTGTCACTTCTTGTCCCTGTCATTATATTCTGCTCTAGACAAAAACAGTACCTGTAAAACATTTCCTGCTGACTTGATGTTAAAGAGATACAGTTGGTCCTATGTCATCTTTCTCATTACATATTAAGACCATCCTTGGGGTCTTAATATAGATAGATCTAACAGCATAATAGTAGCATAATTTATATACCTATCACCAAGGACAAATAGACCAATGGAACAAAACAGAGCCTAGAAACAAGCCCACATAACTGATATATACATATTATATATATATATTTATATATAAATATATTTTGCTTTTTGAGGTCACCCGGCGGCGCTCAGGGTTACTCCTGGCTCTGCACTGGAATTGCTCTGGCGGTCTCAGGGGACCATATGGGATGCGAGGGGATTGAACCGGGCCGGGCCACGCGCAGGCCGGCAGCGTGCAAAGGCAAGCCCACCAGCTGGGCTGGCGCTCCGGCCCCACGCCAGCGATATTTGACCAGGCAATGCAGTAAAAGTAATCCCTTTTCAACAACAATGGCAGTAAAATTTGAAATGCATATGTTAAATAAACGGCAATTCTTTAGAGTCGTGCGCAAACCAACTGAAGAGTGTAGCAGGTAAATGAGCAAAGGAGGACAGACAAGACTGCATTCATTTGTGTGATATAAAAAATAAAATGACTGCATTCTATTTGTGTGTGATAGTATGTGACCCTTTGCAACCAAAACTAAAGGCCAAAGAGAGAGGAAAACAGGCCAGGAGGGACTGCAATGGTTTAAATCTACCTGATGCATGGGAAGTGGAAGATGGGTAAGATATAGTTTGTGATTACAGTTAAAAATACTAGACTAAAACTAAGGATTGAATGTAGGTAAAGTATATGTGTCTGTATTTTTAAACCACAATGCATAAGAGTGGCGGGGAAGAGAGAGAGAGAAAGAGAGGGGGGCAAGAGACAGAGAGCCTGACATAGGGAGCCGGGTGTGTGAAATGCAAGGGGAGTAGGGAAGTGGGGACATTGGTGTTGGTGTACTGATGGAGGGATGGGAGAAAATCATAGATGTGAAATCAAAAAATATTTTTAGGAGGGTGGCTCCTCGGCACTTACCTTGCATACATAGTTTACTAATAGCGTTTCAATTCTAGCACTGCATTATGATCCTCAGAGCACTGCCAGGTGTAGTCCTCCCCAAAACTGTCTTATGTGACAGAGAGTCCACAGAGATGGATAGTCCCTGCATGTTGCGATGACCCTAGTTCAATTAACTCAACAGCAAATCTCTCCACTTCCTCAACTTGACTGACCCTCTCCTGAGCACAAAGAACCAGGAATACCCCTGAGTACTGCTCAAGCTACAACACCCAGCATACCCCAAAATAATATGTGTTGACGAGTTTAGGGCTGATAGGAACAATAGGGTTAATGGGAACAAATCTACCTACATAGTCTTTGTGCTTGAAGAATAAGTTGACTGGCATGTCTAATTCACATTTTCTTTCTGAGAGACCTGTAATATTTTGACTGGCACCAGAGATGAGACTCAGTGACACATGCCTTGCATTCATAGCAATAACCACTTGGCAGGTAGTCCATGACTGGAGTAACACAGGGAGTGCCTCCCTACCTCCACCAAAATCTTGTATCAGTGGCTTGCAGTTTAAATGTTGATGTCAAGAGTCAGTAATAATCTGGTAAAGTAATTGTACTATTTGAAATTATTATTATTTTTTCAATCTACACTCCTCATAAAACATCTAATGGTGTCTGTTCTGTTTCGATTTTTCCAAACACACTTTGTGAGCCCTTGTAATAGATGTCTGCTCTTAAAATAGATGTTTAACAGCAGTTTCTCAGGTCTGTTTTCTTTCTGCTGTTTGGTTTGGGTTTCTTTGTTCTGTTCTTTAAACACTACTGTAAGTATCCACTTATTTATTGTGTGTATTGTAGAAAAAAAATCTTATTGGCTCTATGAATTTCTTCTCTTGTTAAACTAGTTTCATTGAACCTTTCTCATCTTTGTTTCCTTTTCTGATACTTTCTGATATTTCATCCACTTGAGAAACTAATGGGCTCATCTTCATTTCTAAGAAAAAGTTTAGTCGTTAATCCTTAACTGTCAATTTTTTCATCCCCTGACAGCCCCCTCATTTCTGGTACTAATTCTGTTGCATATCATTTTTGCTGTTTGTCTATTTTATTTGAGGATTTATATTACTAATGGGAAAAAGATTAGATGTTAAAAAAAGTACCATAAGAACTTTATAATTAAAGTAGCATAATACTGTTGAATATAGTGACAGACCTAAAGAGACTGAAAAAATCTAATACATAATGTATATAAAGAAATGCGCCAGCGCCTGTTAAAATCCATCCTCAGAGATACAGGAAGAAAAAGGAATATTTATAATAGCAGTTATTAGGACAGTGACTTGATCATCTGGAAAAAATATCATTTGATCTGCATTTTTTTACTACATATTAGGGTAGATTCAAATTGGTCGAGGTTCTGAAGTAACAGAAGAAAATAAGCAAATGGATCCTCCTTTTCATAAGAAATTTGCTTCACTCCAAAGTTATTGAAAAATGGTGAAGAAAAGTTTTTTTATTAGATGGGGAAAATACACATAATATTGTAGATGAAGTAAAAAGGAAATATTTGCATCTTAAGTCGAGAATCCTATTTTTCCTAATATTTAAAGGTGATTCAAAGATATTGAATAAATCCTGATAGAAAGACTCGCCTGAAAGAAATATAAGTGGACTTAAATTGAAAACATGCATATCTAGAAGGAATAAAGTTTAGTGAATTGTACCTTCATCTAGAATAATGTAAAAAAAAGTGTAAAGTTAGGTACACTGCTGGGTGAAACTGGGAAAAGTAGAAACTACAACATTACTCTTTTTTTTTCCTTTTTGGGCCACACTGGCAATGCTCAGGAGTTACTCGGGCTCTGCACTCAACAGGAATTATTCCTGAGTGGTGCTCGGGGGGACCATATGTGATGCCAGGGGTGGAACCTGGAGTTGGCCGTAGTAACAAAGCCAACCACCCTCTCCTATTAGGCTCCTCCTCTGACCCCTTTATTTATGTACTGCAATATTACTTTCAAAGAATATTTAAACTCCTAGAAAAGTAATTTGCACTATTTACTTAGGATTAGCATACATTTCTTCCTTGATCCAGCAATCTATTCTGGCTTAGTAGTCTCTGAAATAGAATGCAAACTTAAAGTATGTGATGAGTCTTGATCCAGAATCTACTCTGATTCAGTAGTCTCTGAGGAAATAGAATGCAAACATAAAAGTATGTGTTTTTATTACACATAGTTATTGTTTGTCACTGCATAGTTGCAGTAGTGAAAGATAAAGACCAGCACCTCCCTCTGCATTCTTGAATATTTTATTTTTGTTTGTTTTTGGGAGGAGAGGGTACATTAAGGTGGTGCTTATGTATTACTCCTGATTCTGAGCTCAGGGATCACTCCTCTTGGACTCAGAGGCCATATGGAGATGCTGAGAGGAATCGAACCTGGAGTCAGTCACATATGGAAACAAAGTGCCCATCGAGCTGTACTATTGCTCTAGGCCCAAAGTGCAGAAAAAAGTTTGAGGATTTTCCTTTCTGTGGTATTATATTTTGGAGTTTATTTGATTTGATGTATCAAATTAATTTTTTATAGTCAAATTAATATCAAATTGGAATACCAATTTTTTAGTAGAAGGTTTATTATTATTATGTTCTCTTCCCTTTTGGATGAGGGTGGTGATGCTTTTGGCTTACTCCTGACTCTACACTCAGGAATCGCTTCTGGTGGTCTCCAGGAACCATATGGGATGTTGAGGATCGAACTGAGGCAGTACCTAACCATGTACCATCCTGGCTCCTGCTGTGTTGTTCTTTAGTGCTAATAATGTATTGTACTAATACACCCACATTAACTTTTCATTGTACTGTTGAAATATATTTGAAATGTGACTCATTTGTCTTTAGTGGTAGCAGGGCCTCACAGATGTTAGGCATATATGCTTTACTACTGAGCCACATTGTTGCCTCCAATTTCTGCATTTAAAAACAGTTAGGATTAACATTCTTGTTCATGTGTAGGGTCTAAGGTTTGTTTGTTTTAAATCATTTGGGCTGTACCTGCTGGTGCTTGGGAGACCAAGGAGTGAACTGGGCTATCTGCTTGCATCACATACATGCACTCTAGCCTGTTGAACTATGACTGGCCCAGGGTCAGAGGTTTTACTATTCAGTAGGAATTCTTGGTGCGTATATTACGTGAATCTAACATAACCTTCACCCCACTTCCCTTGACACATGCAAGCATAAAACTCGCTCACTTCCTGGTTGTAGTGTGTCCAGGGAGGTTTCAGTGCTGGCACACACCTGGCCGTCCTGGAGATTGTGCACTCAGTTGCAGTGTGAGATTCTTTCTAGACAGCCAGCCTCAGTTGCTTCTTCACTTGGCACCGCGTGGACTGCATGAAGGGTGAAGCTGAGGCCCCTCCTGTATAAAACAGATACATTCAGAGCTGTTGGGGGAGGAAAAAATAAAACAGATACATTCTGCCCAACTCAGCCAATCCTTAGGACCCGCGCTTTGACCAACTCATCTATACTGCGCCATTTGCTCATGAGTATGGATGTCTGATCGTTTTCTTGCTTTGGCCATGATTTAGCTTTCCACACAAACAATCGTATTGGATGAGTGTGCGTATTATTTGGGCCATTTGGATTTTAGCAATTATGAAGTGCCCATTCTAGTTTCATATCTGTTTTTTTCTTTAGTATTTATGTATTTTTCTCATTTTGTTCGCCTTGCCAAGGGTAGAGGGTGGGGAGGGGTTTAGGGCCTCCAAAGCATGCTCAGGTGGCCTCGTCTTTGAACCAGTTTTGTCTTGTCTTCCTGCTTCTATTATTTTGCATGCAAAGCAAACACCTACCCCTTGTACTATTGCTCTGGCCTGTAATTATTTTTCTAGTGTACACTATATATGTTTTTTCATGATGTATAACTGTCATGGACCCCAGCTGATCCCCATCAGTATCAGGGAATCCCGTTCCCTTTTTCCTCAGGACCTGTGACAGATGCACAATGTTATAAGTTCATGGTTACAAAAGACTTTTACTTATCACCAGTAATTACACTCATTCTGCTACTACAACTCAAGGCAAGAGGATTTCCGAGCTCTGACTGCTGATCAGATCTCTGACCATGTGCTCTGGTCCAGATCTCTCCACCCAGAATGGATGCTTCTTCCCCAAATGCTTTTTCTCTCTCTCAAGCTAGAGACCCTGCTTGTGGGCGATCTTCGCTTAAAGTCAAAGACCAGCACTTGAAGACATGCAGATTTCAGAGTAAACCTTACCTAGCTCAGGTCTAGGTCTATACACATGCCAACTGACAGGCGTCAGTCCTTTCTACCCCCATGGCTCTTGCGCCAAAGGGCTGTAAAGAGGTTTGTGTAGGAATCATGCCTAAGAACAAAAGCATCTCAGGATGTATAACATGAGAGAAATAACACAATTTCAGACTACCAAACTCCATGCTGCAACTATATGGTTTATTTCTCAGTACTCAAAAGGTTCTTGTTCATACTACTCTGCTCCAGAGTATTTTGAAGTACTTGCCCTTTATTTTACTGAGAGAGTTTTAAGAGGCTCCTCCCTTCCCCCACCCCAATGGGCCAGCATGACCTCTCCTTTGATCTAGCAGAGCTGATTCTTAAACAGGGTCCTACAGCGAGGCCTCTTGGTTAAATCCTACTTGACCTATAGGGGATAAGAGGAAGGATGACCACACTAGGTAGCATTGGACTCATAATAGAAATTATGGCGATATCCCGAGTTATTAAATGGTTTGAGGCTCTTTTATGTTCCTGGAGCAAGCAGGTGCCCTTGGGCTCTACTTATGGACAGACATGGAATGTTACTGGGGGCCCGCTTCGAACAAATCAATGATGAGCGGGGAGAAGACAGTGACAGTGATCGAGTTATTAAAAATCAAACTTGTCTTATCCATTCCTGCCTTTAATCTCCTATTGTGATTTGAAAGAACCTCTTTATCATAAGGGGCCCTGACCTTAAAACAATACAAACTTTAAGCTGCAAAGACCCAGAGTCACATGGCTGACTTCAGGCAGCTTATAACTATGGCGGTCTTCCATAACTTTTCTTCATCTTAAAAACATCTTTTCTTTTTCATTTTGGGTCACACCTGGCAATTCTCAGAGGTTACTCCTGGCTCTGCAACTCAGGAATTACTCCTGGTGGTATTCAGAAGGATCGTATGTGATGCTAGGAGGATTGAACCTGGAGTCGACTATTATTACACAGCAAAATACCCCTCCACTATACTATTGTTCTGGCCCCAGTTTCTTACCATTAATAGATAATTGTTCTACCCCCTAGCACCTGGTAATTTCTATTATACTTTCTATGCAAATGGCTTTTCCTGCACTTCATATAAGTGTAATTATATATCTTATTTAATGTTAGTTTGCTTGGTTTGTGGACCACCCTGCCTGTGGTGCTTAGATTACCCCAGCAGTGCTGATTACTAAGCCATTCCAGAAATCTAAGGCCCCTTGTTTGCAACATGTTCAATACATTGAGATATTTCTCTGTCCCTACTACTCGTCTTATTACGCCAGGTGTTCTGTTGCGGCGTAGTATTTGGGGCTTCTTCATGTTCTTTATGTCATGTATCAAAATTTCATTCCTTTTCTTATGACTGAATGGTATTGAATTATGTAGTACATTTTCTGTTTGTCTGGTGCTGGATTATGTGCTTTCTCTTCCATGCTGTCTGGTAACTCTTAGCATGATTAAGTTTTTGTTGAGTGTTTGGCTCTCCCAAAGAAAGAATGGAGAGGAACTGTGCTTTTCTTATTTCTCAACAAGCCACAGAATTTTCTCTCTCTCTCTCTCTCTCTCTCTCCTCTCTCTCTCTCTCTCTCTCTCTCTCTCTCTCTCTCTCTCTCTCTCTTTCCTTCCTTCCTTCCTTCCTTCCTTCTTCCTTCCTTCCTTCCTTCCTTCCTTCCTTCTCCTCCCTCCCTTCCTCCCTCCCTTCCTTCTATGAATGATGATAATGGTTTGAACATTATGAAGTAAAACTTAAGGAGCCTGTTTTATTTCCTTGAGATATAGGAATGGAGATTACTGGATATTATATATATATATATATATATTATATATATATACATATATATATATATGTTTACCTGGATCAGAGTAGTGTTATTTTTTCTGAGCAACTGTGCATTTGTTTCCGTAGTGGATGAACCATTTTACAACATCTGCAGTGCATGGGGGACTTCCTTATTTCTCCATATTCTCAATAACCTTCAACACTTGCTTTTAGTTGGGTTTGGTGTGGTAATTGACTGCCCTTATTAGGTGTGAGGTGAAATGTGCTTTATTATTGTAGTTCTGATTTGCATTTTTTTAGTGTCTAATGATGATATATGCTTCTGATGCCAGCATACGTGCATTGAAAGTACAGACCAATCATTTTAGTCCTTCGTTTTGGTAGCCTAGGTTGGCGGAAATTTTATCAGGCACTGCTTGTTTGCCTTTCTTACTGCTGCTGTAGTAAGGGTCTTTTCAGGGTCAGGAAAATAAACATTTGTTTCATCAGTTATGCATCGAACAACTTGCCGGACTCTGCTGTGCGGGCGCTATACTCTGGAGTACATAATTGTTTAATACTTGGAGTGCTATCTTTTGTTTTATTTTGGTGCCACACCCAGAAACACTTGGTGGTTATGACTGTGCTCAGGGACACTCCTGGCAGGACTCAGAGGATTGACTAGGTGTGGTACCAAGGATCACGCTCAACCCACTGTACTATTGCTCTGGCCTCGGTAGTACCTGTTTGATGAAGCTAATTGATCATAGGAGGGCTCCAGGGAATTTGGGTTCTGGATTTTGAGTTCTCTCTGATGGCTCAGAAACTATAACAACCTCTCAATAGGATAGACATAATTTGTCAAGTAGTTTGAAAAGCCACAAATAAATTCTAGCGTGATAAACCATCACTAAGAATAAGTCATTTACTC